>CM056604.1:13808087-13866494 GCA_029721355.1 Tegillarca granosa
TAGTGGAGGGTGGTATATGATCAGCATACAGTATATCACAATGTAATTTCATAATTATAATTAATGTCACGATATGACGTCAGATTGGATAATACAGTTAAAAATCAAGAATCCTATCTTTTTTTTAAAGTTACATTACTTAAAAATCACCGTAGTTATGCTTCATTTTGTTGCTTGATCCCATTACAACATGTATCAACATGGTTGATAAGACACTTTTAATGTATAAAATGACAATATTTAATGCATTATATACATAGCCCTAAATATTCTAAATTATAAATATAAACATTATGATATGTATCACAAAACAGCATCAGTGTATTGCAATATATTGTTATACAAAAATTTTGATAATACTGCATCCCAGTTATTCCTTATAGTTTTAAGGATCATGTACATGGTGCGGGTTTTTTAGCATCCAATCGGTATTTCATTTTCAAATTGTTAAAGAGTTTGTTAGTTTTTTCAGGCAACCAAAATAAGTTAGGATTTCTAGATACAAGAACAATAGATGTAATAAAAAAAAAAAGAATGTCAAGTGAAGTCGATAAACAATAGATCATTTAAGATGTTCATTTTCAACATCAGTTTTTTGACACCATGTTGTTGGGTACACTTTCATATAGGGTACAATCATCGTGTTTAGGCTTGTAGAACCCTATTTTGTAGGTATGTCATGGTGCTCCTCTCAATCTAGCAGAAGTATTGACATATGTAGGGGATAACTTGTATCCCATCCAGTACTAGGCATCCTGTACACTTTGTCCCTTCATACTACTAAAATTATCTCCATAGTAGAGCATGCACCTGGAGAGCAAGAGGTTGTGGGTTTGAATCCTGGCTGGCTCAGCTTATACATAAGATTTTTAAATTTTTGGATTGTATGGAGTACAGATATGCTTGTCTGCAACATATTGACACATTTGGTTAGCACCTTAACAAAAAGTCGCCCTGCATGCATGCTAGTACAAGGCAGACCATTATATAAACTTGCACATCACATGCACACACAAATAATGAATAATCATGAGAGATTAATAACCTGCTCCCATCAGGAATACCTGAAAAATTGCTGATGCAAGGTTAAACAACATTACAACCAACCAACCAGTGAAATCTGATTATTATATTGGCCTCAGGACATAATTAAATTTTAGATTAATTAAACCCATGATTTGCCGAAAGGAGCATCCAACACCCACAACCACCCCCAATAACAAGAAGTATGAAATGGATTATGTACAGTCACCCTGGTAATTAAAAGGTCACTTCTAAAAATTGTGACCACATTTTTGGGCTGAACACATTGTTATCATCCTAAATTTCACCTGCCTTAAATATTTGTAACATAATATGTGTATAAGTATTATAACTTCAGACAAATGTAAGCTCACACCCTTCACAAAAAATCAGGTCATATACCATCTTCAATTTCATTTTAAACTAAGGTGTTCATTATTATTTTCAAGCAAATGGGTCATCTTCCATCTGATTCAAATCTATAGCATATTAAGTTTTAAAAAAATAAATAATTTTTTGTCAAGAAAAGGAATTTATAAGGTCATTTTAACTGAAAATTCAACACCAAAATTTTTAGTATATAATATATGACTTGGGGGTATGTGTGCTCGTTCATTCATATATGTTTCCCTTACTGTCTGTATAGATATATTATGATATAGAATTTTTTTATCTTTATAAGCGAAGTGTTCTTTTACCTTAATAGAAGTTTTGAATTACTTGATTTGATTTTAATGGGTTTTTATTTTTATTATATACAGACAGGCTATAGACTTATGGTTCATCTATATACTGATATACCCATACTTCACATTTATTTATTTTTTTTTTATTTTTTTTTTATTTTGGCGATACATTATATTCTCAATTAAGGACAACTAGGTTATTTCAGTTAAACATTTGTAACTTAAATACTTATATTTTTTAAAAAAAAGTTTTAGAAATTCAGTGACTTTTAAACTTATTTGTATATAATATTTGTTAAATTGTATCTTAATAAAAAAATTGACAAAAACACTAACTCTCCATTTTTGAAAAAATTCAAAGCCTTATAAAAAAAAAATTATATTTATATCAACTGGACTTAAGAAAATACACTCTTAAGTATATTAACTGACCTTAACTTTGTGTGACATTTTTATAAAATTTTGTTTTATTTAATGGTCAAATTCCAGTAGTTTTCAAAATAAATAAATAAATAAATAAATTTTTCTCAAATGCCAGTTTACTGCCTCGCTGGCTCAGTGATAGATTGTTTGAACTCTAACAGGCCAGGTCATACATAGAATTTTGAAATTTTAGTTACTGCTTTCTCCTTAGGTACTTAGAATGAAGGGGAGAGAGTATTAACTTGTTTACCTGGTACCAGGATTTTGTGACTTGGTAAAGGTGTATGTTTGTCTGCAACATACTTACTTGGTGAGCTAGAAAATAAATTTAAAGAATCAGCAGGTGCCCTAGTACAAAACGGAGCATACATACTGACATCACAAATAGCTGATCTGTTGCTGATGAGATGTTAAACAACATTACAACTGATTGTATGTGGGTCTTATATTGTTA
Organism: Tegillarca granosa; assembly: GCA_029721355.1. Classification (NCBI taxonomy): domain Eukaryota; kingdom Metazoa; phylum Mollusca; class Bivalvia; order Arcoida; family Arcidae; genus Tegillarca; species Tegillarca granosa. The sequence goes on from CM056604.1 coordinate 13,810,674, forward strand.
CTTTACATTTAAATAGTTTTTTTAAATGACAATTTTACCATATATATTATTTCTTGTAAATTTGTTGGCCCTTTTTAAAAAAATTTGAAAATTAAAAAAAAAGGTTTAAAAACTGTGCCATAACTTGAAGAAATACAGTAAGTAAATTTAAATTAATCAGATGTAGGTCGATTTACAACAAACCTTGAAAATTGAAATATCATATTCTTGAATACCACTGGTGTTATGACCTTACAATTGATGTTTTTTCATCCTTTTGCCCTTGAAAATTTCACATACATCAAGATGTCAAAACCTTGTGAAGATAAAAAGTTGCATGTTACATATTGGTGACAGTCAAAACTCTTAAGACCACAATGGGTGTAGTTCCAGCTTATGAATTAAAGCACCACTCAGTGCCTAAATTTGAACCCAACCCCCACTCTAGCAGATCCTAGTGCGAGAAAAATTGTAATGTCGCTTTCCAAATTTTATTGGTTTTTTCTCTAGTACTCTGATACACTCATGACTGACCTTACTTAATATAGATGTGACTTTACCATAAATCACCATTCTTTTGCTAAACTCCAAAAAGACCCTAAAACTGCCTTTTTTTATTCAGAGCTGAAAACAAATGAACATTTTGAATTTTAGTCATATGAATTCCATGGAAAGGATGTCAGTTCAGTGTGTGTGTGTGTGTGTGTGTGTGTGTGTGTGTGTGTGTGTGTGTGTGTGTGTGTGTGTGTGTGTGTATTTCTATTTTAGTTTGTCCTGGTTCCCACATTAGATCTTCTCCATTGTTTTCCTTGGTTGTATTATCTTCGTTTTTAGATTGTGTGGATAATTAGATAATTAAGATAGATAAGATTATCAGATTAAAAGGTAACACTCCCAAATCAACTTAACAGATCTTATTTATAAAATCCTAATTGATTCCAATTTTAACTCATCATGTGGTCATATTAAAGGGATTGACAGAAAAATCAGATTGAAGGATAGACAGAAAAACGAAGTGGTCAAATTTCAGGGATGAACAGAAAAAAAACATTATGAAAATCTTTTATCATTACTCATCATTTATTGTTTAAATTAAACTCTAGGCAGGAATAGCTTGAAATTGTGGGCTTAAAAAGCCATTAAATAAAAAAAAAAAATTATTTTTTTTTTTTTAAACGAAAAAAACGGTATTTGCATTTCTTTTTAATAATGCCTTGTAGAATATTTGACAGAGACTTTTTTGATAAAAATTTGTACAGATTTTTTTTGTAAAACCCAGCAGAAATTAAAATAAATCATGGCTTTAAACTGTTTGGCTCAACAAGAAAGTCACTTATTCCTTTATAGCTAGTAGAAAAACTGTAACACAGTAGTCAAGATTAGTTATTTATATAAAGGTAGTCAGTTCTGGAATGGTGGAGAAAACTAGAGTGCCCGGAGAAAGACAACTGAAATTGGCCAAGCCAGCTGACAAACTTTATCACACTAGGATCTTCCTTGTCGATTTGAACCTTTAGACAGTCAGAGTCCAAATGATTCACAAAGATGTGTGTTAGGCAATTGAAGTAACATCCATTTTAGTGGAGATATTTGCTTGTCAGGGAAAAAAAGGGAGTCAAAATTTTATATTTTGAATACTAGAACCAGCAAAATCTGAAATACCGGTTATGTCATTTAAAAAAACTATATAGTATTATTTTGATTGATAACATCGGAATTTTCCTTTATATTAATTTAACATGTATGATTGTGTGTGTCTAAGAGGAAAAATTGATCAAAATAAAAATATTAATAATTTATATATATATGTATATATATATTGGTTAATTGTCTGAAAAAGAAATGACTTTCCTGGTAATATTACGATATTTATCTGTTATAAACCAGGTGTTTAATGACACCTGTTCAGTCATTAAGTGGACACCTTTACTTTTTTCTGATATCAACTTCCTGGAGACTTATTACCTGACCTTATGATCATGGACAGATGGTCCCAATAAAAAAAAAAGATGGATATATGCCTATATAATTAATTTGGGCATGTTTTTAAAGGATATATATATATGACTATCTTACCTGGTCTAAAATGATCTTATAGTTGTCTGGACAGGAGTAGATAGTTTGTAGTTGGTCATCACCACACTGTAGAGACCAAACTTTAATGGCCTAACACATTGAAATAGCTAGTTTATTTAGTTGTTTTCTGGTCAGTTTCAATAAATCAGTCATTCTTACTGCAATGACCAATATAAAGTGGTTATATATACACACTACACACAAAGTTAGGTATAACTGGACTAAGTCCTAAGTTATGTTTGAAGTAGTGGTGTCAGTTTTTATATGATATACTACAGAATAATTGTGCATCTTGCAACTTTTCTTTGTTTTTACCTTAAAGTTTGTATAAATTAAATCCAGAGTAAACTACACCATGATGCTTGACCCAACGTAATCAGTGTGACAGACCCAACCCAGAATAAACTGTACCATGATGCTAGACCCTAAGTAATCAGTGTCCCAACCCAGAGTAAACTGCACCATGATACTGGACCCTACGTAATCATTGTTCCAACCCAGAATAAACTGTACCATGATACTGGACCCTACATAATCACTGTCCCAACCCAGAGTAAACTACACCATGATACTGGACCCTACGTAATCAGTTTTCCAACCCAGAGTAAACTACACCATGATACTGGACCCTACGTAATCAGTTTTCCAACCCAGAGTAAACTACACCATTATGCTGGACCCTACATAATCAGTGTCCCAACCCAGAGTAAACTACACCATGACACTGGACCCTAAGTAATCAGTGTCCCAACCCAGTAAACTACACCATGATGCTGGTCCCTACGTAATCAGTGGCCCGAGTAAACTTAACCTAAAGTAACAATTACCCAAGAAACCTGAGTAAACCAAACCTTGAATAAAAGTAAACATAGACTGAACCCTAGCAAACTCAAGCCTGAGTAAGATGATTTGGATGGTGTTCCATCAGACAGTCCAAATTGTGTTCTGTAAGACAAATTGGGTGGTGTTCCACCAGACAGTCCACATGGTGTTCTGTAAGATAGATTGGGTGGTGTTCCACCAGTCAGTCCAAATGGTGTTCTGTAAGACAGATTGGGTGGTGTTCCACCAGTCAGTCCAAATGGTGTTCTGTAAGACAGATTAGATGGTGTTCCACCAGACAGTCCAAATGGTGTTCTGTAAGACAGATTTGGTGGTGTTCTACCAGACAGTCCAAATAGTGTTCTGTAAGACAGATTTGGTGGTGTTACACCAGACAGTCCAAATGGTGTTCTGTAAGGCAGATTAGGTGGTGTTCCACCAGACAGTCTGAATGATGTTCAGTAAGACAATCTGGATGTTGTTGAATTAGACAGTTTTGATTGTGTTCTATTAGACAGTCTGTTGGTGTTCTATTAGACAATCTGGATGTTGTTCTGAATTATGTTCATTGTCAAGTCAAATCCTTGCAACTCGAGCCTTGAGTCACAAATTTGCAGCTTTCACAACATTGACATGTTTCAGATTGAAGAATGTTATCTCTAGTTGCTGTCTTGTAAGAAAAAAGGGAAGGTTAATCTAGACAGTATTAAATATTTTGTTAATTTTCTCATTTATTTCTGGAATTTAATGTTTCAAAGGTGTTAGAAATTTACTTAAACCAGGTGTTGCCATTATTATGTAAATTTGCATGTCTCTTGAATATTGCTCAAGGCAGTTGGTTATGTGAAGTGAATTTGTAATAAGGAAGAAAATCTTCTTTTAGAAGCAGAATTGTTGACATAGGTTAAAACAAAAACTATAACCTTTTATCAACATGATTTGAATTTTTTTAAATTGTTTATATGTACTGGAAGATCTGAATATTCAAACCAAAAAAAAAAAAAATTAAAAGTAGACACTGAAAAATTTCCATTTTAGCTTCTTTTTTTTTTTTTAATTTGGGAAAAACAACAAAAACATGAATAAACATCAAAGTTACTAAATTTTGAAAAAAAAAATCCAATATATTTTATTTTATGAGAAGCTCAATGTAAATTTTCTTTTTATATGATATTGGTTTGTAATAAGCCTATGTTATAAAGATGTAATAGATTTTCAGATGCTTTTATTCTCATAAAAATACATTAGCATGACATGACATTTAAAACATAAAGGGGGGGGGGAGGTGGAGATGAAAATTTGAAATCCATCAAAAGCAAAATTATTATTGTTAGGCTAAATAAAGAACCTGTAAATACTGGTTTTGATAGAGATACTTGTAAACATTTGAAATTTATGATTGACGGTTTTTGGTATAAATTTTACACAGATAGCGTAAATTGAAATTTAATCAAATGAAGTCATACCAGTTGTAATGGCCCATTACTGTTTGAAACCTAAAACTAGAGGAAGACATACAAAGAGTTAATCAGATTCTCCAATGTGGGAAGGTTTGATGTATTACTGGGTTAAAAACAAAAAAAGCTAAATCAGCTTGTTTGTTTTAAAGAGCAGGGTTGATAACCTTTCTCCCTGGCTCAGAGCACTGTTTCTCAGTACAAAACGATATATATGAAGAAAATAAAAGGGATTATATGATTAAATGGGAGAATTACAAGCAATGATATTGTACATGGAGGGTATTGAGATGCTGACTTTTGTTTAAATAATCCCATTCATGCATACTTCCAAATAGGTGGTCTAGGTGAGGAAACCTGTAATTTTGCAGTTTTTTGGAAATTTTATCTTAAAAGAAAGGTGTTTATATAAAGAAATTTATAGCAGAATTATGAGAGTAATGACATGTTTTATTAACTCAAAAATTGACTAGTTCCTTTCTAAAGATATATATATAGGGTATGTGGTGTCGCATTAATGGGTCTCTTATTATAGGTTACAATATATATATGGTTTGTTTCATCTTTGTTGAAAGGTAACCTGATGCTTGTTTTGTTTCAGGAAACCAGTTGCTTTCATTCATTCACTTGTTACTTTTGAAATTTATCACTGGATCATACCTATGTCAGAATTTTTCTGAAATTAAAAATTTTGGGTTCGAACTTCTGCGGTGAGTGACGCTGATATCTGTAAGTCAGCTTTTCCTACCACTAGGTTTGACAGCGTCCTTATAGTTATAATTAAAAATATCATTTATATTGAATAAACTCCCACAGGTATAAGAACAATTTTATCAAATCCAGAATAAGTATATGACATAAATACATTGTTACTGGTAGTTAAAGTTCATTTTACATTGAATTAGTTTAGGTACAAAAGAAAAAAAATTATACATTTCATACTACTGCCAATTTAGGTGTTCAGATAAAAATTTATCAACATTAGTGTGATTAATTACATGTGGGTACTGTTAAATATAGAGTACCGTAGGTCTAATTACATGGGTGCTGTTTCATATAGGGTAGGTCTTTCTCCTATTTGTTTTTTGATAAATGTAACCTTTGTGCTTATTGGTGACTGGGCACATTTCATTTTAACACTAGCATGATAAAAGTGTTATTAAAACACCTTTCTGATTTTAATTGTTTGGAGAAAAAATTAAAAGAAAAATAGTCTACAAAAATTATCAAATATTTTTGATAAAACTTTTTATGATCATTGATAAGTGTCTATGGTCTACAGATCAATGTTCCTCTCTTCTTCTAGGTTTAAGTCCCGTGGTGATAGATCCTGATTTGAGAAAATTTTACATACAAAAACAAAGTCAAGATATAAAAAATGGTTGAACAGTAAGGGCAACAAAGAACACGATCTGAACAAAATAACTATAAAGATTCTGACCCAGTAACAAACAAATACAGTACTTGTTGTTAAACTGTGGGGGGAAAAACATTTTTCAGTAGCAAGGAAGCCAATTTGACCCAAACATTTCATTATATCCTCATCCCAGGGGGCAATCATTCTGTCCTCATATGTGAAATCCTATAGAATTTATAGTTGAAAAGATGGATTATGTAAAGGGATACAATTGTGATCAGAGGGGGTGTGAAAATTTTCCAGTCTGATAAGTAGTGAATCTACTTATCACCCCAGATAAATCAGCTTGAAACTTAAATGTTTTTGAGTTAATTGGGTTTTATAAATGATACCTGTGATTATTTTATTCACACCTGGTGTAATCCAGGGCATGATTGGATCATTCACCTAGCACCATTCCATCTGCTAAAGAGAGTTGTCATGCCAGATTGCTACACATGATAAAGTGGAAGTTGTCAATTTCAGATATTAAACATTTATAGGTAACAGTCTGTATATATATTTCAGTTTTGAATATTATATGATGAAATGAACAACACAACAGATGTTCATTTCAGTTAAATGAATGAAAGAAAAATATTTAAATTATATTAGAATATATTGGATGTTTTTTTAATGTGAATCATATATTAGAGGAGTTGCATTTAGTTGAAATTTCACTTCGAAGTGAATATTCACTTTTGTTTGTATTGCTTGAAAAAACATTAACACCATCCTGTCAAAACAACTCGGGTCATTAAGAGTGATTATGAGCAACTCAAGTTCATTAGCAGTTTAGCTAATGGCAACATTTTTCTGATAGGCAGCTTAGTCCTGTCAATCAACCGTTTTGCTGTTTTTATAATTTTGCTTAGGTTAACTTTAATCATTCCTGAAAGTTAGTTTAAACCGTAAACTTGTTGTTTAAATTTGGAGTTTTCTTGCATTCCTTCATTGAAGTAATGCCAGTTTTGCTACAGTTATTGACTACAATGACCAACGCCAGTTTAAACTTTATGGAGGATGATGATGAATATCACAGTATGTAACACTATACGTGTATTACAATTACTGCTTAATAGTGAAAATATGATCAAATATGATCAAATGAGTTTACGAGTTAATAAACAAGCAATTAAATATATACTATAATAATATTAATAGAGGAATATAAAAATTAAAATATTTATTAAGTGTGAATAAAATGTAATGAAATGATACACGGTGTTACTCTCTCTCTCTCTCTCTCTCTCTCTCTCTCTCTTGGGAGAGTTTGAGATGCCTATGCAGTAATCTGACTTTAAGAAATGATCAATCATTTCAGAAAGAAGAATAATTTTGTAATACAATGCAGAAAGAATTTTAAAAATATGTTAAAATTTCATGGAGATATGGATGATAAACTAAGGTTGGGTGAAAAGACTAATATATAAGTATACCCCAGGATCAAAATTTTGAGAAAACGGTAATTTGCGATTTTCTTTATTTTTTGTTAATTTTTTAGTATTTTTCACATATATTTCTTTGAATTTTAACACTTTTTTCTGTCATAGGAATGCTTCAAGCACCTGTGGCCCTCATTAGGAAAAAGAATTATGTGATTAGTCATTCTTCCTTTAAATTATGTGATCACTTGTTCATTCATGGGAGGAGCTTCTGCCAATGATTAGTATTGTTTTGACAAGGGATTAAATCAATTAATGGATTGTTTATTCAAGTTATACAAACAAAAGTGAATATTCACATCAAGTGAAATTTCAACTAAATGCAACTCCTCTATTGAGTCAACTGTGGTGTGTATGTGACTTAGAAATATTCCTGGATTATGTTAAAATGTTCGGATGTTGTGTTTCGAATTTTCGCAGGAATAATCAGTGTTCGTTATTTTGGAGAAAAAAAAAACAAATCTAGTACTTTCCACATGTTTATAAATGGAAAATCAAAGTTGAGGATGATAATGATATATCTATAGTTATGATGTACATCGCTAATTTTTGTTTTTCAACAAACAAGCAACATAATGCTTCTGGTATTAAAGTCTGTAGGACAAGAGGTATGATAATTCAAAATTTTTTGTCTCAACTAGACTAGGCCAACAGGTGTGCGAGTTTTGGTGTGTGGGTCTCTCTCTCTCTCTCTCTCTCTCTCTCTCTCTCTCTCTCTCTCTCTCTCTCTCTCTCTCTCTCTCTCTCTCTCACACACACACACACACACACACACACACACACACACATGCTTAAATGTCAGATAATTTCATAGAGAAAAAAAATTGGTTAAAAAATGAGGCAGTGGGATTTTTTATTTTGGTCTTAATGGGTAGGTCATGTTTATATAGAAATAGTTACTATGACAGGTTTTTTTCTGTATTTAAACTCTTAACAAAAATTTGAAAGGCTTCTGAAGATAAAATTTCATAGGGATTGAAATGGTTTTATGGCTTGTATAATAAAATGATTTAAACATACAAAACAGCTGAAAACTTCCAACCTTGTCATCCTTCTGATAATCTTTTAATCCCTTGTATCAGGCTATTACTTAATGAACTTATCCAAAGCAGAGTGGTCAAAAAAAACCACCACTGACCTTCAACCTTTGACCTTCGACCTTTAAATTCTGACTAAGTAAAATAAGAGGGGTTGAACAAAAATAAAATATTATGTGCATCTTAAGGCATGTTTAGAGTCGTCTAGTCACAACTGTTTTCCTATAAATCTTCCATTTAGAAAAATTACATAATTAAACATGTAGGCAAAACATGTTATCTTGTTGATCTCGTCATTATATCGCACCTCAAGGCAAATGTTATGTCTCACACAGACAAGATAATTTACTTGTTATTTTAATTGGATAAGGGAGATAACTCAAGTAAACAGGTTTTTTTTTTTTTTTTTTTTTTTTTTTTTTTTTTTTTTTTTTTTTTTTTTTTTTTTAAATTACTGTACCTTGGCTGGTTGAAAAGTGATGAAAAAAAATTCGAAATTTATTTAATGTAAATAATTTAAAAAGTGGAAATAAATCAAGAGTATTATATATGTGTATTGGGTTTCTAATATATAAAAAGGAAGTAACTCAGGGTAAAATGATATGGCAGTCTTCAGAAAAATGCAATTCTATATAATTTTGTATAATGTTTTAAATATGCTAACATTTTGATAGACAACTCAATTGAATTTTTTTTTTTAAAGAAAAATTAAAGGGAGACAACTTAAAACACTACAATTTTTTTTAAAAAAATTGGAATTAGTATATAATTAAACTTTTTGTATTCTAAAAGAGGAAAAAATGCGATTATTTTTCAAGAAATATAAAAATAAATAATAATAACAATCATTAATTAAAAAAATGATAATAATAAGAAAATATCATAGTTATTTATAGATTTTGTTGCATACTTTCATATTGAAAGAGAAAGTTACGATTTTAAGGGTTAGGAAAGTACTTTATTCAATTTTAGCTGTCCATCATCCATTTTCTTGAGTAATATCTAATTTAAACCACTTAGATTTGAACCTGTGTATACCTGTAAAATGACCTTTAACCCCATGCTTTATTACAGAATATTGCAGCTAATATATTATATACAATTAGGAATGACATATATTAACGATATTGTGTCACAGATAGCTGAATTATGGCCCTTAGGTCACTGATAGCATCCCATTTAGAGCCACCAAATGCAATATTCATTTCCTATACCCTAAAGGTGACCATGTGATTGACCGCTAGTTAACATTTCCACTACCTAATGGTCAGTCAATTTACTTACATGTACTTTAACAAAGCCTTCGTAGTGGAAATTCTAAAATTGGATTTTTTCTTAAATTTCTGTTTTTCCAGAAATTGTCCGTAAGTCTTTGTATGTTGTCTTTTAAATGCATGTCACTTTTTCCGCGGTCATTTAATGGATTAATATATTGTGATAAAATTTTATACAATTCATATATTCATGTTATGGAAAATATAGGTTTTTATACAGTCAAATGAAAGAATGATACGAAAAGAATATGTTTAAAAGAGGAGAGATTTCTTTCAAATAAGGATTAGAATAAATTTTTAAAAAAGGTAAGGGAAAGTTTATTAATCCTAAAATTAAAGGGCCAAAGCAGGGTTATAAGTTTATGCTAGTTAATCACCAATAGCTACAACAATGCTGATGTATCTTTAAACAATAACTCACTCACTCATGTAGGTGGAATCTAATCTTAAACATTACAGTAAGACCTCTGATATTTTGTAAATTTCCTTGTTTGTAGCAACAAGTACAATGGTATATATATATATATATATATATATATATATATATATATATATATATATATATATATATATTGGGGGGGGGGTTGGGTTTCTTCCTTTAAAAGGAGAATTACTCTTGCAAATCAGACGGTTGTCATTTCAACATTTTTTCATATTTAGGCAAAAACACCAAGACACTATGATTCATAAGTTCACGCTTTAGACCACTCGGCCACCGAGGCCCCGCATTTCTGTACTTAGCAACTTTCTTTAACCAGATCAGTTTTTAAGTAAGAACAGTAGGAGTTGCAGTGATCAGAAATTTGAAAGATCAGATAAGTTTCATTTCTTCTTTCCATCATCAGAAAAAAAAGAATCAGATTCAGCTTCATCTCTTCTTTCCATCATCAGAAGAAAAAGAATCAGAGTAAGCGCTTTATCTCCTCTTTCCATCATCAGAAAAAAAAGAATCAGATTAAGCTTTATCTCTTCTTTCCATCATCAGAAAAAAAAATCAGATTAAGCTTCATTTCTTCTTTCCATCATCAGAAAAAAAGCATCAGATTAAGCTTTATCTATTCTTTCCATCATCAGAAAAAGTTTATTTATCCATCCCTTCCCTCCTTCATATTACCATAACAAAAGCTGACATTTATATTAGAGAATTAATTAGCCTAGTATTAAATAATTAATATAAGATAAATGACAAACTAAATAACCAGATATAATTCATTATATCTATGGCAATAAACAAATTCCTGAAAATTCCACATAATGAAAAATTAGTAGGATGTTAGATGAACAGACAGGAATTGAACCAGCATGCATTGCAAAGTGCCAATTTCCTGTTAAAATAAATGTTTACACAAGTGACAATTAATTGTGATTTTGTGTATTCTCTCATAAAATATTAATATCTCCTTATGACATGACAACAGCAGGCATCTTAAAAACATGACTAAATCTAACAACAGTTTGTATTTATTATTATTATTATTATTATTATTATTATTACTACTACTACTACTACTAATTGTATTATTATTATTATTATAATTATTATTATTATTAAGCCCATGGCAAAAAATGAATTTTTTAAATATTTTTATAGGGACTATTTGGCCACATTTTTCTCTCTTTTGAATTTTTTTGAAGGGGGGGGGGGGGGGGGGTTCCCCTTTGAACTAATTTAAATCTGTCATTGCTATGAAACAGCATTCAAAACAAACCTTCATTTGGTATTAGTATGAACCAAAATTATGTTTTCTAGTAAGCCATGGCTGGTAGTTAAATATTATTATTTTTGTTTAGTAAAAGGTCACTTTATGTATATTTATTGAATGTTTTATGTGGGTTATGTGTTGTAAGTAGCCTAATCGACCATCAACAGAATATGCAACAATTTACGTGCTTTACATACTCCGATAGCTATTATATACCACATCAATGTTTCACTTAACTTGCTGTTTTTCCTTTTTTGTATTCCTCACCCCTGAGGTTGCAACATTTCTTAACTTAAGATTTTCCGTAACTTTTCTTAAATCTAGCAAATTTTTATAAGCTGTTTTGAAGCTAAATGCATGTTATAAATCTGAAATGATATTTAAAATGACATCTTAAAAGCCTCATGAATATCTTAACAATGATGAAAATTATTAAAATTTGAAATTTTGCAGATTTTACAATAAAGGCAAGAGAACCTTATTTTAGGAATAATTGTGAAACTAGGGCTCACAGTAGTTTAATTGTTATGGACCACAATCCATTTCACTGCCTATGTTTGAAATGGACTCAAAACATCTCAGAATATCTGTCTGTCTGTTTGCTGAAGATCAGAGGTTTCCTCAGGTTTACTTGTTTCCTTCCCCTTTCCAAGACTAACTTCCTTGATATAATTGAAAGAATCTGGATGGGGCGTAAAACACCAATACCGATCCACTCCACTTCACCCCACTCCATCCATACCATTTAACTTCTGTGCATTGAGAAGCATGATTTATATTATTTGTTGTAAAACGTGTACACATTTTCAAATATTTCAGTGATATCTTTAAAACTGTAGTACTATAAAACTGTATGTGAGCTGGGTTTTATTAGAGAAAATATGCAACATAAATCTCTCTCTCTTTCCCTCCCCTCTCTCTCTCTCTCTCTCTCTCTCTCTCTCCTTCCACCATCTCTCCATCTAGCTCTCCTGATCAATAAATCAATATATGTAAATACAGTTGGGTCTGTTTGACCTAGCTGGTCACTTTAGATAATCATAGATAACAATTTCCTAATGGTCACTGGACATTTTATTCATGAATGCTGGCCTTTTATCTGATAATGAATATTTAATGGACACACTGTGTGTTCAACTTGATGCCATATATAAACAGGGAATGGTAGATTAATTAATTTTTGGGAAAACAATTTTCTTTGTAAATATATTGTTATTTTGTTGATCATCTTGAAACCAGGTGTTTCATTGATAAAGTCCTAATCCTAAATGGATTGATTTGGTTCGTGTAAATAGAAGAAAAATGGAGTTTTTATTTAGATAATCTTTTCATAAAATACTGTTTCACAAGATCATTAGGTTATGAAAGGTCAAAGAACAAGGATTTGGGTTAGAGGTCAAATGATGAGGTTAGAGGTCAACTAGTTTATGATACCAGGTGTGAATTTGGACACATAGACTTGTCAGATTTCAAAATGTTGTCCTGTCATTTTATTGATGAAGAGGTAAGAAAAAACTTTTTATTTATGGTGGATTGTTTACTGGGGGATTTATTTTAAGAACACAAGGAGGCCTTTGATGCTAGGTGTAACATCTGTGACAATTTATATTTTTAAACCATGTGATTGAAAACCATGTTACAGGAATTATGTATAAAATTTCAGAGAAATAATTATGTTTATGAAGTCTGAACAGAGTAAGAGTCTCTCTCTCTCTCTCTCTCTCTCTCTCTCTCTCTCTCTCTCTCTCTCTCTCTCTCTCTCTCTCTCTCGTCTTTTTAATGGTCGAATGCTACCTGGGATTGAACTTGTTAGTACTTTGTTCTACTACAACCACATTATTTGTAAAAAAGACCAAAAGTAAATTATTTTACATATCAGAACATTGAACAGTGTTAGGTGTCTCATTGACAGACTTGTAAACTCTGACATTGTTAGGGGTCTAGTGGACGAGTGGTCAAAAGTGCATGCTTACGGATCACAGTGCCTATCACAGCTTTGGTTCAAATCCTTTTCGGTACAGATCATAGTGTGATAAAATTTGTCAGTTTGCTTGCCAAAGGTCATTGGTTTTCTGAAGAATGAACACTCCAGTTTCCTCCGCCATCCCAGAACCCACCACCTGAAATAAGTGAAAAATCTTGAATGGGGCATATAACACCATTACTCCACTACACTCAACTCTGGCATTGCTATTATTGCTTGCTAGTATTACCGTAACCTCTAGTGGCTAACTCAGGTTTCAATCTCATCTTTTTTAGGTCCTACCCGGTAATTTGAATGCTTGTCAATTTTCTGTTGTTAATTCAAGATCAGCAGTTCTTCAGTTGCCATCATTCTTGAAATAATCAAACAAGGGCCTAAAATACTTCAACTGAACCATTTTATAATTTGATCATGATGATAATGGATGCCTTCATTTCACACTCCATTGTTCATTAAATTTTAAATTTGATTAAGTTATTAAGTCAACCCTTCATTATCAGTTGTAATCTTGTAGGCTTTATGATAATAGCTTAAAGGAATGTAGTGTTAATTTGATACACAATTACCTACTTGAATTATTATATATATAATAGCTGTTTATACCTATATATATACATCTAACCAAACATCATACATGTCCTATTTACATGCAGAATTTGTAATTGGTCATCTGTTTTTCAAGGGAACAAGTGGTTTTGTGGGTTTTTTTTACCAGTGTGGAATATATATTTTTTTTCTCATATGTAGTCAAGAATTTTCAGTCATGATTGTTCAGACAGTGTTTTACAATGTGGAATAATCAGCATTTTTTTATATAAAATTTACTAAGAATACAACATTGTAATGATGATTTTTGGATTTCCATGTTTTTTCTGAATTTTGCTGGTTCAAATTTTAAGAAACAAATGAGCATCAAACATGGTAAGTATGATTTTAAAAATATATGTGTTTGTATTTTAAAATATTTGTTAAGAGCTTAATCTGGCAACATTCAAATGGGGGACTTTTGTCGACAAGAGGTCTAAATCACCATCTTGTGGATTGTGGTGCCTGAGACTCGCCACCTTAAGGATTAAATCACACTAAACATAAAGGTCCTAGTGCAAGGAACTTGGGTCTTTCACTTTCCAAAATCCGTTTTTGTTTTTTTTTTTGTTTTTTTTTTTATTAGCTCACCTGACCGAAAGGTCATGTGAGCTTATGGCATGGAGCGGCGTGTGTATGTGCGTGCGTGCGTGTGTGCCTGCGTCGTTAACACCTATTTTCGACTTCTCCTCCAAAACTGCTGGACAGATTTTAATGATACTTGGTCAGAAGCATATATGGGCCGGTGCAATTTAGATTTGTTCATGGCATTGCCATGGCTACCAAAACTAGGTCAAGGTGACCTAGGGGTCCAAAAATCTTAAAAAAATCTTCTTCTCCAAAACCGATGATGGGAGAAAAAATCTGATGTGATATTTGGATTCTCTAGGGTCTTAAGCCTATAGTTTGTTCTTTTCGTGAAATTTGGTCGAAAAATGGGTTATGCGTTTTTGTGTTTAATTTAAAAAATTTCGTAAAATGGCTTCAAATTGTTATAACTTGACTATTTGAACAGATAATGACATGGGGTTTTCAGTTTTGACTTTTTCTTGAAATTACCTTTAAATTAGGGTCAAGGTCACAAATCAAGGTCATGACCTAATTTGTGATTTATGCAGTTTTAGGCAATTTTCTTGCGAATATTAAGAGATACATGAAATCAAATCATTGTTAAAATGTTCAACATGACAAAATTTAAAAAGGTACCAAGTTTCGTAACTATATGATAATCCATGTAGGAGTTGTTGCCCCTGAAATGTCATTTTTGGCTTTTAAATACCAAAATTGTGCATTAGCTTAAAAACTACAATCTTTTTGTATTGGCATGTATATTAGAATATTGTAGGTATTGTGACAATGATCATTTTGATATATGGTTCAAGGTCATATGATCAAAGGTCAAGGTCACAGATGCAAAAGAAGACAAAAATTGCTAATTATCTTGAAAACTGTTAACTTTTTTATAGGCATATATATTAGAATATTGTAGGTATTGATATGATGATCATTTTGATATATGGTTCAAGGTCATGTGTTCAAAGGTCAAGGTCACAGCTGCAAAAGAAGACTTAAATTGCTAATTATCTTGAAAACTATTACCTTTTTGTATAGGCATGTATATTAGAATATTGTTGGTATTGTGACAACAATCATTATGATATATGGTTCAAGGTCATATGATCAAAGGTCAAGGTCACAGCTGCAAAAGAAGACTTAAATTGCTAATTATCTTGAAAACTGTTAACTTTTTGTATAGGCATTAATATTAGAATATTTTAGGTATTGATATGATGATCATTTTGATATATGGATCAAGGTCATATATCGAAAGGTCAAGGTCACAGCTGCAAAAGAAGACAAAAAATGGCTAATTATGTTGAAAACTATTAACTTTTTGTATAGGCATATATATTAGAATATTGTAGGTATTGACATGGCAATCATAAATGGTTCAAGGTCATATATGTTCAAAGGTCAAGGACATAGTTGCATAAGTATACTGAAATTTGTAAATGATTTGGAAATTATTCATTGCATTATAGTTACTTCATGCATATTATATAATCTACTTATAAATGAAATGTGAGTGGATATATTTCTGATAAGTTTTGTGGCAGTTCTTAACTTAAGAAAACTTGTAAAGTTTCTGTACCTAATATATTGTCTTTTGCACATTGCAAACAATTTTGGACATATACTCAGATGAGCGTTAAGGCCCATGGGCCTCTTGTTTTTTTTTTTTTTTTTTCTTGAATACTACAGTTTGGTAAGAGTTTCCTTTGTATCCCCTATTTAAATATAATATATATATATACTATATCTTACCTGTGTGGTATATATTATTGTATATTTGAGTGGGGGGGGGGGTTACAAAAGGAACTCTTTCCTACAGTTTTTATTACCAAACTGGAATGTGCCATGAAACATTTGAATAAATCTTAACTTGATTTAAAACAGCATAATTTAGCTCCACCCCACTCTTTAGTTAGTGTTTGATCACTTTGTCTGATTGACAACATCAGAGCAGTAGTCAAATGATATTTAATTACATTACCTGTCAGTCTTTGGATAAGGGTTGTCTGTGACCAAGTGGTCTAAAGAAAGTCCTCTCTATTGCTAGCTGTAAAACTTGCTTGGAGAATACAAAGTTTGTTGAAGTTCACTTGAAGAATACAAAGTTTGTTTAAGTTCACTTAAAGAATACAAAGTTTGTTGAAGTTTACTCGAAGAATACAAAGTTTGTTGAATTTTACTCGAAGAATACAAAGTTTGTTGAAGTTCACTTAAAGAAAACAAAGTTTGTTGAAGTTCACTTAAAGAAAACAAAGTTTGTTGAAGTTCACTTAAAGAATACAAAGTTTGTTGAAGTTCACTTAAAGAATACAAAGTTTGTTGAAGTTCAATTGGGATACAAAGTTTGTTGAAGTTTACTCGAAGAATACAAAGTTTGTTGAAGTTTGTTAGTTCTCTGTCAGCATTTCAGTTTCCTCCACTATATCAGATCTGACCACCTGAATTTAATTGAAATCTTCTAATGATTAATAAGCACCATTCCAACCGACCATCGAACTGACCACAACTGACCGGTCATTTGATAATATTACAGTATTACAGTTAATTAAGCCAAAACCTTTCTCTTAAATCTTCACCGTCTGGACACATTATCTCTGTAAATATGTTCTTAACAAAGAAACTGTTGTACTTTTTCGTATTAATTACCAGAGTCAAAAGTTGAAGTCGGAATTTTGACATTATATATTTGTTTTATGTTTTGGCATCTTTATGTAAAAAAAAATAAAATAGATAAATAGATAAATAAAAACAGCTTGTTAGCAAATTTTTATCCTTGATCAAGCCATTCCTAATTTAAAAATGGCCAATAATTTATGTCTTTTTTGCATTTACTGTTGCCATATCATTTACTGAAATTGACAGTAATACTTTGGATAAAGTTTAAGTTGTGGGGGATTCAGAAATGCTAATTTATGACCTCATGTAATGATATAGATGTGGATAGAATTTCTATATCAGTTTCAACGTGAGAGTTAAATTTCTTGTAATTAAGTTTAATTTTAAAAATTGATTTTGAATCATCAGGAAACAGTAAAATGATACTAATGTTTAGTAGTACATGTATGATATAAGTTCATGTACTTAACAGTACCAACATAATCATAGTACCTACAAGGGTACAGTATATACAGTATGATACCAATTCAGGATTTCCAACTGTTGTTGTTGTAATGTTGTTTAACATAGCATCAAAAAAATGTCCAGCTATTCCTGAAAAAAGCGAGTTAATGAATCTCTAAGGGATAATCTTAAAACAAGTTTATGTTTTGGTAAGTTGTGCAGGTGTGTTTGATGGTCTTTCTTGTACTAGGCTTAACTCGGGTTCTTTAACATGCTAGGGCACAGAGTCTGTTCACCACAGATAAGTATTCCACTGCCCAATCATTATTCTGACACTGGGTCAAATGGATGATACTTTGTCTTGTTTAAGTGGCTGTAGCTAGGCAAGGAAGCAGTATCTCGTAGTGTTAAGTCTTAATAATATAATATATAATGACCTGACCGGGGTTCAAACCCCACAACCTCCTGCTGTTAAGACGCCCAGAACCAGTATACTTAGTTATTATTCAGCTGAAAAGCTTAGTTCTTTGAATTTTAATTCTACACATGTTTTTCACTTTTTTCAAATATTTTTTGAAATCTAAAAGTTTAATTAAAGATCAAGATGGGTGGGTGGGAAAGGTTGGTGGGTTATATGCAGTAACAAATTAGCTCTAATAAAGGTAGTAATTTTATCTTTAATATTACAAAATTTAAATATTAATATTTTTATTTAAATGATTAATGAATTCATGAGAAGGCTACAAAATTGTTAAATTTGTTTTTTTTTTTTTTTCTTTCAAAATCTGTTCAAATTGTTATCAGGTGCAAAATTTAGGTTTTACAGTTATAGATGATATATAATTGAGTATATATATATATATATATATATATATATATATATATATATATATATATATATATATATATATATATCCAATAAGTTTCAACTTTTTTAAACAAGTACAAACATCTTTTTCATTAGAATTAATTTTTGGAATTATATAAAATGTAATATATGGATTTAGCACAAAAGAAAACATATAAATTCATTGCTCAAAGAATATATAAAGCAGATTTAATAATGTCATTTATTTGATATTCACAACACGTTAGTTTGTATTCATATTTATCGTAATCATCTTTTTTATCAGAATTTACAAATGTATATTTGAGTAAATTTCTGTGTATATAAGTACTTGTTTTGAATGTTAAAATTTAATATACGCTATACGTGGGTAATGTTTTATGTATTATTAGCTCCCCCCGAGTTAGCAGCTTTGGCTTTCTTTTTTAGGAGAAGGTTTTGTGGTCGTATCCTGGTTGGTCTTGGTGGTACAAGTTCAAATGCTTGGGCAATAAATCTCTGTGTACATAAGTATTTGTTTGGTGTGTTTAAATTTAATATTTTTGTAGGTAAATTTTTTTACACATAAGCTCATCTGGTCTTGGTGGCACAGTTCAAATGCTTTGCAAGTATGTGTTAAAGGATGTGTGCTTGAGTCCCTACAAGGTGCAAACACAGTATTTATTTTATTAAAAAAAATGATTTTTTTCTTAAAAAAATGACTAAATATTTTGATACATTTTTTGTCAACATGTTATTGAGACTTTGACGACAGAGACAAGCAGTCGGGTACATAAATAAATATATCGTTTTAAGATCATATATTCTTGTTTGTTATGATATGGTCTCAAAAACCAATGTTAAACGTAACTGTATTTTCACAGGTCACTGGAGTGTTTAAATTTAGGACTCGGTATTCAATTTTAAAACAAACCTAAATTTGTTAAAGATAGATAATAACAATAGTGATTACACGCGAGGAAAATTTCGTATCTTGTAAGTTGTAACAAGTCCTTTAGTTTAAAGCTATCAGTTAACAATATTATTATCATAATTTTGTTTTAAAGCTTGTGTTCATGACATGATAAAATTAATCAAATTTTAATAACGTGGACCAGGCACATTTTTAATTCTGTATTTACATTTATCTGTTGATTATGATAGGTCATTTGTTTAACAACACGCATGTCGATTTAGTATTATTCAGACCAGGGTAGATGTATACCCCCTCACTCCCACCTCAAAAAAAAATTGTATACCAACATAATTTACCATTTAAAAAGGTAATTTATAAGTTTGTTGATTTATTTTTGAATTTTGATATGGCAAAATACATAAGAGGTGTTACTGTTAAATTGGGTATTTAGGTTCACATTTTCCTCCATTTTGACACTTTTAAAAGATGTCACCATATTTTGGATACTTGTGAATTTGAGATGATCTATTTTAAGGATTAGATAATATCAAGTTGTCTGACCATGACAAACATTTGCATGAAATTAAATGCAACCTTAGCCTCAACAAGTGTATATGTATGCATTTATTAGGGGTATTGAAAAATCCCTCTCTCTCTCTCTCTCTCTCTCTCTCTCTCTCTCTCTCTCTCTCTCTCTCTCTCTCTCTCTCTCAGATCTTTTAAATGCTCATATTAGCTTGAAATATACATGTATATTAAAGCAATAATTATGTTTTTAAAGTCAGACACAAGCAACTCTCTCTCTCTCTCTCTCTCTCTCTCTCTCTCTCTCTCTGGAAGAAATGATAGAAATGTGTTCAGTGGTTACAGCTTCTGTTACACTTTATGCAATAACTTAAGGGGGAGCTTAGGGTACTCCCAGTTTCTCAACTAACTGTTTCATTAAAAGTTAAAGAATCTTGACTCAGGCATTAAAAATAAATCCTCCCCTTCTCACTTTAGATTCAATTTTTTTCTCTATTAGTTTCTTTTATCATGAGACACAGTTAAACACACATAGATTACACTTTAACACAGCAATACAAATTGATTTTTCTTTAAGTGACTGGGTCAATTACTTCCCTTTATTGATGTCAAATAAAAGAACTGAAAAATTCAGATAATCTTTGGGCCACTTTCACTTTTTGTAAAATAAATGACACAGCTGTAATCTATCTGATGTTTATTAAGATTGATAAGGGAAAGCTTAGTCGACAGTAGTTCAAAACACAAAAACGGGGTTATTTCTTAAAAATTTGTAACAGCGGACAAATAAAAAAAAATTTACCCATAGTCCCTTGCCAGATTAAAAGACCGAGAGTTATAACAGACAGAGCTAAGTTGACAGTAGTTCAGAATAGGATTATTTCATAAAATTTGTAACAGCAAAAAAATTTTTAAAAAATTACCCAAAGTCCCTTGCCAGGTTAAAAGACCGATAGTTATAACAGACATAGCTTAAAGTTGACAGTAGTTCAGAATAGGATTATTTCATTAAATTTGTAACAGCGAAAAAATCCCATAAAAATTTACGCATAGTCCCTTGCCAGTTTATAAGACCGTAGAGTTATAACAGACATAGCTAAGTTAAATGACAATAGTTCAGAATAAGGTTACCGGTATTTCTTAAAATTTGTATTTGTGAAATTTTGCAAATTTGTTTTGTGGTCTGTCTTGTACTAGTGTGCACTCTGGGTAACATAAAATGCTAGCTTATGGAGTCAGTATGCTGCAGACAAGCATTTCCACTAGCCTAGTCATATTATACTTACACAAAGTGAACTAGTTGATACTCTAAATGCTGAGTGTTAGGTGAGAAAGCATCATCTTAAATTTTATTTATGACCCTGTCAGTGTTTAATCCCATGGCCTCCTATTCTCTATACATAGGCTCTTTCACTTTGCCATAAAAGTTGATGTTATAAGGACAAAAATAGATATTAATAAACCTAATACCTGCCTTAATCAAAATTGGCAAAGTTATCAAGGAGCTTTGTAATGTTGCTATTTTATTTAAGCAATGATTTAATTTTTTTTTCTTCTTCTTTTTCTGTCTATTGAAAATTGGATAAAATTTTTATTTTTTTTCCTGCACAGTGTATAAATCCAGGTAAAATATCTGGTACTGTCTCATTGTAAGTAAAATTAAAAATTAAAAAAGCACCCACTAACAGCTTTTTAACCTTTTAAATGAGTTTTAATTTATTTGTAAGTTTGTAAGTTTAACCATAGTGTATTTAAACAGTGTGGGTGGAGTCATTAGTATTAAAGGATATTATGATAATATATTGACTTCATTTCAGGTCATAATGTTGACTTTCTTCAATAAAGGTCACTCTTCAAAAGAATTACAAAGTGACAAAATGAAAACAAAGTTTTGAATGTTAGTTTAATTTTGATTTTTGATGACATCATTCCGAAAAATCGAAACAGTTATCCTGATCAAAGTTTATTTCAGTTTGGAAGGTTCTTTAAGTTGTTGTGTGGTCAGTTTAAATTTAATCCAGTTAATTTGTTTATTTTAGGGAAATTTTAATGTGTTGGTCATCTTGTTTGAGAAGGGGATAAATCTATTCTAAATTCGGGATTTACCATCATTTTGTTTGTTTAGAATTTGTGTAAGACACCAGTTTTGGACCAAGTTTTCCCTTTTTAAACCTAAGAGATAAAAATTTCCAGTGACACAACATTAGGGACAATGAAATAGACGTTTATTTGTTTATTTCGGGTTTTATAAAGTTTTTACCAAAGTCCTGTTGTCAAATTCGAACATATTATTATCAGTTGTTTGATAAAGGTTGTTCAATTTATTTATAAAAGTTTACTTGCACACTGGTCAGTTTTGACCAGATTGAGATAGCGAGAGTCTTTTGAAGGACTTATTTAACCCATTTTTACCTGTGTTGTCAGGATGTGTGTATATATATAACTTGGTCAGTATTGACCCTACAGGTTAGGTAGTTAATCCATATTTCCTGCTTATCTTTTACCAGCTTGTTACAAGTTTTCATGACATGAAGATGTTATAACTTTTAAAGCCTTCCCGCCTCTTTTTGTGTCAAGAAGGGCTTTTTGAAAATGATACAGGGATTATATTGGATTTAAAAGGAATTATAGAAACATGTTTGTTAACAAAAGATAGGATCCTTGAAATATTTGAAAAATTAAAATCATGTACATTTTGTTGGATATGAGACTGTAAAAGTAGAAATTTTTATCAAAATGGCTGTGGAGTACATTTCTAAATGTTTGAACCAGAAGATTTCTTGCAGAAAAAATTCTGGTTCCGATTCTCCGAGGAAATGCAAGTTTACGGATATGTGTCCACTGTGTAAAATAATGTCTTCCTGTATAGATTTATATTGTAAGGAGGACCAAGTATTCGAAACTAAAGGTAGTTCTATATTGTAAATACTGTAGGCAAAATATACATGATCATCCACCTTTGTAACTCATAATAAAAGAATATTTCTTAATTTTATTTCATTTTTTTTTTTCAAATTTATTTTATTCATAACAAATTTTATCAAAGTAATGGACAATTAAAAAATTCATAAATGTTTTATGATTACATATTAATTTAATTAGTTCAAGTTTTTTTCTATATAGTCACTATGGTAACTCACTTTGTAGAGTGCTGAATTTGTATGTGAAAGGTTATATGTGGGTTTGAACCCCTGGCAGGTTAGACCAGGAATTTTTCTTCTTTTCTTCTTTTTTTTTCTTTTTTCTTTCTTTTCTTTTCTTTCTTTTCTTTTCTTTCTTTCTTTCTTTCTTTCTTTTTTATTTTTATTTTTTTTGATAGAAACTTAGAAAATTAGAGATTGAATCGGACGTCCTTAAAGGCTATTTTCAAATTATCAAAATTCTACCAAACTCAATTTTCATAAGTCTTTAAAGTCCTAACGTGTATAATGTAAGATTGGGAGAAAGACCAAGGCATTTTATCATAACGGGTGTATGGGGTTTAGGGCATTACGATGGAGGTTGCAGATTGACGCCATTATATTGTGAAGCAGACTGAGACCATTATAATAGGCCAGCAGAAGTTCTTTCTCTGTTTGTAACCATATCTGTACATTTCTAAGATTTCTTGGGAAAAAAAAAGAAAGTTTTTATCTTTAACTGGTTTTTCTAATTTTTCTTTATTTTCTGTTAGCACTGCAGGTAAATAGAAGTACATGTATTTTGATATTTCTCTTATTCTTTGTTGGAATTTCATTGGTCATTACTATATTTTTTATGTAAAAAACTTAGATATGTTTTATAAGCTTCTAATACATTTATACTCATACCAGTCCATATGGGGGAGATTGGAGTTTGACCCCTTGCCAGGTCTGACCAAGACTTGAAAATAGGTAGTGACTGTTCTTTTGCCAAGCACTTGGTCTCAAGGTCCTTCAGAGGAAACCTTAAAAACTAATGACCCATGTTGCGACAGGTCTGGCATACTAAAGAATCCTCCCTGAACATTGCCCTGGTCGCACTGCAAAGGTCAAAATTTAAGTCCCTTCAACTATAGCAGGTGATGTATGGATATAAGTGAAATATTCTTGACTGGGACATAAAACCGCATTCAATCAATCAGTCACCCCAGTCGTGTGTAAGAAAAATAAAATTTGATAAATTTATGGCTATACTAAAAGGTATTACCGGTACTAAGAGATAGGAATAGTTTGAGATTTGTTTAATTATAGAAGGGTCAGTTTTAAGTTATTTTTAGGTAGTATTAACAGTTATTTGGTATCTTTTATTTGGAGGGAAAAATAAGCATACCAAAGAGGTGTATATGTAGCTAAGCATTAGTATTGTTTACTGGAAGAATATTTGTGAGTTTGATAATACATGTAGTTGTTTGACGATGCTATATATATATAGCATACATCAGTTTTATGTAGAAAATGGTCATATACAGATACAAATTATTACCTTACACCATTCTTAAGAAAAATAAAGAGGTACCCATAGTCTAACGGATTTATAAGTCAAAGTGTAGCTAATGGCCTGTTTATATATGTGTGCAGATATCATGTCACTGTGTTTGGGAGTGTAATATTAAATTTAAAAAAATTAGTCTACACTTTTACAATTAAAAAGAAAAAAATAATAATGATAAATTGTCACCTGTCAAAACCTTCAGTGGTAATGTGGCTTTCAACAAATGCATATGCTAAAGGTTGATTTAAAAAAAAAAAAAAAAAAAGTATTGCATTTTGAAGTTGTTAAACCAATGTCAAATCAGTAAAAAGAAGTACTAGTAGTCTCAAAGTGTAGAAAGTACTCTTTAACTACTTAGTACTTGTGTTCAGTAACCAGGGACATATGTACTATTTACTGTACAGAAACCCTGTGTCTATTTAAAGACTGCCTGTCAATGATGTCCATATAGTTAGGTCCCATTAATGGTCTTTATATAAAGGTTTGATGTATAATATTTTTCTGTTTTCACATTTTACTTAAATGATTCTAAAAGAAAAAAGGCCAAGGGGTAAATGCTATTTTTTGTTCAGGGACAAAATTAGTCTCTGATGTCTGGCTGGAGACCAGAAATGCAACACGGTCCCCAGCCATTCTTGAGTCACCTGTAGCTTACTTCATCTTGAAAATGACAAAAAAAGATTGTTTGCTGCAGGTTCATTATTATTACCATTCTACAAACAGCATGACAAAAAAATTTGCATGTTAATTTCTTGTTGTCAATTTCATTATTTTTACGATGCATATTTCACTCATTCCTTATGTTAGTTTCACTTTATAAAATTACCTGTAATCTCTGAGGATTTGTGATGAAATATCACATTCTGATTGAACAAAAATCTAGTTACCTGTGTAAAATGTAACTTAGCTAGCTGCATGGCAATTAGATCATATTTTTATGTTTATGGTTGAATAATTTTCACTTAGTCATTGGATAAAATCAATATCAAGCTTCTCTGATTGTCTTGTACAAGTTGTTTGAACACAGCCTCTGCATCTATACTATAATTACAATATCAATAAAAATAATCTCCCAAGTATCTGTTGATCAGGGCCTTGTATAACATTGAAAATTATTATTTTTTCCTGTATTTTTTACAGAAATTGAAGCTGTTGAAGCCTGCAGATGGCTGAAGGAAGCTGGATTTCCTCAATACTCACAGATGTATGATGGTATGAGTTTTTGTTTAACTAACTGATAATTGTTTTTTCTTTTCTCTTTGTCTTCTCCCTCTTTTTTTCAGTAACAATTCAGAACCGATACTGGTATCAAATATCACTGTCTTCACAACTGTAAATATTTGGAATTTATTTTTAGCATCAATACCTTTAATGACATTTTTGTTTTAAAACGCCTTAAGAATATTTTGTTTTGTCTTAAAATTTAAACATTAATTGTAAAAAGATTTTTAAAGTTTAAGCAAAAAAGGTAAACATGCAAAAACAAAAAACAAAAAAAAAGTGTGAACTTTCTGAAAATTGTGTTTATTGTAAAATTGTAACACATCATGATAGGCAAGCTTAAACAACATAACACATTTTAGGTTTTTTTTTTTTCTTGATTGATTGATTGGAGTAATATTTTACATCCCAATGAAGATTGATTTGATTTGATTTAATGGGGTTTTATGTCCCAGTCAAAAATATTTCACTTATATTGAAACCTCACCAGCTACAGGTGAAGTGACAGGAATTTTGACCTTTGCAGTGTGCATAGGGCAATATGTAGGAAGGGT
Source organism: Tegillarca granosa (assembly GCA_029721355.1). Lineage (NCBI taxonomy): Eukaryota > Metazoa > Mollusca > Bivalvia > Arcoida > Arcidae > Tegillarca > Tegillarca granosa. The sequence continues at coordinate 13,836,559 of CM056604.1, forward strand.
TCTTTGGCAGTTCATAGGTTTGTAAGGTCTCATCCGAGGAACCCCATAACTTTCAGTTCTAAATGCTGAGTGCTTGTTGATATAGCAGGCCCTGCCTATTTTTCAAGTCTTGATCAGACCAAAATCGGGCCCCGCACCCCTGACCTTCTACATACGAAGCATTTAGCTCTCTACCAATCGAGTACAGTAGTGGTCTCCCAGTAAAGGGTTTTCAGTAATATCAAGAAGTGAAGTGGAGTATTATTAAGGCTATCAGGTCTGGCATGTTGGAGCCAGTTCTGGGATGGGTGAGCCTGAAACCTGAGTCTCTGATGAAAACAACTGATCAGTTCAGTATTATTAAGGCTATCAGGTCTGGCATGTTGGAGCCAGTTCTGGGATGGATGGGCCTGAAACCCGAGTCTCTGATGAAAACAACTGATCAGTTCAGTATTATTAAGGCTATCAGGTCTGGCATGTTGGAGCCAGTTCTGGGATGGGTGAGCCTGAAATCCGAGTCTGATGAAAACAACCGATCTTTGGTAAGCAAACTGACAAACTACCTTATGTGGGGATCTGCTGAACCTAGGATGTCACAGGCACATTGATCTGTAAACCAGTGATTTAAACCATTTGGCAACAATTATTGACAACAACCCAAGCTAGGATTGAGATACAAATATGTATTCCGATGTTTAATGTTTTTTCTTCTTATTAGTTTATTAGTAAGAATTGAAGTATGTGTATTCATGTATGTGCTTGCACTCATGTGCCAGTTTTGTGATATTAATTGTAGTAAGAGTTTAATCTTTCTTGTTTAAGCTAGAGTTATTGGCAACCTAGATTTTGATATAAAATTTATTTTGTCTATAAATTTGATAAGAGCACTTGGCATGATACCTCATTTAATATAAATGTTTATGTATGGCTATATAATCTTGACCCACGGTGTTAATGATATTCTATCTATCTATCATTACAAATTTGGTCAACTCACGTCATATGCCAAACATTGGTCTATATTTCAATTTTTTTCAAAAATCATTTAAAGAAACTGTTTAATCAGAATAAAAATTTTAAAAATTCGACTGTAAAGTTAAAAGGCACCTTTGTGGCTATATATATGTGTGTGTGTGTGTGTGTGTGTGTGTGTGTGTGTGTGTGTGTGTGTGTGTGTGTGTGTGCAAATTTACTATCTATAGTAACTAGTGGAGTAATGATGTAATATTGAGCCAGCCTTTGCTGGGAAAGTGGAAGTAACTGGAGTTCCCAAAGAAAACTTGTGACCATCAACAAGCAAACTGACAAATTTTCCCAGACTAGGATCTGCCCATGTTCTACCAATTCGAACCTAAGTTTTTGCTCTGTAACCATGGGCTTTAGAGAAAACTTGTGACCATTGAGAGAAAATAAACAAAATTTTACCACACTATAGAATCTGTCTGTTTGGGAATTTGACCCTAGGTTTTGCTCCATAAGCATGTGCTTTAGAGAAAACTTGTGACCATCCAGAGAAAATTGACAAATTTTACTACACTATTGAATCTGTCTGTTTGGGAATTTGGCCCTAGGTTTTGCTACATAAGCATATGCTTTAGAGAAAACTTGTGACCACCCAGAGAAAATTGACAAATTTTACCACACTATTGAATCTGTCTGTTTGGGAATTTGGCCCTAGGTTTTGCTACATAAGCATGTGCTTTAGAGAAAACTTGTGACCATCCAGAGAAAATTGACAAATTTTACCACACTATAGAATCTGCTCATTTTGGGAATTTGACCCTAGGTTTTGCTCCATAAGCATGTGCTTTAGTCTCAGAAGTTCAGCATTTTAGGTTCAAACTTTACTTGAAAATTGGAAAATTTCTGAGATACTGTTCCAACTAAACTAAAAAACGTTGCTTGAATAACTGCAGCTGCTAATTATAAGATATTCTCCTCTGCCTTTCAATATGAAAAACTTGATATTCACAGACTTTATAAATGTTTATGTAACTATAATATTTAAAAAAGAATAATAATATCATTATTAATAAGGGAGTATTTGTACAAGATTTTTTCAACATTTCTTAAACAGGAAACATTTTATTTTTTTCATCAAAAAGCCTACAAAATAAGAGGAAATTCCTAAAAAAAAAAAAAAACATGGTAAAATTGTTGTTATAATTTAGTTTTTGATTTTTTTTAAGCTATTTACACTTATTTGCCTCCTAAATATATCTCTAATACAGATGCTTTATATGTAATACACTTAACAAACACTTGATTTAAGAGGTTTATAAGTTAAATTGATACTTGAGAAATCCCCGCCAAAACATCATGACCAAATGAGTTATCTCGGGATTTTTACTTCATCATTTCACTTGAAAATCTATTAATAGAGTGATTGCTTCATTGTGCATTTGAAACAGTCATTTACATTTTTGTAACCTAAGTAAAGTGAATATATTTGAATTTAGGTGTTTGAAGTGGACATGTAATTCGAATAAATACGCCCTTATTTTGTTGCCTTGTTGAACACCCAGTTTAATGAATGAAAATTATTGATGTTGGTATGTGTGATATGACAGATATTAAATCAATATTTGGTCATGTTTCTGATGAAATAACGTTGTGTTCACTGACTAAGGTCTGAAATATATGTTTTGAAAATTTACTTGTTTAGAATATTTTTAAAATTATTCACCAAATAATGATATCTGTTCTTTTTTCTTTCACTAGATGGACAATTTCCAGTAGATATTTCCTCAGTGGAGAAAGACCATGATTTTCTGGATAAAGATTCCATGCAACCTCTTGTCAGGTAAATTTTATACATCTTGCACATACATGTATATTATAGGCTCTCTCTCTCTCTCTCTAAAATGATTTTTCCACATGTAGCACTCAAAGGATCGATCTCTCTCTCTCTCTCTCTCTCGTCTCTCTCTCTCTCTCTCTCTCTCTCTCACACACACACACACACACACACATACTTTTTTAGTTATTTATGGATGGCAGTGTATCATCATTTGGAACCTATTCCCACGATGCATCAGTGATGGATATCCTGTTATGATATTATGATATCTCCTCTTATTTCCTTTAACCATCAAGTTTTTCGAACATTTTTAGAATATTTTAGTCCCAACTTTATTTTTTTCATACTTGAAAGTTTTCCTTATTTCTTAATTAAGCCTTATATGTTGTAACAAATGCCAAAATTCGATAAAAATCTGGCTTTTGCCAATAATGCATATTTAGCCTAATTTCTTGTATAAAATGTTATTTATGTATTGAATAATTACTTCATTTAGTATTCATAAACAGAATATAAAATCAATTTACTGGTAATGGTGTTTGTTTTGCATTTAGAATAATATTACTGCCTATTTGGCATTTAAAAATACCATACATTATCAGAATAAATTATCTATGTTGCCATGGAAACATGAAATATTCTCTAGTTACAAAGCTATATATCTATATTACAGAATATTGCAAAAATTGTTCAAGTATGGAAAGCATTATCAATGTTACTTATCGTAAATTCCCTTTTCATGTTGAAGATAGCTTCAGTGGCCAAGTGATCTAATGTCCATGCTTACATATATCACAGTGACTCTCACTGTCTAACTACAAACCTTGCTCAGTCACCGTCTAGGTACAAATCCTGCTTATTCACTGCCTAGGTACAAATCCTGTTCAGTTTGTGCCTAGGAACAAATCCTGCTCAGTCACTGCCTAGGTACAAGGTACAGATCTTGCACAGTTACTGCCTAGGTACAAATCCTGATTAATCATTACCAAGGTACAAACCCTGGTCAGTCACTGCCTAGGTACAAATCCTGCTTAGTCACTTTCGGGTACAAGGTACAAATCCTGCTCGTGTAGAGAAAGTTTGTCATTTCACCTGCCAAAGGTGGGAGGTTGTCTCTGAGTACTCTTGCTTTTTTCACTATCCAAGAACTGACCACCTTTAAATATGTGAAAGAATCTTGATGAGACATTAAATTCCTTGACTCTAATTCAGTCGTTTGTCATGTTTTTTGTTACATCAGCAATTTTAGCTCATGTGCACAAAGCTCAAATGAGCTTTCTTCACATCTAGTGTTTTAGTGATAATGTCTGTCACCTTGTAAAAGTTATGGGCAACCTAAGCCAAGGGGGTTAGAGGCAATGTGTTCTCATAAGTGTGTGCTTTAGACCACTGGGACATCATGACCCTTTCAAAACGTGCAGGAAGACATTATGATCAATGATTTAAATGAGTATAGAAGAACTTAGATGCGATGATTGAAGGAAAATTGTAAATATTTAAAAATTTACAAGTATTAAACATTGGAAATTATTATCAATATAATATATATAAATTTGTGAACCAAGAAAAATATTATGTTGACTGACAAACAGTTATGGAGATAGATTATGAGTTTTCTTTAAATATATGCTATTTCTGTGAGTATTCTATACACGAATGAAACATCTGGTTTGGTTTAAATGCCAGCAGATGGCTTATTATTATTTGCTTCAACAATTTTATCATACTACAACTAAGTACTTTGTCATAAACTTTGTCAATAAATTCTTCTATATATTAATGGAGGGAGGGAGGATTTTGATCACCAGGGAGGGAGATATTAATCACCAAGTGGTCAAAGCATTAAGGCATACTTATGGTTCCTACTTATCTCTCACTTCCTCCTGGGTCTGAATCCCAAGTCCAGACATATTTCAGTATGAGACATTTTGTCAGTTCACGTGCTAGTGGTTGATTTTCAGGCACTCAATTTTCCTCAATCATTCTAGAACTGACCACCTCAAGATAACTGAAAGAATCTCGACTCAAGTGTTGAAATTCTATAACTCCATTCCAGTGGAGTAATAAATTATTATACAGTATGAAAAAATACATGTAATAATAATAATAATAATAATAATAATGAATAAATGAATGAAAAATGTACATGTATTTATGTATAAGAATATGGTAATAATATTGGGTAACATCAATTTTTTTTCCCTTTTTGCCATTGATAATTTTTTTTTAACCAGTAAAAAGCATTATGTTTTTTATGAATTAATAACATTTTGTTCTTAACCAATAAAAACAGCTTTATTTTTTACCAATAAATAACACTTTGTTATTTTCCAATAAATAATTTTTTGTTATTTAACAATAATTATTATCAATAATTACATTTTGTTATTTATCAATAACTTTTTTTTTACCAATAAATAACATTTTGTGTTTTAACAATAATATTTCGTTTTTTATCAATAAATCATTTCTGGTGTACATTTCCATATTTGAAACTTTTGATGTTTGAGTTCATTGACATTTAACATGGCTAAAGGTGTCAACATTTGCATCTACCTGTCAAATTGATCATATCACACCTGATCTTACAGTAAAAACCTCATAAAAATGTCCCGTCACACAGTAAGGGGTTAATTTCCCTATTGAAATTCTATGGTCATTGACATATAAGGCCTTTTCTTAGCCTGCATGGCTGTCTGGTGGTATTGACACAATCAATTAACATTCTGACTTATTTATTAATATTTTATTTCAGATGTTTTTGTTTTGTCTTTTTCACAATACTGTTGTGTTTTGTATTTATTTTTTGACATTCCTGGTACCAGTAATTTTTGTTTTATTCAGTCAGTGCTTTTTTAACAACTAGAAATTTGAGGGTTTTTTCATTATTTTATTTTATTTTATTTTATTTTATTTTATTTTATTTTATTTTATTTTATTTTATTTTATTTTATTTTATTTTATTTTATTTTATTTTATTTTATTTTATTTTATTTTATTTTATTTTATTTTATTTTATTTTATTTTATTTTATTTTATTTTATTTTATTTTATTTTATTTTATTTTATTTTATTTATTTACTAGTATTTATTTATTTATTTATTTATTTATTTCATTATCTATGGTATTTATTTATTTATTTATGTAATTCATATAATTGTTAAGTGTGTATAAAGTTTATTTAATTGATAAGTATGTGGACATTGCTGACTGTTATCAGTTATTTTCATTGGACAGGTTGTGGGTTCAAACTCTGTACTAACAGACAATCAAACATTAAACTATCTACTCGACTAACCAATAAACCATCCAGACAACATACAAGTACGTCCTGAAAGAAATCTGTTGATGAAATAATCGTAATAGGACAACAAAAGTGAAGCTTAAATTTAATTTTTATAAAGAAAGAATACATCACTGCAGGTCATAGTGTATGAAGACCACAGTCCCTTTCACCAGCTTGATTCAAACCTCTCTTTGTCGTCAGATCTATGTGTGAGAAAGTTTGTCAGTTCACTTAGTTTTCTCTTGGCACACATGATCTCTCCACAATTTCAAACCTGATTGTCAAAGAATCTTAACAAAACAAAGTAAAACATCCAATCTGTGTTGTGTATTAGGGTAAAGTGAAAGGAATGAAGTGTCTTTATATTTTAATTTTTTAAATGAATGAGACGAGACGTTTTTCTGTTTAAGAATACTAAATTTCTTGTGAAGATTGTTGATTTAATTCTTATACAGCCTGTTCTGTAATTAAGTTGTGTCATTTTTTGTTAAAAGATCATTTTATCATACAAGAGCTTATTGATTCCCTGCTCATTAAGAGTTTATTTAAGTGTCAGAAAGATGATAGCAAAACTACTTTAAAAAGTATGTTTACAAAATCGCAACTTAAAAGAGGCTATTTTTTTTCTATTAAATATGGTAAACAGCATGTTAAATTCCAGTGTTTTACATGTCATGCATGTCAATTTGGTAAAAATGAAATAAGATGTAAGATTGGGTGTAAAAACGTTAAAATTTAAGTATGCCCATGTAAATTTACACACACACTCTCTCTCTCTCTCTCTCTCTCTCTCTCTCTCTCTCTCTCTCTCTCTCTCTCTCTCTCTGTGATTTTATACATGGCTAATTGATTTATTGTAATGAAAGTGTGATTAAAGTTATTTTGAAAAAAAGATATGCATATATCTTTAAAAATCCATATCATTGTCATAATTATTACATGACTTTGCATATTCACACTTAAGGGAAATTTGTTATGGGATGAAATTAATAATGGCTGAAATTTACATTTGTTAAATCTTGTGTGGTCCTTGCAAGATTTATCGCCCCTTAAAAAGATCCAATTTCATTTTCTTTAACCAAAACAATTTCGGTTTTTGGCAGTGCATTTTGTATTTCATGACTTATGATTCTTGGAGTTTAGGTCGAATTTTAAAAACAGTTAAATGTTGTGGGATTAAGTAGGAAATTTGGGGTTTACAAGGAAACAGATATCTTAGTCATTTTGATAATTTAAATATCTTCTTCCTTTTGTTAATCATTTAAAATTGAAAAACAAGTTGTGTAACATTAATGACACTGACCACTCCACAGTAATTTTACCAAACCACCCCCATACAGACTAACAGATATGTTTAATAATTGACTTTTAAAGCATATCAATATCACACTATATATCTTATCATCTCATGTTCTTAATCACCATGTTTATTTATTTATTTGTTTGTTTTATTTTCACAGGAGGCTTAGTACTCTCAACAAGTGTGCAAATAATGAGAATTAGTACTCCAACACGAAAAAATGTAAGTTATTGTTCACAAGTATTACTTATAAATGTATCAATTTTGGAGTCTGCCAGTGATTAACAGTACTATGAAAATACCTGTGGCATCATTCATTCATTCATTCATTCATTCATTCATTCATTCATTCATTCATTCATTCATTCATTCATCCTTCATTCATTCATTCATTCATTCATTCATTCAATTCCATTCATGCTTCATTCATGCATGTTAGAAATTGGGATGTTTAATTTTAAGGATAGAGTAGTGTTTTGGGGTACCAGTCTGTCCCTTAATTCATTAGTACATGTGTATACTTCAAGTCTGGCTGATGACATCAGTTTCAGTATATAGTTGGTTTGGAGGGACGATAAGTACGGGTATTTGTAAAAAATATCTAGTTTCTGCTGACTCCCCCCCTCTCTCTCTCTCTCTCTCTCTCTCTCTCTCTCTCTCTCTCTCTCTCTCTCTCTCTCTCTCTCTCTCTCTCTCTCCACATTTTCAGTTCCTGGTCGATCTCTCTCTTTAAAATGTTCAGTTTCCACTAACCCATACTGTATCTCTCTCTCTAGTAAAAATACCCACAACAAAAAAATCCTTGGGTGTGAACAAGTATCCTTTGAGTTCAGGATCCCTCATTTACAAATTACTTTACACACACACACACACACACACACACACACACACATTTATATACAATATAGGATTACACCTCTGGTAGTATGTGCTAAATGATCCCCTGTCCCAGAAAATTGATCTTTTGAAGGGGGACAGGGCCACACTGTTGAAAATAAAATTCAACCACCTGAAGGATAAAGGTGATTACTTTGTAGTTAAATGGAAATGGGTTGTAACTGTTAACAGATAAACATTATCTCCAAACTTATCTATCATCTGTGCATTTAGCTGTCTGTGGTTAGGAACATCCCTTGATGGGTGTTAACCCCTGTGGGTCATGGTGTTTTTTGTAACAGTATAACCCTTAGAATGGGGGGGGCGGGTGAAAACGTGGGTCGGGTGATTTACGTTTTTGTACTTTTAGGATGTTCATATGTTAGAAAGATCTGGGAAAAATAACTAAAATTTAAATAAATAAATAATAAATAAATAAATAAAATGACCAAAATTTAGAATATTAAAAGCATACAAATAATTTTTTAGAATAATGAAATTGATACATTCATCTAATGTTATGAGTCTTATGACCCTGTAATATTTTAAGAAATTGGCTTAAAATTTGAAGGAGAGAATCCATTCCCCTGTCAACAAAGTTAATTCATATGAATAAAGATGTCTATTTTTCCTTTATCTGAATAAATCATTTGGTATTTCTTAAGTCATGTTAAGTAAGAAGATTATTATGCTGAATAACATTTTAACACTAATAACCCTGTATTCCATAAATATCTTTATTAATTATTTTTTCAACACAAAAAAGTACTAGTATTTATTTCTAAAAGGAATGTATATAATATAATTTGTCATATATTTTATTTAAAAATTATTTTTACATATTCTTCAATTTTAACCATTATTTCCCCCTTTACCAGAATTTGTATAGTACTTGTCATAATTTTCATTTTTAAAACTGGTCTTAAATATTCTTAAAATAATTATTACCTCCAACTTGTCACTTTCTAATAGCTGGTAATTTTAGATAATTATCTGGTTATAATTATGACATATTATGATCTTAACAAGATTAATTAAATCTGATAATTCTAAATAATCTTCTTTGCTAACACCCTTAGGCCTCTTCATATCATCACTTTAATTAATCCCCCTTTTAATTAATCCTCCCCATTTCTCAAAAGCCAATCAGAGAGATAGCAGAGATTTAAAACAGGGAGTTTCAGAAGGGATCTGTTCAGGTGTGACAATTTTAATTTTACATATATATAACCTGTGTTTATTTGACCTATATACTTACTATACCTGATATAAGTAATCAGAATATACCTATGTCATATTAGAATTTTATTTCATGGTTGGTTGGTGTAGGTGGATCATATAACAGACTTGGATAGATAGTTCAGTGGGAGGGGATTAGACACTTGTGGCATGTGGAATGAAATGATAGATGTCCATTTCATGTATACATGTAGTTTTCAAATAACCTCATGTCACCTGTTTTCAATGTTATACACAATATTTCACAACTTGTCAAGTTTACCTCATCATTTTCTGGTTTTAGAGGTTCACTAGTAGACTTTTTTAATTTACATCTTTTCTTACTGGAATAGTTGGAGGATTTTTTTAAATTTATACATATGATTCCTGAGCATGTAGTGTATTTTCAACTGTTTGATCAAAGATTCGTGGATTCTGGATGATTTTAGAGTTTTGGTTTAACAGAACATTTTTGAACTCATGATTTTCAAGTTTCAATATTCATATGAGCAGTCAGCGAAGTTGTGTAATATTTTTTATTTTCCAAAAACATTTGTATTTGTAGAAGAAGTCTTAATATTTGTGAATGCAGGTTAGTTTTTTAACATATATTGTCAAGTTTGGATGATGAAGTGCTGAACAATAGTAATTCCAACTAGTGTAGTATTTTTAAAATTCCTCTGGATGATTTTGGATTTTAGCAGTTTTCTGTAAGAAAAAAAATACATATATAAATACCTAGCTTTCCAATCGCTCGATGTTCAGATTATCAGCCAGTATAAAATCCAAATTGAAAATGGTTCTTTTATCCATCTATGACATTGAGGTAGGTTTTCTTTAGTGTTAAGTTATCACATATGGTAAAGGTTATTTGAGCATAACATCTGGTACATTGATTCCCGAAAGGCTTGAGCATTTGCCAACCAAACGTGGTCTGCAGATTAGTTCACATTAGAATGATACTGTTCTAGCTCTTTCTGGGTACCAATGTTTCCTGTGTGAGATATACTGTCTGAATTTTTATTAAGAAAATACTTGTATATGTTTTTATCTGATTTTGTAATTTTAAGTGGTGTCTCATAGGCCATAGGTGGCCATATGACTCAAAATCCTTTAAAAAAAAGTGTTGGAGAGAAATTTTTTGAATTTTTTTGTTTATAACCCAACCATCACTAGATAATTGATTATGTGCATGTATTTTGTATGGCAGCACAGAGGTGAATTGAAAAATATTTTGTAAAGTGCTTGTTCACATGAAAGTGATCTAGTGCTCACATGAAAACTATATTTGCTTTCTCACATGAAAGCTATATTTGCTTTCTCACTTGAAAGCTATATTTACTTTCTCACTTGAAAGCTATATTTACTTTCTCGCACGATAGCTATATTTGCATTCTCACATGAAAGCTATTGCTCACACAAAGTTATAGCATGCTCACATAAAAAATATTAATTGTTTGGTGAGTATGCAAAGACAGTGTGCAAATGATAGCTTGTGTGTTAGCAGGCACTTTTGAATGAGCATACAAAATATAAATATTTTTCAAGTCGCCTCTATGCCACTTTTTGACATGGGTATATATAAAACCTTGATTTTAGCCTTGTCAGGTAACATATACAAATAAGACAACTGAAAAAAGTATTATGATTAATTTCTATAACAAAAAAAGAGATTAGGCTTAATAAGCACAAAAGTATTTTAATCTGTTACAGGGGTGGCTCTGGCTCCTAAAAAACAGGTGCCCAAAAAAATCGCCAGTTGTGGATTTTTGTCGCCAGTTTTTGGAAACTGGAGCCAGAAGATAAAATGATTCACCATCGGCCTCTGTTCAGTACCAGATTGTATTTAGCATTTTAATTGCAACTTGTTTGTAAAATGAAGAATAAAAACGCAATTAAATTTGTATTTATTTGTTTATTCACCATCCAATACATTTAGTTTTTTTAACACTACCTGACAGAATAAAATGCATGCACTGAAATTTTAAACAACCCCCATCAATCATTCAGGAAAAATGCAAAAACAGATGCATGCACAGGCTTCCAATGCTCCCCGTAAGTTAAAATAAATATCATTTAAAAGTCTTTTTTTTTTTTTTTTTTTTTTTTGGAAACGTTAACGGCAAAACCATGACTATTGTCACCTGAAAATATTAATCATGTGTGAAATTAAAATTGGGAAGCACTAAAATATTCTGAATTTACGCTTACTTTCCGAAAATAATCTAAATAATAATAACAATGATATTTGAATCGCCAAATGATGTTAAAATTACAGTAACGCATTTTTTATATTTAGATCTAATATTACATCATGATACGACAGTTCTGATTGAGCTGCTAGTTTAACCTTACATACAAAAAAAAAAAAAAAAAAAAAAAAAAAAAAAAAAAAAAAAAAAAAAAAAAAAAAACAATATTAAACACCGAATACGTAAAAGATGGCATTAGTGAAAATTTTTACCAGTTATATTTAAAAATAAATCGTGATTTGCTGCAATAAATGCCGTTGGACCCACATTCATTTAGTTAGTCCCTTCACTCTGACCCGGATCTGACCTCACGATCATGAATAAAATTTGCATACGTTATTTTAATCGGTCTGGTTATTAAGAAGAAAAATTTATAACGCTTTCCCTTTTCAAGACATCACATCCAGTTGTAAACGAGATACAAATATCACAGTCACATACGTTTTGTTTGTGTGATCGTACCCAAGCCATGAACGTCCAAATTTCCAAGTGTCCATAAATTTACGTGTACTAGGCGTTTTTAGAAGTATGAACAACTTATTCCGGTTTTCCTTTTTTTTTCTGGGGTTTGTTGCATCTGCACATGTTCAATATCATTGCTATCAGAACCAAAACCGAAGGACGATAATTTTGCAATTTTAGATTGTTGGGTTGCGGTGAAGTCCAATTTACGTTTACCCCATGATAACGGGTGAAAGATTTTTTTAAGTACTTTGAAAACTCGTCATTTTGCTGTCCATTTTAAGTGTTGTCGGATCTTTGTGATTTTTACGTTTATTTTTCGAAAATTTTGCCGACATAGTTCACAGATTCTATATATACACCCGCGCTTGGATACACAAGAGAACATTAGAGACACACGACCACTAACTATGATATATGGTCGTAAACTAATTAATTACAGTAACAAATTAAAAGTATAATTAACTCTTTCATACTACCTAATCACTTTAATTGCCGTCTTTAACACATCTTTCTACATGGCTTCCAAGTAAATCCTTTGTTAATACCTGTCGTCTGTATACACTGTATTTTTTCGACACGTGCCGATAAGACTCTTTTATTTGGGGACCACTGTGGGATAATTTTTGTAATCGCCAAAAAAATCGCCAGGCGCCGATTTTTATCGCCAAAAATCATAAAAAATCGCAATTTGCGACGTTGGCGACCGACAGCGCGGACCACTGTGTTATTAATCTGGGATTTACTTATGTGACTTTTAGATAATAAATTAAACTTTTATCTAATCCTTCTTTGAGACCAAAGATTATCTTTTATAAACAATATTTAGATATCTCTGAGGTTTGAAACTAGAGCTATCAAGTAAATTAGAATTGTTATTATTACACTCGAGTGTTCCAATACTTGTAGATGATCAGATACAAAGGGAGAATAATATAATTCAGGGTTTTTTTAAAAGGGATTATTAGTCTGAAATCCTTCAAACTGAGTAAGAGATTTTAAAAAATAATTATATAATCACCCTCAAAACTTATGATATGACTGGCTTTTTTTTATATGAAACCTAATAAGGTATGAAGGAATACCATTTATCACCCAGATTTTTGGTCCAAAGATTGGTTTGGACTTCTCACCGGGTTTTGGTCGAAAGATTTGGTTTTGACTTCTGGCAGGGTTTTGGTCTGAAGATTTGGTTTAGATTTCTGACAGAGTTTTGATTTTGTTTAGACAGAGTTTTGGTCTGAAGATTTGGTTTTGACCTCTGGCAGGGTTTTGTTCTGAAGATTTGGTTTGGACTAAACAGGGTCTAGCTTTTCACATAATTTACACACCTAATCTTGTGCTGAAAAAAATGTTTAGTAAGACAGGTTTTTGTTCCCTTCAAAGGTGTCATAAGGTTTTTATTTATAACAAAAAAGTCTGAAGATTTTGTCAGATTGAGTCAGAATTCGAGTTTACCAGTAATCTGGTTTTGAAAGACTCCTCCTTAAAAATTATATTAGTAGCTCAGTGGGGATGGTTTTAATCTTTGTGCATAGGGTTCCTACCCGAGAAGACAGGGTTCTTACCTGAGTAGACTGGGTTTTACCTGAGTGGACTGGGTTCTTACCTGGGTGGACTGGGTTCTTACCTGAGTAGACTGGGTTCTTACCTGAGTGGACTGGGTTATTACCTGAGTGGACTGGGTTCTTACCTGGGTGGACTGGGTTCTTACTGAGAGGACTGGGTTCTTACCTGAGTGGACTGAGTCTTACCTGGGTGGACTGGGTTCTTACCTGAGAGGACTGGGTTCTTACCTGAGTGGACTGAGTTCTTACCTGGGTGGACTGGGTTCTTACCTGAGAGGACAGGGTTCTTACCTGAGTGGACTGAGTTCTTACCTGGGTGGACTGGGTTCTTACCTGAGAGGACTGGGTTCTTACCTGAGTGGACTGAGTTCTTACTGGGTGGACTGGGTTCTTACCTGAGAGGACAGGGTTCTTACCTGAGTGGACTGAGTTCTTACCTGAGGACTGGGTTCTTAGAGAGGACTGGGTTCTTACCTGGGGGGCGGTTCTTACCTGAGAGGACTGGGTTCTTACCTGAGAGGACTGGGTTTTTACCTGGGTGGACTGGGTTCTTACCTGAGAGGACTGGGTTCTTACCTGAGAGGACTGGGTTCTTAACTGGGTGGACTGGGTTCTTACCTGTGAGGACTGGTTCTTACCTGGGGGGACTGGGTTCTTAACTGGGTGGACTGGGTTCTTACCTGGGGGGACTGGGTTCTTACCTGAGAGGACTGGGTTCTTACCTGGGGGGACTGGGTTCTTACTGGGTGGACTGGGTTCTTACCTGGGGGGACTGGGTTCTTAACTGGGTGACTGGGTTCTTACCTGAGAGGACTGGGTCTTGGGGGGACTGGGTTCTTAACTGGGTGGACTGGGTTTTACCTGGGGGGACTGAGTCTTACCTGAGACAGACTGGGTGCTTACCTGGGGTGGACTGGGTTCCTACCTGGGGTGTACTTGGGTTTCTTACCTGAGCGGACTGGGTTTCTTACCTGGAGAGGCTGGGTTCTTACCTGAGAGGGACTGGGTTCTTAACTGAGAGGACTGGGTTCTCCCCTGAGGGACTGGGTTCTTCCCGAGTATTTTAGGCTGTGTTTTGACATGGTAAAAACAATACATACCATCATCTCATAGTACTACCTGGAAAAAATGTATTGTCCTTTAATAGAAAAACAATTTTTCTATTTGATACAACATGTGGCCTCCATGAAGTTTGAATGTTGTGAGGTTTATTGACCACAAACTGAAAAATTTGTTTAATGATGGCTTACAGTCCAATTATTACCACTTTACATAAATTTATTTTTTATCATTACCATTTGGGGTTAAAAATTGGTTGATGCAAGGCTGGGAAAGATCAGAATTTAAACATTCTTGAATATGTAAACTCTCTCTCTCTCTCTCTCTCTCTCTCTCTCTCTCTCCTCTCTCTCTCTCTCTCATATTTTTACTAGCTGTAAAGTGTTTACTTAAAAATAAACATACCCTTTCCAAGGTAAACAATTTTATGTTGTTGTTGATTTGAACTTGTGTTATGAAAAAGATTCCACCTTCTTTCTCTCTCTCTCTCTCTCAGTAATAAATGAAATATATGTAAATAAGATACATATATTTGTGTTTACCTGTACGTAAATACAGGTATGTACTGTGTTAGAATATGTTACCATATTACCTATATGCCTATGTTAGTCAATAATACCTGCCCATAGGTAAAATAAGTATGTATATATGTATATGTACATTTACCTGGGTTAAAATCCAAGTGAAATAAAAATGGAAATGTTGCTGAGGAGGGAAAGGTGAAATATGAGGCAGACGTTTGTGAATGAGTGATGATATTGGTGGGGATTGGATGTTTTGACACGTAAGGAACAGTTTTTAAAATAAGATGATAATGATGTTAATCATGATGAATTAAAAAATGATAGTTGACAGGTTGTGATGATCCTAAACTCTAGAATGCATAATGGTGATCATCATCATCATGGCCTTGTGAGAATTTTTAAGAAAACAATTTTTGTCGATTTCAATTGATTAGAATGTACACATTACATATATACACAACATATATCTATTAATTCTTGTAACAGTTGAACAAACAGCTGAATTTTTTTTCTGAAGGCGGAATTAACATATTGTGATTTTAATGGCCATTGTAGCAATACTCTGTAGGTGTCGTTGAGCTTGTTCGATTGATTTTCAATAGAAAGTTTCATAGTTAACCTTGATTCTGCAATATTATGATCGGCAGCAGCTGTAGAAATTCATGCTTCCGTTTTTCATCTTCTCGTAAGCCTTTAACAAACCAACAAACACTGTTATATATTATAAAGATGTTGTCATCATGATCACCCACACAACATATGTATGGTTGTATATAAATTGTCAAGATTTAATCCAGCACACTTAAAGCTAAAGGACACAGTCATCAGACGATGCATTCAAGTTGAGTCGATCCATATTTGAAAATTCACCGACATTTAAAATTTCTAGATTGATAATTGTTTTTAACATTTGGGTCATTATCTGTGGTGTTGAATGTGTAATTTTAGCAGACAAATGGCTGGAAAGGTCGTTCACTGCTGAATCTTTGGAAATGGAGATAAAAAATTTTGAATCAACAGGATGTTACATATCCGCTCAGCATCTTTTTTCAAGAAAGATAGAAGTTCTTATCAACCATAGTGTTGTGTTATCCGCATGATTTGTTTTGATATCTATTGAAAACTGGACATTAATTAAATCAGAACTATTTTTTTTAAATGAAAAATGGCAAATTTGATATATTGTTGTTGTATGGTGTATTTAAAGCTAAGCTTGCTAAAAAATACTGTTATTTTGATGTTTGATGAAGAGTTCTACTGGAATTAAAAGGTGCTGTGTTGATATGACAAAGGTATATTGATTCTGAAGTGATTTAAACCCCCTAACACTGCCTCACAACTACTGGTTTAATTTTTTTTTTTTTTTTTAATTTTGATTTATTTATTTATTTTATTTTATTTTATTTTATTTTATTTTATTTTATTTTATTTTATTTTATTTATTATTATTATTATTTTATTTATTTATTTATTTATTTATTTATTTATTTATTTATTTATTATTTATTTTATTTGTTTTTTATTATTATTATTATTAGTGTGTTTTGCAGTGTTTGTTTATTCTGCATTTTAGCATAGAACTAAAGTATTTGTTATAATGAGTCTTTGGTAAAATGTTATGTTACTCTTATTGAGTTCAACAAGATAAAAAACATTACTGTAGCGCTAATCAAAATTTGTTAAAACTTTAGAATGTTAGAAAGTTGTGGCAATAAACGGTACAGCATTTTTGGAGGGGGGGGGGGGGGGGTGGATTCTTATGTTATTATCTCATCAATGAAAGGGGAGAGGATAAAGGTTTTTAATTGCGGGGACTTGTGAATTTTGGCAAACAAAGAATGAAATCTTGTTTTTTTTATCATGTCTTTGTATAAAATTACCAGTACGTTTTTATTTTCTATTTATAGGCAGAAGATTCTGACGATGATGACCAGTGTGCTCTAAGTGATAAATGGAAATACCAACACAATATCCGAAGATGGTCCAGGAAAGACTTGAATAGTCCATCATCTGATGGTCAACCAAACTCACCTGTGGTGAAATCTAGTTCCAGTAATGATAGTTTGTTAACAGAGCAGAATTCAAGTAGTGAAACAGGGGATAGTCCAGTACTAGAGAGCAAAATGCACCACAGTAATAATGCAACCACTGATGGTGACTTTTTAGGTGTAAAAACATCAACTCCCATAGACACAAATGGAGGTGGGTCGTCATCATTAGCGTTAAGTCCGCGTTTACGAAGAGCAGCAAGTGAGAGGTTAAAAGGTGCTAAAAACTTTCTCAAAAGAGTGGAGAGTTTTAAAAGTCGTAAAACTCGAAAAATTCCAAGAACGGCAGGCAATGTTGTGGAAATTAGTGGACCTGTAGTGACTGATTCTGCAAACATGCAAGAGAAAATAAAACACTTAAACTGTAGAGACTTGAGTCCCTCGTCGGAAGAACCTCCTTCACCCATACAGGATAACAATAATAAAAATATGTCAACCATTAGTGCTGAAGTTGGTGTTACAAGTTCTGATCCTGTACCTGAACCATGGTCAGATGATAGCACTAACTACAAGTTACCGACGACAAAACTTAAAACCACACCATCATCATCTGTGTCCTGTCATGCTTTAAATGATAATTCTAAAAATGTAGAAAGCCAATCTCAAACCAAGAGCAGCAGGGCACCTGTTGTGCATAATGGAGTACTTCCGGGTAGTACAGGAAGTACACCTCATCTCCCAACATGGAGAGATCAGAGCTCATCAGATTTCTCAGATTTGTTTATATTACCAACAGACTACAAACCGGGAAGTTTTCCCAGAGATTTAGAGGACTATGACGATGCAAAATGTAGTCATCGGATTAATCACAGAACGGGTAGTTTTAATCTAGGACACGAAGTGTGTGATGTTAATTCAAATACTGTGGTTAAGCGACGTGGATCTATGGATCCTAAATTACAGGCTCATAGACATTCTATTTATGACAATGTTCCAATTGAAGAAAATCTTGAAGCAGCCCAGGAAGATTTAGATATGATATTATACAACTTATTCCAAGATATTAATGGTTTAAACAAAACCATATATGGCGATGATGCAGGTAAGGTTTGATTTTTCAGTCATGTACTCTAATTAGCATGGTCAAATATTATTTCGTTGTCACACACGTTTACCAAGGTTGAATCACCCAGTGGACAGCTAGATTCTATGTGATTCAGTTTGCCTGTCCAAGGTTGTGGTTTT
The DNA here is from genome assembly GCA_029721355.1 of Tegillarca granosa. NCBI lineage: Eukaryota > Metazoa > Mollusca > Bivalvia > Arcoida > Arcidae > Tegillarca > Tegillarca granosa. Next base: position 13,855,117 of record CM056604.1, read on the forward strand.
CTTTTTAAAGTACTTCAGTTTCCATGACAATGCCAAAACTAGGTATAATTGGAATAGTCTTGAATATGACATATACCAACCATTCCAACAGTACTCCAGTTTCTTTGACAATGCTAAAACTCCAGTATAAATGAAATAGTCTTGACAATGACATATAACAGCCATTCAAACAGTAGTCTTGACAATGACATATAACAGCCATTCCAACAATACTCCAGTTTTCTTCACAATGCCAAAACTTGGGTATTATAGAAATAGTCTTGACAATGACATATAACAGCCATTCCAACAGTACTCCAGTTTCCTTGACAATGCAAAACTTGGGTATTATAGAAATAGTCTTGACAATGACATATAACAGCCATTCCAACAGTACTCCAGTTTCCTTGACAATGCCAAAACTTGGGTATTATAGAAATAGTCTTGACAATGACATATAACAGCCATTCCAACTGCAGGTGTTTTTTTTTACATTAATTTTTATTTTTAATCTTGTTGCAAGTTTTTTTTTAATTAAAAAGAGCACTTTAATTAAGTAGGCACTGTTAATTTGGAATGATACTTTTCTTTTTACTAACAGGATGGGAAATCACGCTTTCTGAGAAAACAGAATGTTATTACCTTTTTTTGTGATATTACAAATGAAGTACTTAGTTGTTGTATGCAATCTCAACAAGAAAAAATCTGAAGAATTTTACAGATTACGATTTGAATTAAAATCAAAATTGTAACCAAACATTTTTTAAAATAATAGCTATGGTACCTTATTATAGTTTGTTTCATATCTAGAAAAATGTTCATTAAAGTAACGTTTCCTTTTATATCCCTTTCATTTTTGAGCATCATTATTGTAATTCTTGCCCCTTTTACACATATAAGGTCGCTGTCATGCCATTTTTATGTCATTATATGCATGTTTTAAAAAAATGTCATTGTCTGTAATGATGGCACATATAGTAAAAATACAAAAATTTAACATAACTATCTTGATACGTATTTACGCTTATATTTTCCTGTTATATTATACTATGTTTTCATTCATACCTTTTTACAGGCGATATCACAATGTAAATTTCGAAACTTAACTGATGTCATGAAGAATTTTCAGTCTCATTAGGTTTGATGATTTGCATGCCCCCCAAAAACAATTTTGGATTTTTTTCTGTTCCATTAAGTGTTTTTTAACAATAAGTTTCTAAAAGTGTTTGAATCGTTGTCGTGAAACGTTGATCTATTGTCGTCGCCATTTGATAGAATTAGGCAAATTTTATGATTGCTAAAAAATTTATATTGTATATTTTTAGCTTGGAGTGAAATGTTTATGTTACAATTTATATGTATATATTATGTAAATGGGTTTGTTGCATAAAGGCTAAATGAATTTTTTTTTTTATATGAAAATATCAATCCAGATTGAATTAAATTCAAGGTAAATAAAACCAATGTTCAAGTGGCGCAGTGGTTGGCGCTTCCGCCTATCACCAATGCGACCGGGGTTCGATTCCCAGCGTCGTATGTGATAAGGTATGAGGTCACCTGCTTGAGCACGTGGGTTTTTCTCCGGGTTCTCCGGTTTTCCTCCCACAATAAGACCTCACGGGCGCAACAATTCGGGCCAACGAGCTAGATTAATATAAGTTGCATAACTTGTTTCTAAATCGTTGTAAAAGAAATAAAGTTTATATTTTAAATAAAACCAAAATAATGATCATTTTTCATTTATTTATTACAAGATTTTTTTGAAGTAATTAAAAAAATTATTATTATTATTTATTAATATTTATTTTATTATTTAATTAATTTATTTTTATTTATCTTTTAAAATTTATTTATTTATTTATTTTTACAGTAAAATTTGTTACAGAACAAAAATTATCTGCATATTGAAAATATGTTTCATGAATTTTTCCCACATGCATATTGATGTCTAGGAAATGTTTTAGCCAATTAGACTGACCTTTATTATCAGTTATAAAATGTGTTATTCTATTTGTCTAATCCTAGCCAATCAGATTTACCCTTTTATCTGTTAAGATACATGATATTTGATTGGTTTATTCCAGTTTTTGTATTTGATACAGCATCTTGTGTTTTGCACAATATATTAGATAGAATTAAGTAGATGAAGTAAGCATGTTTTGTTTTTTTTTTTTTTTTTTTTTTTTTTTTTTTTTTTTTTTTTTTACAAAACAATCATGAATTTGGTTTGTTAGTATCATACTATTTGGGTGGATTTTCATTGGTTCTTCTGGCTTAGGAATCTGATAACTGAAATTCATGAGGATCTGATTGGTTCTATGCACAGACTTTCAAATCACAGTCTCATCTGATGGCCTAGATTCAACCCCACTTCAAACCCTAGTGTGAGAACATTTGTCAGTTGGCTTACGGGAGGGCACCTTTATTAAGGCAATTTTGCCAACAGTTGTTTTAAATACTTTACTAGATCTATTTGATTAAATAAATTTTAATAATTTGATTTGAGAACAGGTTCCAATTCAGATTTGAATACTGTTACTGAAACAACAACCATGAGTGCAATTTGTTTCCTTTTTCCTACCAATTAAAATTTTATATCCCAGTTAGTTCCATCCTGGTTTCATTTGCATGAAGGAATTAAGGGGGGGGGGGGGGGGGGGGGGAACACAGCCCAACCTCTTGGCACACCAATAATCGATTTTAGTCTGCTTCCTTTCTTTTATTCAGGCCTTTTTGGATGAGACCTTAAAAACGATGCTTTGTGTTCTTTCCAGCCATAGACAAACCTGAAAAAAAAATGGCTTCAGTTCATTGTTACCATGAATCTTTTCTACCCCCCTCTTTCTAACCCCACCCCTATTTCATTTATCACTTTTAGGTTTTTACCATTCATAAACTACATGCAACAATGAAGATGTTGTCGTTCTTCTACCCCCCTTCTTCCCCACCCCTTTCCTATTTCATTCATCACTTTAAGGTTTTTATACACCATTCATAAACTACATACTATAATGAGGATATTGCATGATAACAAACCTCAGGATGTACCAATTACAATAATACAAACCTTTGCATGTTATTTGATCATAAATTTCAATACAAAACACTAACTCTAGTCATACTAATAATCCTCATTATTTGTTAGGTATTATAGAAAGCTTTGTACGAAATTTGTGAATGAACTTTTCATGTTTGATGCAGATTAATTTTTTTTCACAAATTAATCAGGTCATATGAGTTTGTTCTTAGGTGAGATAAGTTTTCTTCAGAAATATGATAATTTTATTACTTATACAATTACATATCAAAATTTCTTAGTATACATTTTATGAATGTAAATTTATTTTTTCAAGCAAATAAGTTCATCTAGTACTTTCATATACCAGTACTCATGAAATTTAGGGTCACAATAGTCATTTCGGGCAACTAGATTTTTCATTGTTTAATGGCTCATTTTTGATAGGATATAGTTTTGGAGCTGAAATCAGCAAAAAATGCAGTTCTTGAAAATTTATTTTGAAATCTATTTGTACAAAATAAAAAGCCATTTATGTGGAACGACACACTTTGAGTTTAGTTCTAGTGTTTTTAGATTAATTCTGATCAAGCAGTTGCAGTATGGACTTCTCAAACAGGGTCATATTCTAGAAAATGAAGTCTTCAAACCAGAATAGGGAAATAATATTTCAATACAAAAATTGTCTAAAACTAAAAATAATCTCATAATAATTATGCTAACATATAATTCACAATGTATTTTTACAAGTAAAAATAAACTCACCTTGAGTTGATTATACATGTATATAATAAAAATATTGAATGAGTATTAAATTAAGATATCCAACTAGGTTTTGAGTAAAACTGATGAATTCAAACTTTTTATTAAACTTTGCACATTTTTTTTTATAATTTATAGAAGTATTATCTCCCCCTTCTTCAATTTACAATACTACAAATTCCAAAACTGAGGATGTTGATGAATCTGTAGATGTTGATGACAGTTTGAATGGAAATGACCAGGAAAATGATGTCATTAGTGGAACGGTTTCATCACCAGATAGCAGTGACCATGACATTCCATGTGAAGATCTGTCCCATGATGACTCTGGTGATCATATTGTTTACAGAGAACGCAGAGATTCTGGTGTTGGTTCTTCGCTTACAAGAGCTCCTAGGTAAGTGAAAATTCTTTTTTTTTTTTTTTTTTAAGTAAGTACATGTTATAGAAGATTGTGAGAAATAAAGAACGGTAATCAGTTTTATTTCGGTTAGAAGAGTCTATTCGTGTGCATTTTTGAAAATCCTTCAAACATAAAACTTCAGTTGTATGTGGATGACCTAAAATTTTGTCAAAAACAAGCTCTATGTGAACAGTGTTCATCTATACTGGTGTAATTTTAATTGAAGGCATCAGTGGGACAAGGAAACGGAGATCTGGAATTCCATTTATGGAAATGCTGTGAACAAGCAACATTATGCTAACCTTTCCATAAAATGTTTTATTTAAGAAAATTAAATAATAAAATGAGAATTCAAAATTGTTATAGTTAAATTTTTTTTTGTAAGTTTCGATTTTTAAATTTGTTTATTCATTTATTTATTTATTTATTTTTTATTTTTAGTGACAGAAGGAGATACAGAATTAGATGGCATAGTTTCCAGAAATCCCATAGGCCTAGTATAGGTAGTCGGAATCTACAAATAACCAGTTTGTCGGTCTGTCAATTAATGGTGCTACAAAAACTCTCATTGTGTCGTCTAACGGGTCTGATAGAAAAATACTCACCTAATCGGTCTAATTGGACCTGGACTGTGCCAAGATTTATGAAACGTCACAAAGTGCCTGATTATAGTGTCAAAAATATTTTCGGAGTACCTTTGCTAGTGACTTTGCAGAGAACTGGACAGCCTTTACCCCAGTGTATTTTGCATGCCATGAGATATCTGAGGAAAACTGCAGGAGATGCTGTTGGTATCTTTAGAAAATCCGGAGTTCGTTCTAGAATTCAGAAACTAAAGAATGATGTTGAAGAAAATGCAGGTATGACATCCTGAGTTTACTCATTCTCAAAAAAAAATTTATTACCACCATCACTATATTGTTGATAAGTATAAAGTTGCTGTATCCTTGATGTATGTGACTTCCCATATTTCCATGGTTCTTTTTATTCTCAAATTTGTTTTCACACATGACAGGTGAAGTATTAGACAGGAATTTGCCCACCCAGCCTTACTCTTCTGGCCCCAGTTTCACAATGGTTCCTTAACTAAGATTTTCTTTAACTTAAATCTGACAAATTTGAAATGTGAAAAAAATTTGGCTATTTGTTAAGATTTTCAGGAATTTAAGGTGACATTTTGAAGATTACTTCAAGCATATAGCATCTGAATTTAGTTTATCACAAATGTGGATTTTTTTTTCATAATTTAAAAAGAGATTGCAAAAAATTTGCTAATTTTTAGTTAAGGGAGATCTTAATTAAGCAATTATTACGAAACCAGGCCAGGTAGAGGTTCACCTGTTTAAATGAATTAACCTGTTTTCAGAGTTTTTACTTTGTTGTTTTAAATATTGTAAATGGACATGGACTCGTATGTTTGTGTTTAATTTATTACACATCAGATAATAGCATATATCATTTTGAAATTTGAATCACTGAAAACTTTACAGGTTTAACCCTGGCTCAAAATATTTTTGTCAACAGAATCTGAAGTTTGTTGTCATTTGCCAGTTTATATATCGTGATGCCAAAATGCTTCGCTTTGTGTCTCTTGTTTGGATTGACACCAAATTTTCCATGTTTTGCCAAAATAATTGCCAGATTCCAAATTTTGTTGCTAACCTTTTTTTTTTTTTAAAAAAAAAAAAAAATTGCAATACATGTCATTGGCAAATTACCACGCCTTTTAACTTTATATCTTGTATGAAGGAGATTTTTTTTTTTTTTTTAAATGTAACATTGCATGTTAAGTTTTATCATAAACATAAAATATCGGAACTACCAAATATCAGACATCATAATTCTTCATTCAAACAATAAGTGACATAAAAAAGTGATCTTCCGTTTATTTGTAACTGTTAACATTTGTACAAAAATAAATGGGCTACATCAAGTTATTGAAATATTTACTCCATTGACTGTTCTAGGTCCTAGAACATCTTAAAAATTCAAATGAATCACACAACAAGTTTCAGGACCTATTGTTGGTTGTAATTTTTTTTTCACCAATACAGCTTGTGAATAGCTTGCAACAAATATTCAGAAGTGTCGTTTTGTCATTTTTCGAGAAATAAAGACTAAATGACCTTTAAAAAAAACCCAGACAATTTATGTCATTTTCTACATTTTGCTAATGAATTCCTCACATGTGTAAATGTATTTTCAGCTGAATAAATTTTTCAATAATCAGTAATTGCATGACGCATAAATAAGTAACGATTTGAAGTATGTGTACTGCATAACTCTATAGTGTCTTTCAAAGACTAGTGAAATTGATTTTAGCATTAAAAACGAACTCTTTGAATATAAAATATCAACAGGCAGGCAGTGAAGTGTGAAATTATGATATTAAAAACATTTTCAACACCCTTGGCATTTTATTCAATATGTCTGCATCATTAAAACCCTCTTATTGATTTTGATCAGATACAGTGACAAGGCCTGTTTTAAGAAAATATGTTTAGGGGGCCAAAAAGGGGATATGGCTTTGAAATTAGATTTGAATTTGGTTAATTCCAAAGCCCTCACAAAAACTATTAGCAAGGTGAAAATGCCTCATTAGGCCTCAAGGGTTCAAAGGTCACTGACTGTAGTTATATATATATCTAAAAAAATATTATTATTTAAAAAAAAAAACAAAACGAAAAAAAAAAACACCTGAATATGTTAATTAATGTAGTTTGTTTTTAGGAAGCTAAAAATGTTTTAGTTCCAGCATTAAAAATTACTTGTTTTAGATGCAACAAGTATACAACCATTTTACATTGATTGTAATCTTCTTGTTCTGTAGAATTCCAACCAGTGCTTGGTTCACCCCATTTTTATAAGGTAATTTTTAGACATCAACATTATTACCTTGTAAATCAATTGACTTAATAAAGTTTTTTTTTTCTGGGTATTTAGTTTTCCTTTACTGTCTCAGAACTGACCATCCAGATATATAAAATAAATGAATTTTGACAAGCGGGAAAAAAAACACCATTTCTTTCCGCCTTTTATGTATTAAAAAGATTTTATATGAAGGCCAAATTTTAGGTTGAAGGAAGGATTGAGTTTGCGATTTTAGCAAGCAGGACTAGGATTTGGAAATTTTTTACATTATCACACATTTTTCAGTCATTTTTTTTTATATATTTACAGAGCTTGTGAACTTTGAAGAGCTGCAAGCATATGATGTAGCAGATCTTGTCAAACAGTATTTTCGAGAGCTACCAGAGTGTTTACTGACTAACAAGCTTTCAGAAATTTTCTTCAATATATTCATTTGTAAGTATGGCTTTGTGCACTTTGCATAATAATACAGGTTGACCCATATTGAACACAAAAGAAGTACTGTTTAGAAAATAAATTTATTGAAGTTTCACTTGAAACTTTTGATTTGTTTTCTTTGGAAAGTAAAACTTGTCGTGACTACCTTTCTCGTATGGTTTAGTTCAATCAAGAAACATTTTGCCTTTGGGGTCAGCCTGTCCTTGGCTTTGTAAAAACAGATGCCATTGTTTCAGATATAGGGTTCACATTATTAAATAATTTTTAATAGCTTTTTTATTTAAAATGATCACTTTTTAGTAATAGATAATCTTACTAAATAGATGGTTCTCAACACTTGATGAAACATTAATGGTATATTTTATTATTTAGGTCAACATGTTTCGGTAGCTATGCTAGGAGTCCTGATGACGCGAAACATGTTGACCTAAATAATAAAATATGCCATTAATGTTTCATCAAGTGTTGAGATCCATCTATTTAGTAAGTTTATAAACCTTTTTATGGAACTCTGTTGAATACCTTTGGTATCCACCTGAAGAAACACTACCACATTCCGGTACCTTATAGGTGTTGGTTTCCTTGCTTTACTCCATTGATGGTAATAGATAAAGTACAAATTAATAAAATTAATAGAAATATGATTTAGAACTGAATTGAGACTAAAACAATGTGCTTTGATTGGTCCTGACTGTTTGTCAGTACCGTTACAGTTGTTTTAAAAACTAATGGGGGATATAAAGTATACAACATAGATGTAACAAAAGAGAAGTTTGAATTTTAAATTTTTCGCCAAAAACAACTTAAATTTTAAAATCTTTAGCCAATGCTTTTTTTCTTTAGCCATCAATTTGAATTTTTTTTTTAATTATAAAAAATTATGATATATGTATATATATTTGCAGATGTTCCAGTAGAATACAGGGTAGATGCTCTTCAGTCAGCCATTTTTCTTCTCCCTGATGAGAACAGAGAAGTTTTACAATCATTGTTACTGTTTCTCGGTGATATTGCAACCCATGATGCTGAACATCAGGTATGTCAAAAAAAGGGGGGAAAAGATAAACATATTGCATTATTATAACATAAAAACTTTAGTCAATTACCACCTTGATGGCTTAGTGGTAGAACATCTGCTTGATGAGTGGGAGGTCATGGGTGTGAACCCCGACTGAGTCATTCAAAAGACCTGTCTTGTACTCAGCATTGAGGACAGTGAAAACTGGTTCACCTGATGCCTCAATTAAATGTGACGGGAGGAGTGAAATGCTTGTCCGCCGTGTACTGACTCATTGCATTAGCATTGTAATAAATATTGCTCTAAGTGCCTACTATTACAGACCATAATACACACTCGCTAATCTTATGAGTATACAGACCTGTTCTATTATTGGTCCCTAGAAATTAATGGCTTGTTCTTGTGCTGATAGCTAAAAAATTGCTGATGCGATGTTAAAAAGCATTACAACTAACAATTGAATGTTACTGAACACTCCACTATGTAAATAAGCAGTCAAAATTGTTTTGTAACAAGCTGCTAAATGTAATTTATATCACGAGTCAATAATTGTAGTGGAATTCTTGGGCTTAAAATCCAAGACCTAAATGCTAGGCTCATTGCCCATTCGCAATTGAAGATGAAAAAAGAAGATATGTTTAACTTAACAGTGTTATTTTTTAGCCCTTTATGAAGTTTGTCATTGCAGTTCATGTACAGTATTGGTTCTTTCCAATTTACTAAACCCTAAAATTGCAGTTAAAGGGAGATCACTCCTTGTGTTATTGAATATTTTTGTTTTACAGTGGAATTTAAGTAATTTTTACTTAAGATTGCTATAGTGACAAACTCCTTATAAAGATACCCGTCTATAAAGTCCTTTAAATTAAGGTTCTTTGCTTCTAAATCCCCCCCCCCCCCCAAAAAAAAAAGAGCCTCTATATAAAGTCTTTATTACTGTAAAGGTTAATTGATATATTTCAAAAAAAAAATTAACTTGTCAAAGAACATTCAACAAACCAACAAATCTCTCTCTCTCTCTCTCTCTCTCTCTCTCTCTCTCTCTCTCTCTCTCAATTTAAACAGAACCATCTAAACAAGACTTATTCAGATTTGTTCATTATTTATTTTTGATTCTTGTAATAAATTCTTTTCTTCTGATAATTTCTTAATAGATGACAGCTAGTAATCTAGCAGTTTGCTTTGCTCCATCACTGTTTAACATGGGTGGTATGAAAAGTGCTACACAGAGTCCAAGTCCCAGACGACCAAGAAAAAATCTGGGTGTTCCAGATGCGAGAGAACTTCAAGAGCAGAAAGCAGCTCAGGACTGCTTAACAACCATGATTAAGGAATGCAAACAAATATTTATGGTAAGAAATTTAAAAAAATATTTCATTTCTTTCACAGGTTAAAATGTAAAGAAGAATAAAAATGTTTTTGATTAAAAATGAAATAAAATAAAATAAAAAAGATATTAATAACATGGGGTTCAGTTTTTCACCAGTTTCACTGTATTTCCTAACTTTAAAAGTTCCTTCAAGTAGTTTTAGTTGCTTGACCATCACTTTTGTTCGTTGGACAGTATGTAAGTGGATCAGTTTAATAAATGAGATAATAGTATAAATTTTGAATGATATAGAATTGGCTTGAAATCTAATAATTTTCTTCATTTTAATTCCAACAGATTCCGGTTTCTTTGATGAGCAAGTGCCGTTTTTCTTACATTGAACAAGGTGACCCTGTTTCATTAGACGAATTTTATAAGAAGTCGTTGGACGACGAGCAAGGATACCAGACATATGTAGATAATTCTATACAAGGATTACTGAAGGTAAAGATATCTAACATGGAGTGGGGTAAAAATGTTGATGTATGCCCCTCTCACTTTCTTATCACTTATATGGAGGCAGTAAGTTAATTTGTGAAAAACAGCAATTATTAAGAGAAAACCCAAGACCTTTATCAAGCAAACTAGAACAGAAGAAAGTTAACTAATTCTTAATTCAGATCATACAATTTTTAGGGGACATTTAAATGTAAAAAAATTAGACCACGTTGTTATATTTTAAACTGAGGAAAGGTTGTATAAAATTATTGGTATGTTACAAGGGAGGTAACTTGTAGTTTCCTAACTCAGATATTTGGTTTGGTGTAGTGAAGTATTGGTGTTATTAAAAGTCCAAGTAGAGAATTTCACTTCTATAGAGGCAGCTGATACTTTGATGGTGGAAAAAACTGAAATATCCAAAACAAACACCAACCTACTGCAATAAAATTTTCTCACCTAAATATCCGTTAATCAAGTTCAAAAGCTAGGTATTTACAAGGTGTCGTATTTCATTTGTCAGAAATTTTAACCACCATAAGCAAAAAGACAATGTTTAAATAATTACCACCTGGTTAAATGATTTGAACTTTAACCTTTATATTAAGGCTACCTTCATCTTTAGATTTAGATATATTTATTGATTTAACTTATTTGAATATGTTAGGAGTCTAGAGAAAAATCACGTGGATGGATCTCTACCTCTGTGCCTAGTGCTGTAGATGTGTCTTATAAGAAAGTAGCAGACGGACATCCATTGAGATTGTGGAAATGTTGTGTTGATGTGGAGGCCCCGCCTGAAATTGTCCTAGATAGAATTAAAAATGAAAGGTATATATGATTTAGATTACTTTAAGAACAATCTGAGAAGAAAAACCCGAGGCAATCATTTGGTATTGACTCTACCAGCAAAGGTCTCTAGAGACAATAGGTAGCAGTGACATCATGTCATCCACCTTCATAAAAGAAAATAAAAAATTGCCTTATTTCATCAATTTAAAAAGTTAGCTAATGTAATGCTTAAAGATGTGAAAACAAATAATGTAAATTATAAACCATTTTATTGTTTAGGGCCAAAGTATTT
>CM056604.1:13866594-13981594 GCA_029721355.1 Tegillarca granosa
ATTATTTGCTTCAACAATTTTATCTTATACATACTAAGTACTTTGTCATAAACTTTGTCAATAAATTCTTCTATATATTAATGGAGGGAGGGAGGATTTTAATCACCAGGGAGGTTGATATTAATCACCAAGTGGTCAAAGCTTAAGGGCATACTTATGGTTCCTACTTATCTCTCACTTCCTCCTGGGTTTGAATCCCAGTCCAGACATATTTCAGTATGAGACATTTTGTCAGTTCACGTGCTAATGGTTGACTTTCAGGCACTCCATTTTCCTCAATCATTCTAGAACTGACCACCTCAAGATAACTGAAAGAATCTCGACTCAAGTGTTGAAATTCTATAACTCCATTCCAGTGGAGTAATAAATTATTATACAGTATGAAAATACATGTAATAATAATAATAATAATAATAATAATGATAAATGAATGAAAATGTACATGTATTTATGTATAAGAATATGGTAATAATATTGGGTAACATCGATTTTTTTCCCTTTTTGCCATTGATAATTTTTTTTAACCAGTAAAAAGCATTATGTTTTTTATGAATTAATAACATTTGTTCTTAACCAATAAAAACGCTTTATTTTTTACCAATAAATAACACTTTGTTATTTTCCAATAAATAATTTTTTGTTATTTAACAATAAATTACATTTTGTTATTTATCAATAACTTTTTTTTTACCAATAAATAACATTTTGTGTTTTAACAATAATATTTCGTTTTTTATCAATAAATCATTTCTGTGTACATTTCCATATTTGAAACTTTTGATGTTGAGTTCATTGACATTTAACATGGCTAAAGGTGTCAACATTTGCATCTACCTGTCAAATTGATCATATCACACCTGATCTTACAGTAAAAACCTCATAAAAATGTCCCGTCACACAGTAAGGGGTTAATTTCCCTATTGAAATTCTATGGTCATTGACATATAAGGCCTTTTCTTAGCCTGCATGGCTGTCTGGTGGTATTGACACAATCAATTAACATTCTGACTTATTTATTAATATTTTTATCAGATGTTTTGTTTTGTCTTTTTCACAATACTGTTGTGTTTTGTATTTTTTTTTGACATTCCTGGTACCAGTAATTTTTGTTTTATCAGTCAGTGCTTTTTTAACAACTAGAAATTTGAGGGTTTTTTCATTATTTTATTTTATTTTATTTTATTTTATTTTATTTTTTTATTTTATTTATTTTATTTTATTTATTTTATTTTTTTTATTTTATTTTATTTTATTATTTTATTTTATTTATTTTTTTATTTTATTTTATTTTATTTATTTTATTTATTTTATTTTATTTTATTTTATTTTATTTTATTTATTTACTAGTATTTATTTATTTATTATTTATTATTTCATTATCTATGGTATTTATTTATTATTTATGTAATTCATATAATTGTTAAGTGTGTATAAAGTTTATTTAATTGATAAGTATGTGGACATTGCTGACTGTTATCAGTTATTTTCATTGGACAGGTTGTGGGTTCAAACTCTGTACTAACAGACAACAAACATTAAACTATCTACTCGACTAACCAATAAACCATCCAGACAACATACAAGTACGTCCTGAAAGAAATCTGTTGATGAAATAATCGTAATAGGACAACAAAAGTGAAGCTTAAATTTAATTTTTATAAAGAAAGAATACATCACTGCAGGTCATAGTGTATGAAGACCACAGTCCCTTTCACCAGCTTGATTCAAACCTCTCTTTGTCGTCAGATCTATGTGTGAGAAAGTTTGTCAGTTCACTTAGTTTTCTCTTGGCACACATGATCTCTCCACAATTTCAAACCTGATTGTCAAAGAATCTTAACAAAACAAAGTAAAACATCCAATCTGTGTTGTGTATTAGGTAAAGTGAAAGAATGAATGTCTTTATATTTTAATTTTTTAAATGAATGAGACGAGACGTTTTTCTGTTTAAGAATACTAAATTTCTTGTGAAGATTGTTGATTTAATTCTTATACAGCCTGTTCTGTAATTAAGTTGTGTCATTTTTTGGTAAAAGATCATTTTATCATACAAGAGCTTATTGATTCCCTGTTCATTAAGAGTTTATTTAAGTGTCAGAAAGATGATAGCAAAACTACTTTAAAAAGTATGTTTACAAAATCGCAACTTAAAAGAGGCTTTTTTTTTTTTTTTTTTCTATTAAATATGGTAAACAGCATGTTAAATTCCAGTGTTTTACATGTCATGCATGTCAATTTGGTAAAAATGAATAAGATGTAAGATTGGGTGTAAAAACGTTAAAATTTAAGTATGCCCATGTAAATTTACACACACTCTCTCTCTCTCTCTCTCTCCTCTCTCTCTCTCTCTCTCTCTCTCTCTCTCTCTCTGTGATTTTATACATGGCTAATTGATTTATTGTAATGAAAGTGTGATTAAAGATATTTTGAAAAAAAATATGCATATATCTTTAAAAATCCATATCATTGTCATAATTATTACATGACTTTGCATATTCACACTTAAGGAAATTTGTTATGGGATGAAATTAACAATGGCTGAAATTTACATTTGTTAAATCTTGTGTGGTCCTTGCAAGATTTATCGCCCCTCAAAAAGATCCAATTTCATTTTCTTTAACCAAAACAATTTCGGTTTTTGGCAGTACATTTTGTATTTCATGACTTATGATGCTTGGAGTTTGGTCAAATTTTAAAAACAGTTAAATGTTTGGGATTAAGTAGGAAATTTGGGGTTTACAAGGAAACAGATATCTTAGTCATTTTGATAATTTAAATATCCTCTTCTTTTGTTAATCATTTAAAATTGAAAAACAAATTGTGTAACATTAATGACACTGACCACTCCACAGTAATTTTACCAAACCACCCCCTCACAGCTAACAGATATGTTTAATAATTGACTTTTAAAGCATATCAATATCACACTATATATCTTATCATCTCATGTTCTTAATCACCATGTTTATTTATTTTTTTGTTTTATTTTCACAGGAGGCTTAGTACTCTCAACAGTGTGCAATAATGAGAATTAGTACTCCAACACGAAAAATGTAAGTTTGTTCACAAGTATTACTTATAAATGTATCAATTTTGGAGTCTGCCAGTGATTAACAGTACTATGAAAATACCTGTGGCATCATTCATTCATTCATTCATTCATTCATTCATTCATTCATTCATTCATTCATTCATTCATCATTCATTCATTCATTCATTCATTCATTCATTCTTCAATTCATTCATTCTCATTCATTCATTTAGAAATTGGGATGTTTAATTTTAAGGATAGAGTAGTGTTTTGGGGTACCAGTCTGTCCCTTAATTCATTAGTACATGTGTATACTTCAAGTCTGGCTGATGACATCAGTTTCAGTATATAGTTGGTTTGGAGGGACGATAAGTACTGGTATTTGTAAAAAATATCTAGTTTCTGCTGACTCCCCCCCTCTCTCTCTCTCTCTCTCTCTCTCTCTCTCTCTCTCTCTCTCTCTCTCTCTCTCTCTCTCTCTCTCTCTCTCTCCATTTTCAGTCCTGGTCGATCTCTCTTTAAAATGTTCAGTTTCCACTAACCCATACTGTATCTCTCTCTCTAGTAAAAATACCCACAACAAAAAAATCCTTGGGTGTGAACAAGTATCCTTTGAGTTCAGGATCCCTCATTTACAAATTACTTTACACATACACACACACACACACACATTTATATACAATATAGGATTACACCTCTGGTAGTATGTGCTAAATGATCCCCTGTCCCAGAAAATTGATCTTTTGAAGGGGGACAGGGCCACACTGTTGAAAATAAAATTCAACCACCTGAAGGATAAAGGTGATTACTTTGTAGTTAAATGGAAATGGGTTGTAACTGTTAACAGATAAACATTATCTCCAAACTTATCTATCATCTGTGCATTTAGCTGTCTGTGGTTAGGAACATCCCTTGATGGGTGTTAACCCTGTGGGTCATGGTGTTTTTTGTAACAGTATAACCCTTAGAATGGGGGGGCGGGAAAACGTGGGTCTGATTTACGTTTTTGTACTTTTAGGATGTTCATATGTTAGAAAGATCTGGGAAAAATAACTAAAATTTAATAATAAATAATAATAAATAATAAATAAAATGACCAAAATTTAGAATATTAAAAGCATACAAATAATTTTTTAGAATAATGAAATTGATACATTCATCTAATGTTATGAGTCTTATGACCCTGTAATATTTTAAGAAATTGGCTTAAAATTTGAAGGAGAGAATCCATTCCCCTGTCAACAAAGTTAATTCATATGAATAAAGATGTCTATTTTTCCTTTATCTGAATAAATCATTTGGTATTTCTTAAGTCATGTTAAGTAAGAAGATTATATGCTGAATAACATTTTAACACTAATAACCCTGTATTCCATAAATCTTTATTAATTATTTTTTCAACACAAAAAAACTAGTATTTATTTCTAAAAGGAGTGTATTAATAAATTTGTCATATATTTTATTTAAAAATTATTTTTACATATTCTTCAATTTTAACCATTATTTCCCCCTTTACCAGAATTTGTATAGTACTTGTCATAATTTTCATTTTTAAAACTGGTCTTAAATATTCTTAAAATAATTATTACCTCCAACTTGTCACTTTCTAATAGCTGGTAATTTTAGATAATTATCTGGTTATAATTATGACATATTATGATCTTAACAAGATTAATTAAATCTGATAATTCTAAATAATCTTCTTTGCTAACACCCTTAGGCCTCTTCATATCATCACTTTAATTAATCCCCGTTTTAATTAATCCTCCCCATTATTCAAAAGCCAATCAGAGAGATAGCAGAGATTAAAAACAGGGAGTTTCAAAAAGGGATCTGTTCAGGTGTGACAATTTTAATTTTACAATATATAACCTGTGTTTATTTGACCATATACTTACTTACCTGATATAAGTAATCAGAATATACCTATGTCATATTAGAATTTTATTTCATGGATGGTTGGTGTAGGTGGATCATATAACAGACTTGGATAGATAGTTCAGTGGGAGGGGATTAGACACTTGTGGCAGTGTGGAATGGAAATGATAGATGTCCATTTCATGTATACATGTAGTTTTCAAATAACCTCATGTCACCTGTTTTCAATGTTATACACAATATTTCACAACTTGTCAAGTTTACCTCATCATTTCTGGTTTTAGAGGTTCACTAGTAGACTTTTTTAATTTACATCTTTCTTACTGGAATACTTGGAGGATTTTTTTTAAATTTATAGATATGATTCCTGAGCATGTAGTGTATTTTCAACTATTTGATCAAAGATTCGTGGATTCTGGTGATTTTAGAGTTTTGGTTTAACAGAACATTTTTGAACTCATGATTTTCAAGTTTCAATATTCATATGAGCAGTCAGTGAAGTTGTGTAATATTTTTTATTTTCCAAAACATTTGGATTTGTAGAAGAAGTCTTAATATTTGTGAATGCAGGTTTAGTTTTTAACATATATTGTCAAGTTTGGATGATGAAGTGCTGAACAATAGTAATTCCAACTAGTGTAGTATTTTTAAAATTCCTCTGGATGATTTTGGATTTTAGGCAGTTTTCTGTAAGAAAAAAAATACATATATAAATACCTAGCTTTCCAATCGCTCGATGTTCAGATTATCAGCCAGTATAAAATCCAAATTGAAAATGGTTCTTTTATCCATCTATGACATTGAGGTAGGTTTTCTTTAGTGTTAAGTTATCACATATGGTAAAGGTTATTTGAGCATAACATCTGGTACAGTGATTCCCGAAAGGCTTGAGCATTTGCCAACCAAACGTGGTCTGCAGATTAGTTCACATTAGAATGATACTGTTCTAGCTCTTTCTGGGTACCAATGTTTCCTGTGTGAGATATACTGTCTGAATTTTTATTAAGAAAATACTTGTATATGTTTTTATCTGATTTTGTAATTTTAAGTGGTGTCTCATAGGCCATAGGTGGCCATATGACTCAAAATCCTTTAAAAAAAAGTGTGGAGAGAAATTTTTTGAATTTTTTTGTTTATAACCCAACCATCACTAGATAATTGATTATGTGCATGTATTTTGTATGGCAGCACAGAGGTGAATTGAAAATATTTTGTAAAGTGCTTGTTTCACATGAAAGTGATCTAGTGCTCACATGAAAACTATATTTGCTTTCTCACATGAAAGCTATATTTGCTTTCTCACTTGAAAGCGATATTTACTTTCTCACTTGAAAGCTATATTTACTTTCTCGCACAATAGCTATATTTGCATTCTCACATGAAAGCTATTGCTCACACAAGTTATAGCATGCTCACATAAAAAATATTATTGTTTGGTGAGTATGCAAAGACAGTGTGCAAATGATAGCTTGTGTGTTAGCAGGCACTTTGAATGAGCATACAAAATATAAATATTTTTCAAGTCGCCTCTATGCCACTTTTTGACATGGGTATATATAAAACCTTGATTTTAGCCTTGTCAGGTAACATATACAAATAAGACAACTGAAAAAAGTATTATGATTAATTTCTATAACAAAAAAAGAGATTAGGCTTAATAAGCACAAAAGTATTTTAATCTGTTACAGGGGTGGCTCTGGCTCCTAAAAAACAGGTGCCAAAAAAATCGCCAGTTGTGGATTTTTGTCGCCAGTTTTTGGAAACTGGAGCCAGAAGATAAAATGATTCACCATCGGCCTCTGTTCAGTACCAGATTGTATTTAGCATTTTAATTGCAACTTGTTTGTAAAATGAAGAATAAAAACGCAATTAAATTTGTATTTATTTGTTTATTCACCATCCAATACATTAGTTTTTTTTAACACTACCTGACAGAATAAAATGCATGCACTGAAATTTTAAACAACCCCCATCAATCATTCAGGAAAAATGCAAAAACAGATGCATGCACAGGCTTCCAATGCTCCCCGTAAGAAATTAAAATCACGAATTATCTATCATTTAAAAGTCTTTTTTTTTTTTTTTTTTTTTTTTTTTTTGGAAACGTTAACGGCAAAACCATGACTATTGTCACCTGAAAATATTAATCATGTGTGAAATTAAAATGGGAAAGCACTAAAATATTCTGAATTTACGCTTACTTTCCGAAATAATCTAAATAATAATAACAATGATATTTGAATCGCCAAATGATGTTAAAAATACAGTAACGCATTTTTCTATATTTAGATCTAATATTACATCATGATACGACAGTTCTGATTGACTGCTAGTTTAACCTTACATACAAAAAAAAAAAAAAAAAAAAAAAAAAAAAAAAAAAAAAAAAAAAAAAAAAAAAACAATATTAACACCGAATACGTAAAAGATGGCATTAGTGAAAATTTTTACCATTTATATTTAAAAAATAAATCGTGATTTGCTGCAATAAATGCCGTTGACCCACATTCATTTAGTTAGTCCTTCACTCTGACCCGGATCTGACCTCACGATCATGAATAAAATTTGCATACGTTATTTTAATCGGTCTGGTTATTAAGAAGAAAAATTTATAACGCTTTCCCTTTTCAAGACATCACATCCAGTTGTAAACGAGATACAAATATCACAGTACATAAGTTTTGTTTTGTGATCGTACCCAAGCCATGAACGTCCAAATTTCCAAGTGTCCATAAATTTACGTGTACTAGGCGTTTTAGAAGTATGAACAACTTATTCCGGTTTTCCTTTTTTTTCTGGTGTTTGTTGCATCTGCACATTTTCAATATCATTGCTATCAGAACCAAAACCGAAGGACGATAATTTTGCAATTTTAGATTGTTGGGTTGCGGTGAAGTCCAATTTACGTTTACCCATGATAACGGGTGAAAGATTTTTTTAAGTATTTGAAAACTCGTCATTTTGCTGTCCATTTTAAGTGTTGTCGGATCTTTGTGATTTTTACGTTTATTTTTCGAAAATTTTGCCGACATAGTTCACAGATTCTATATATACACCGCGCTTGGATACACAAGAGAACATTAGAGACACACGACCACTAACTATGTATAGGGTCGTAAACTAATTAATTACAGTAACAAATTAAAAGTATAATTAACTCTTTCATACTACCTAATCACTTTAATTGCCGTCTTTAACACATCTTTCTACATGGCTTCCAAGTAAATCCTTTGTTAATACCTGTCGTCTGTATACACTGTATTTTTTCGACACGTGCCGATAAGACTCTTTTATTTGGGGACCACTGTGGGATAATTTTTGTAATCGCCAAAAAAATCGCCAGGCGCCGATTTTTATCGCCAAAAATCATAAAAAATCGCAATTTGCGACGTTGGCGACCGACAGCGCGACCACTGTGTTATTAATCTGGGATTTACTTATGTGACTTTTAGATAATAAATTAAACTTTTATCTAATCCTTTCTTTGAGACCAAAGATTATCATTTTATAAACAATATTTAGATATCTCTGAGGTTTGAAACTAGAGCTATCAAGTAAATTAGAATTGTTATTATTACACTCGAGTGTTCCAATACTTGTAGATGATCAGATACAAAGGGAGATAATAATATAATTCAGGGTTTTTTAAAAGGGATTATTAGTCTAAATCCTTCAAACTGAGTAAGACATTTTAAAAAATAATTATATAATCACCCTCAAAACTTATGATATGACTGGCTCTTTTTTATATGAAACCTAATAAGGTATGAAGGAATACCATTTATCACCCAGATTTTGGTCCAAAGATTTGGTTTGGACTTCTCACCGGGTTTTGGTCGAAAGATTTGGTTTTGACTTCTGGCAGGGTTTTGGTCTGAAGATTTGGTTTAGATTTCTGACAGAGTTTTGATTTTGTTTAGACAGAGTTTTGGTCTGAAGATTTGGTTTTGACCTCTGGCAGGGTTTTGTTCTGAAGATTTGGTTTGGACTAAACAGGGTCTAGCTTTTCACATAATTTACACACCTAATCTTGTGCTGAAAAAAATGTTTAGTTAAGACAGGTTTTTGTTCCCTTCAAAGGTGTCATAAGGTTTTTATTTATAACAAAAAAAAGTCTGAAGATTTTGTCAGATTGAGTCAGAATTCGAGTTTACCAGTAATCTGGTTTTGAAAGACTCCTCCTTAAAAATTAATATTAGTAGCTCAGTGGGGATGGTTTTAATCTTTGTGCATAGGGTTCCTACCCGAGAAGACAGGGTTCTTACCTGAGTAGACTGGGTTCTTACCTGAGTGGACTGGGTTCTTACCTGGGTGGACTGGGTTCTTACCTGAGTAGACTGGGTTCTTACCTGAGTGGACTGGGTTATTACCTGAGTGGACTGGGTTCTTACCTGGGTGGACTGGGTTCTTACCTGAGAGGACTGGGTTCTTACCTGAGTGGACTGAGTTCTTACCTGGGTGGACTGGGTTCTTACCTGAGAGGACTGGGTTCTTACCTGAGTGGACTGAGTTCTTACCTGGGTGGACTGGGTTCTTACCTGAGAGGACAGGGTTCTTACCTGAGTGGACTGAGTTCTTACCTGGGTGGACTGGGTTCTTACCTGAGAGGACTGGGTTCTTACCTGAGTGGACTGAGTTCTTACCTGGGTGGACTGGGTTCTTACCTGAGAGGACAGGGTTCTTACCTGAGTGGACTGAGTTCTTACCTGAGTGGACTGGGTTCTTACCTGAGAGGACTGGGTTCTTACCTGGGGGGACTGGGTTCTTACCTGAGAGGACTGGGTTCTTACCTGAGAGGACTGGGTTTTTACCTGGGTGGACTGGGTTCTTACCTGAGAGGACTGGGTTCTTACCTGAGAGGACTGGGTTCTTAACTGGGTGGACTGGGTTCTTACCTGTGAGGACTGGGTTCTTACCTGGGGGGACTGGGTTCTTAACTGGGTGGACTGGGTTCTTACCTGGGGGGACTGGGTTCTTACCTGAGAGGACTGGGTTCTTACCTGGGGGGACTGGGTTCTTAACTGGGTGGGACTGGGTTCTTACCTGGGGGGACTGGGTTCTTAACTGGGTGGACTGGGTTCTTACCTGAGAGGACTGGGTTCTTACCTGGGGGGACTGGGTTCTTAACTGGGTGGACTGGGTTCTTACCTGGGGGACTGAGTTCTTACCTGGGTGGACTGGGTTCTTACCTGAGAAGACTGGGTTCCTACCTGGGTGGACTGGGTTCTTACCTGGGGTGACTGGGTTCTTACCTGAGAGGACTGGGTTCTTACCTGAGAGGACTGGGTTATTACCTGAGAGGACTGGGTTCTCCCCTGAGTGGACTGGGTTCTTACCCGAGTATTTAGGCTGTGTTTGACATGGTAAAAACAAATACATACCATCATCTCATATTACTACCTGGAAAAATGTATTGTCTTTAAGAAAAACAATTTTTTCCTTTTGATACAAAAATGTGGCCTCCATGAAGTTTGAATGTTGGAGGTTATGACCACAACTGAAAAATTTATTTTAATGATGGCTTACAGTCCAATTTATTACCACTTTACATAAATTTATTTTTTATCATTAACATTTGGGGTTTAAAATTGGTTGATGCAAGGCTGGGAAAGAGTCAAAATTTAAACATTCTTGAATATGTAAAAGTCTCTCTCTCTCCTCGTCTCTCTCTCCTCTGTCTCCTACTCGCTCTCCTCTCTCGATCTCATCCTCCCCTCTCTCGCTCTGGTCTCTCTCTCGTCCGTCTCTCGTCTCTACTCTCTCTCTCTCTTCCTCTCTCTCTCTCTCTCTCTCTCTCTCTCTCTCTCACTCTCTCTCTCTCTCTCTCTCTCTATCTCTCCTCTGTCTCTCTTCTCTCCTCTCTCTTCTCTCTCTCTCTCTCTCTTCACTCTCTCCTCTTCTCTCCTACTCTCGCTCTCTCTCTACCTCTCTCTTCTCTGCTCTCTCTCTCTCTCTCTCTCTCTCTTCTCTCTCTCTCTCTCTCTTCCTCATCTCTCTCTCTCTTCTCTCTCTCTCTCTCATATTTTTACTCGCTGTCCAACTGTTTACTTAAAAATAAACATACCCTTTCCAAGGTAAACAATTTTATGTTGTTGTTGATTTGAACTTGTGTTATGAAAAAGATTCCACCTTCTTTCTCTCTCTCTCTCTCTCAGTAATAAATGAAATATATGTAAATAAGATACATATATTTGTGTTACCTGTACGTAAATACAGGTATGTACTGTGTTAGAATATGTTACCATAGTACCTATATGCCCATGTTAGTCAATAATACCTGCCCATAGGTAAAGTAAGTATGTATATATGTATATGTACATTTACCTGGGTTAAAATCCAAGTGAAATAAAAATGGAAATGTTGCTGAGGAGGGAAAGGTGAAATATGAGGCAGACGTTTGTGAATGAGTGATGATATTGGTGGGGATTGGATGTTTTGACACGTAAGGAACAGTTTTTAAAATAAAGATGATAATGATGTTAATCATGATGAATTAAAAAATGATAGTTGACAGGTTGTGATGATCCTAAACTCTAGAATGCATAATGGTGATCATCATCATCATGGCCTTGTGAGAATTTTTAAGAAAACAATTTTTGTCGATTTCAATTGATTAGAATGTACACATTACATATATACACAACATATATCTATTAATTCTTGTAACAGTTGAACAAACAGCTGAATTTTTTTTCTGAAGGCGGAATTAACATATTGTGATTTTAATGGCCATTGTAGCAATACTCTGTAGGTGTCGTTGAGCTTGTTCGATTGATTTTCAATAGAAAGTTTCATAGTTAACCTTGATTCTGCAATATTATGATCGGCAGCAGCTGTAGAAATTCATGCTTCCGTTTTTCATCTTCTCGTAAGCCTTTAACAAACCAACAAACACTGTTATATATTATAAAGATGTTGTCATCATGATCACCCACACAACATATGTATGGTTGTATATAAATTGTCAAGATTTAATCCAGCACACTTAAAGCTAAAGGACACAGTCATCAGACGATGCATTCAAGTTGAGTCGATCCATATTTGAAAATTCACCGACATTTAAAATTTCTAGATTGATAATTGTTTTTAACATTTGGGTCATTATCTGTGGTGTTGAATGTGTAATTTTAGCAGACAAATGGCTGGAAAGGTCGTTCACTGCTGAATCTTTGGAAATGGAGATAAAAAATTTTGAATCAACAGGATGTTACATATCCGCTCAGCATCTTTTTTCAAGAAAGATAGAAGTTCTTATCAACCATAGTGTTGTGTTATCCGCATGATTTGTTTTGATATCTATTGAAAACTGGACATTAATTAAATCAGAACTATTTTTTTTAAATGAAAAATGGCAAATTTGATATATTGTTGTTGTATGGTGTATTTAAAGCTAAGATTGCTAAAAAATACTGTTATTTTGATGTTTGATGAAGAGTTCTACTG
Source organism: Tegillarca granosa (assembly GCA_029721355.1). Lineage (NCBI taxonomy): Eukaryota > Metazoa > Mollusca > Bivalvia > Arcoida > Arcidae > Tegillarca > Tegillarca granosa. Next base: position 13,878,947 of record CM056604.1, read on the forward strand.
GAATTAAAAGGTGCTGTGTTGATATGACAAAGGTATATTGATTCTGAAGTGATTTAAACCCCCTAACACTGCCTCACAACTACTGGTTTAATTTTTTTTTTTTTTTTTTAATTTTGATTTATTTATTTATTTTATTTTATTTTATTTTATTTTATTTTATTTTATTTTATTTTATTTATTATTATTATTATTTTATTTATTTATTTATTTATTTATTTATTTATTTATTTATTTATTTATTTATTATTTATTTTATTTGTTTTTTATTATTATTATTATTAGTGTGTTTTGCAGTGTTTGTTTATTCTGCATTTTAGCATAGAACTAAAGTATTTGTTATAATGAGTCTTTGGTAAAATGTTATGTTACTCTTATTGAGTTCAACAAGATAAAAAACATTACTGTAGCGCTAATCAAAATTTGTTAAAACTTTAGAATGTTAGAAAGTTGTGGCAATAAACGGTACAGCATTTTTGGAGGGGGGGGGGGTGGATTCTTATGTTATTATCTCATCAATGAAAGGGGAGAGGATAAAGGTTTTTAATTGCGGGGACTTGTGAATTTTGGCAAACAAAGAATGAAATCTTGTTTTTTTTATCATGTCTTTGTATAAAATTACCAGTACGTTTTTATTTTCTATTTATAGGCAGAAGATTCTGACGATGATGACCAGTGTGCTCTAAGTGATAAATGGAAATACCAACACAATATCCGAAGATGGTCCAGGAAAGACTTGAATAGTCCATCATCTGATGGTCAACCAAACTCACCTGTGGTGAAATCTAGTTCCAGTAATGATAGTTTGTTAACAGAGCAGAATTCAAGTAGTGAAACAGGGGATAGTCCAGTACTAGAGAGCAAAATGCACCACAGTAATAATGCAACCACTGATGGTGACTTTTTAGGTGTAAAAACATCAACTCCCATAGACACAAATGGAGGTGGGTCGTCATCATTAGCGTTAAGTCCGCGTTTACGAAGAGCAGCAAGTGAGAGGTTAAAAGGTGCTAAAAACTTTCTCAAAAGAGTGGAGAGTTTTAAAAGTCGTAAAACTCGAAAAAATTCCAAGAACGGCAGGCAATGTTGTGGAAATTAGTGGACCTGTAGTGACTGATTCTGCAAACATGCAAGAGAAAATAAAACACTTAAACTGTAGAGACTTGAGTCCCTCGTCGGAAGAACCTCCTTCACCCATACAGGATAACAATAATAAAAATATGTCAACCATTAGTGCTGAAGTTGGTGTTACAAGTTCTGATCCTGTACCTGAACCATGGTCAGATGATAGCACTAACTACAAGTTACCGACGACAAAACTTAAAACCACACCATCATCATCTGTGTCCTGTCATGCTTTAAATGATAATTCTAAAAATGTAGAAAGCCAATCTCAAACCAAGAGCAGCAGGGCACCTGTTGTGCATAATGGAGTACTTCCGGGTAGTACAGGAAGTACACCTCATCTCCCAACATTGAGAGATCAGAGCTCATCAGATTTCTCAGATTTGTTTATATTACCAACAGACTACAAACCGGGAAGTTTTCCCAGAGATTTAGAGGACTATGACGATGCAAAATGTAGTCATCGGATTAATCACAGAACGGGTAGTTTTAATCTAGGACACGAAGTGTGTGATGTTAATTCAAATACTGTGGTTAAGCGACGTGGATCTATGGATCCTAAATTACAGGCTCATAGACATTCTATTTATGACAATGTTCCAATTGAAGAAAATCTTGAAGCAGCCCAGGAAGATTTAGATATGATATTATACAACTTATTCCAAGATATTAATGGTTTAAACAAAACCATATATGGCGATGATGCAGGTAAGGTTTGATTTTTCAGTCATGTACTCTAATTAGCATGGTCAAATATTATTTCGTTGTCACACACGTTTACCAAGGTTGAATCACCCAGTGGACAGCTAGATTCTATGTGATTCAGTTTGCCTGTCCAAGGTTGTGGTTTTCTTTTTAAAGTACTTCAGTTTCCATGACAATGCCAAAACTAGGTATAATTGGAATAGTCTTGAATATGACATATACCAACCATTCCAACAGTACTCCAGTTTCTTTGACAATGCTAAAACTCCAGTATAAATGAAATAGTCTTGACAATGACATATAACAGCCATTCAAACAGTAGTCTTGACAATGACATATAACAGCCATTCCAACAATACTCCAGTTTTCTTCACAATGCCAAAACTTGGGTATTATAGAAAATAGTCTTGACAATGACATATAACAGCCATTCCAACAGTACTCCAGTTTCCTTGACAATGCAAAACTTGGGTATTATAGAAATAGTCTTGACAATGACATATAACAGCCATTCCAACAGTACTCCAGTTTCCTTGACAATGCCAAAACTTGGGTATTATAGAAATAGTCCTTGACAATGACATATAACAGCCATTCCAACTGCAGGTGTTTTTTTTTACATTAATTTTTATTTTTAATCTTGTTGCAAGTTTTTTTTTAATTAAAAAGAGCACTTTAATTAAGTAGGCACTGTTAATTTGGAATGATACTTTTCTTTTTACTAACAGGATGGGAAATCACCGCTTTCTGAGAAAACAGAATGTTATTACCTTTTTTTGTGATATTACAAATGAAGTACTTAGTTGTTGTATGCAATCTCAACAAGAAAAAATCTGAAGAATTTTACAGATTACGATTTGAATTAAAATCAAAATTGTAACCAACATTTTTTAAAATAATAGCTATGGTACCTTATTATAGTTTGTTTTCATATCTAGAAAAATGTTCATTAAAGTAACGTTTCCTTTTATATCCCTTTCATTTTTGAGCATCATTATTGTAATTCTTGCCCCTTTTACACATATAAGGTCGCTGTCATGCCATTTTTATGTCATTATATGCATGTTTTAAAAAAATGTCATTGTCTGTAATGATGGCACATATAGTAAAAATACAAAAATTTAACATAACTATCTTGATACGTATTTACGCTTATATTTTCCTGTTATTATACTATGTTTTCATTCATACCTTTTTACAGGCGATATCACAATGTAAATTTCGAAACTTAACTGATGTCATGAAGAATTTTCAGTCTCATTAGGTTTGATGATTTGCATGCCCCCCAAAAACAATTTTGGATTTTTTTCTGTTCCATTAAGTGTTTTTTAACAATAAGTTTCTAAAAGTGTTTGAATCGTTGTCGTGAAACGTTGATCTATTGTCGTCGCCATTTGATAGAATTAGGCAAATTTTATGATTGCTAAAAAAATTTATATTGTATAGTTTTAGCTTGGAGTGAAATGTTTATGTTACAATTTATATGTATATATTATGTAAATGGGTTTGTTGCATAAAGGCTAAATGAATTTTTTTTTTTATATGAAAATATCAATCCAGATTGAATTAAATTCAAGGTAAATAAAACCAATGTTCAAGTGGCGCAGTGGTTGGCGCTTCCGCCTATCACCAATGCGACCGGGGTTCGATTCCCAGCGTCGTATGTGATAAGGTATGAGGTCACCTGCTTGAGCACGTGGGTTTTTCTCCGGGTTCTCCGGTTTTCCTCCCACAATAAGACCTCACGGGCGCAACAATTCGGGCCAACGAGCTAGATTAATATAAGTTGCATAACTTGTTTCTAAATCGTTGTAAAAGAAATAAAGTTTATATTTTAAATAAAACCAAAATAATGATCATTTTTCATTTATTTATTACAAGATTTTTTTGAAGTAATTAAAAAAATTATTATTATTATTTATTAATATTTATTTTATTATTTAATTAATTTATTTTTATTTATCTTTAAAATTTATTTATTTATTTATTTTTACAGTAAAATTTGTTACAGAACAAAAATTATCTGCATATTGAAAATATGTTTCATGAATTTTTCCCACATGCATATTGATGTCTAGGAAATGTTTTAGCCAATTAGACTGACCTTTATTATCAGTTATAAAATGTGTTATTCTATTTGTCTAATCCTAGCCAATCAGATTTACCCTTTTATCTGTTAAGATACATGATATTTGATTGGTTTATTCCAGTTTTTGTATTTGATACAGCATCTTGTGTTTTGCACAATATATTAGATAGAATTAAGTAGATGAAGTAAGCATGTTTTGTTTTTTTTTTTTTTTTTTTTTTTTTTTTTTTACAAAACAATCATGAATTTGGTTTGTTAGTATCATACTATTTGGGTGGATTTTCATTGGTTCTTCTGGCTTAGGAATCTGATAACTGAAATTCATGAGGATCTGATTGGTTCTATGCACAGACTTTCAAATCACAGTCTCATCTGATGGCCTAGATTCAACCCCACTTCAAACCCTAGTGTGAGAACATTTGTCAGTTGGCTTACGGGAGGGCACCTTTATTAAGGCAATTTTGCCAACAGTTGTTTTAAATACTTTACTAGATCTATTTGATTAAATAAATTTTAATAATTTGATTTGAGAACAGGTTCCAATTCAGATTTGAATACTGTTACTGAAACAACAACCATGAGTGCAATTTGTTTCCTTTTTCCTACCAATTAAAATTTTATATCCCAGTTAGTTCCATCCTGGTTTCATTTGCATGAAGGAATTAAGGGGGGGGGGGGGGGAACACAGCCCAACCTCTTGGCACACCAATAATCGATTTTAGTCTGCTTCCTTTCTTTTATTCAGGCCTTTTTGGATGAGACCTTAAAAACGATGCTTTGTGTTCTTTCCAGCCATAGACAAACCTGAAAAAAAAATGGCTTCAGTTCATTGTTACCATGAATCTTTTCTACCCCCCTCTTTCTAACCCCACCCCTATTTCATTTATCACTTTTAGGTTTTTACCATTCATAAACTACATGCAACAATGAAGATGTTGTCGTTCTTCTACCCCCCTTCTTCCCCACCCCTTTCCTATTTCATTCATCACTTTAAGGTTTTTATACACCATTCATAAACTACATACTATAATGAGGATATTGCATGATAACAAACCTCAGGATGTACCAATTACAATAATACAAACCTTTGCATGTTATTTGATCATAAATTTCAATACAAAACACTAACTCTAGTCATACTAATAATCCTCATTATTTGTTAGGTATTATAGAAAGCTTTGTACGAAATTTGTGAATGAACTTTTCATGTTTGATGCAGATTAATTTTTTTTCACAAATTAATCAGGTCATATGAGTTTGTTCTTAGGTGAGATAAGTTTTCTTCAGAAATATGATAATTTTATTACTTATACAATTACATATCAAAATTTCTTAGTATACATTTTATGAATGTAAATTTATTTTTTCAAGCAAATAAGTTCATCTAGTACTTTCATATACCAGTACTCATGAAATTTAGGGTCACAATAGTCATTTCGGGCAACTAGATTTTTCATTGTTTAATGGCTCATTTTTGATAGGATATAGTTTTGGAGCTGAAATCAGCAAAAAATGCAGTTCTTGAAAATTTATTTTGAAATCTATTTGTACAAAATAAAAAGCCATTTATGTGGAACGACACACTTTGAGTTTAGTTCTAGTGTTTTTAGATTAATTCTGATCAAGCAGTTGCAGTATGGACTTCTCAAACAGGGTCATATTCTAGAAAATGAAGTCTTCAAACCAGAATAGGGAAATAATATTTCAATACAAAAATTGTCTAAAACTAAAAATAATCTCATAATAATTATGCTAACATATAATTCACAATGTATTTTTACAAGTAAAAATAAACTCACCTTGAGTTGATTATACATGTATATAATAAAAATATTGAATGAGTATTAAATTAAGATATCCAACTAGGTTTTGAGTAAAACTGATGAATTCAAACTTTTTATTAAACTTTGCACATTTTTTTTTATAATTTATAGAAGTATTATCTCCCCCTTCTTCAATTTACAATACTACAAATTCCAAAACTGAGGATGTTGATGAATCTGTAGATGTTGATGACAGTTTGAATGGAAATGACCAGGAAAATGATGTCATTAGTGGAACGGTTTCATCACCAGATAGCAGTGACCATGACATTCCATGTGAAGATCTGTCCCATGATGACTCTGGTGATCATATTGTTTACAGAGAACGCAGAGATTCTGGTGTTGGTTCTTCGCTTACAAGAGCTCCTAGGTAAGTGAAAATTCTTTTTTTTTTTTTTTTTTTTTAAGTAAGTACATGTTATAGAAGATTGTGAGAAATAAAGAACGGTAATCAGTTTTATTTCGGTTAGAAGAGTCTATTCGTGTGCATTTTTGAAAATCCTTCAAACATAAAACTTCAGTTGTATGTGGATGACCTAAAATTTTGTCAAAAACAAGCTCTATGTGAACAGTGTTCATCTATACTGGTGTAATTTTAATTGAAGGCATCAGTGGGACAAGGAAACGGAGATCTGGAATTCCATTTATGGAAATGCTGTGAACAAGCAACATTATGCTAACCTTTCCATAAAATGTTTTATTTAAGAAAATTAAATAATAAAATGAGAATTCAAAATTGTTATAGTTAAATTTTTTTTTGTAAGTTTCGATTTTTAAATTTGTTTATTCATTTATTTATTTATTTATTTTTTATTTTTAGTGACAGAAGGAGATACAGAATTAGATGGCATAGTTTCCAGAAATCCCATAGGCCTAGTATAGGTAGTCGGAATCTACAAATAACCAGTTTGTCGGTCTGTCAATTAATGGTGCTACAAAAACTCTCATTGTGTCGTCTAACGGGTCTGATAGAAAAATACTCACCTAATCGGTCTAATTGGACCTGGACTGTGCCAAGATTTATGAAACGTCACAAAGTGCCTGATTATAGTGTCAAAAATATTTTCGGAGTACCTTTGCTAGTGACTTTGCAGAGAACTGGACAGCCTTTACCCCAGTGTATTTTGCATGCCATGAGATATCTGAGGAAAACTGCAGGAGATGCTGTTGGTATCTTTAGAAAATCCGGAGTTCGTTCTAGAATTCAGAAACTAAAGAATGATGTTGAAGAAAATGCAGGTATGACATCCTGAGTTTACTCATTCTCAAAAAAAAATTTATTACCACCATCACTATATTGTTGATAAGTATAAAGTTGCTGTATCCTTGATGTATGTGACTTCCCATATTTCCATGGTTCTTTTTATTCTCAAATTTGTTTTCACACATGACAGGTGAAGTATTAGACAGGAATTTGCCCACCCAGCCTTACTCTTCTGGCCCCAGTTTCACAATGGTTCCTTAACTAAGATTTTCTTTAACTTAAATCTGACAAATTTGAAATGTGAAAAAAATTTGGCTATTTGTTAAGATTTTCAGGAATTTAAGGTGACATTTTGAAGATTACTTCAAGCATATAGCATCTGAATTTAGTTTATCACAAATGTGGATTTTTTTTTCATAATTTAAAAAGAGATTGCAAAAAATTTGCTAATTTTTAGTTAAGGGAGATCTTAATTAAGCAATTATTACGAAACCAGGCCAGGTAGAGGTTCACCTGTTTAAATGAATTAACCTGTTTTCAGAGTTTTTACTTTGTTGTTTTAAATATTGTAAATGGACATGGACTCGTATGTTTGTGTTTAATTTATTACACATCAGATAATAGCATATATCATTTTGAAATTTGAATCACTGAAAACTTTACAGGTTTAACCCTGGCTCAAAATATTTTTGTCAACAGAATCTGAAGTTTGTTGTCATTTGCCAGTTTATATATCGTGATGCCAAAATGCTTCGCTTTGTGTCTCTTGTTTGGATTGACACCAAATTTTCCATGTTTTGCCAAAATAATTGCCAGATTCCAAATTTTGTTGCTAACCTTTTTTTTTTTTTAAAAAAAAAAAAAAATTGCAATACATGTCATTGGCAAATTACCACGCCTTTTAACTTTATATCTTGTATGAAGGAGATTTTTTTTTTTTTTTTAAATGTACATTGCATGTTAAGTTTTATCATAAACATAAAATATCGGAACTACCAAATATCAGACATCATAATTCTTCATTCAAACAATAAGTGACATAAAAAAGTGATCTTCCGTTTATTTGTAACTGTTAACATTTGTACAAAAATAAATGGGCTACATCAAGTTATTGAAATATTTACTCCATTGACTGTTCTAGGTCCTAGAACATCTTAAAAATTCAAATGAATCACACAACAAGTTTCAGGACCTATTGTTGGTTGTAATTTTTTTTTCACCAATACAGCTTGTGAATAGCTTGCAACAAATATTCAGAAGTGTCGTTTTGTCATTTTTCGAGAAATAAAGACTAAATGACCTTTAAAAAAAACCCAGACAATTTATGTCATTTTCTACATTTTGCTAATGAATTCCTCACATGTGTAAATGTATTTTCAGCTGAATAAATTTTTCAATAATCAGTATTGCATGACGCATAAATAAGTAACGATTTGAAGTATGTGTACTGCATAACTCTATAGTGTCTTTCAAAGACTAGTGAAATTGATTTTAGCATTAAAAACGAACTCTTTGAATATAAAATATCAACAGGCAGGCAGTGAAGTGTGAAATTATGATATTAAAAACATTTTCAACACCCTTGGCATTTTATTCAATATGTCTGCATCATTAAAACCCTCTTATTGATTTTGATCAGATACAGTGACAAGGCCTGTTTTAAGAAAATATGTTTAGGGGGCCAAAAAGGGGATATGGCTTTGAAATTAGATTTGAATTTGGTTAATTCCAAAGCCCTCACAAAAACTATTAGCAAGGTGAAAATGCCTCATTAGGCCTCAAGGGTTCAAAGGTCACTGACTGTAGTTATATATATATCTAAAAAAATATTATTATTTAAAAAAAAAAACAAAACGAAAAAAAAAACACCTGAATATGTTAATTAATGTAGTTTGTTTTTAGGAAGCTAAAAATGTTTTAGTTCCAGCATTAAAAATTACTTGTTTTAGATGCAACAAGTATACAACCATTTTACATTGATTGTAATCTTCTTGTTCTGTAGAATTCCAACCAGTGCTTGGTTCACCCCATTTTTATAAGGTAATTTTTAGACATCAACATTATTACCTTGTAAATCAATTGACTTAATAAAGTTTTTTTTTTCTGGGTATTTAGTTTTCCTTTACTGTCTCAGAACTGACCATCCAGATATATAAAATAAATGAATTTTGACAAGCGGGAAAAAAAACACCATTTCTTTCCGCCTTTTATGTATTAAAAAGATTTTATATGAAGGCCAAATTTTAGGTTGAAGGAAGGATTGAGTTTGCGATTTTAGCAAGCAGGACTAGGATTTGGAAATTTTTTACATTATCACACATTTTTCAGTCATTTTTTTTTATATATTTACAGAGCTTGTGAACTTTGAAGAGCTGCAAGCATATGATGTAGCAGATCTTGTCAAACAGTATTTTCGAGAGCTACCAGAGTGTTTACTGACTAACAAGCTTTCAGAAATTTTCTTCAATATATTCATTTGTAAGTATGGCTTTGTGCACTTTGCATAATAATACAGGTTGACCCATATTGAACACAAAAGAAGTACTGTTTAGAAAATAAATTTATTGAAGTTTCACTTGAAACTTTTGATTTGTTTTCTTTGGAAAGTAAAACTTGTCGTGACTACCTTTCTCGTATGGTTTAGTTCAATCAAGAAACATTTTGCCTTTGGGGTCAGCCTGTCCTTGGCTTTGTAAAAACAGATGCCATTGTTTCAGATATAGGGTTCACATTATTAAATAATTTTTAATAGCTTTTTTATTTAAAATGATCACTTTTTAGTAATAGATAATCTTACTAAATAGATGGTTCTCAACACTTGATGAAACATTAATGGTATATTTTATTATTTAGGTCAACATGTTTCGGTAGCTATGCTAGGAGTCCTGATGACGCGAAACATGTTGACCTAAATAATAAAATATGCCATTAATGTTTCATCAAGTGTTGAGATCCATCTATTTAGTAAGTTTATAAACCTTTTTATGGAACTCTGTTGAATACCTTTGGTATCCACCTGAAGAAACACTACCACATTCCGGTACCTTATAGGTGTTGGTTTCCTTGCTTTACTCCATTGATGGTAATAGATAAAGTACAAATTAATAAAATTAATAGAAATATGATTTAGAACTGAATTGAGACTAAAACAATGTGCTTTGATTGGTCCTGACTGTTTGTCAGTACCGTTACAGTTGTTTTAAAAACTAATGGGGGATATAAAGTATACAACATAGATGTAACAAAAGAGAAGTTTGAATTTTAAATTTTTCGCCAAAAACAACTTAAATTTTAAAATCTTTAGCCAATGCTTTTTTTCTTTAGCCATCAATTTGAATTTTTTTTTTAATTATAAAAAATTATGATATATGTATATATATTTGCAGATGTTCCAGTAGAATACAGGGTAGATGCTCTTCAGTCAGCCATTTTTCTTCTCCCTGATGAGAACAGAGAAGTTTTACAATCATTGTTACTGTTTCTCGGTGATATTGCAACCCATGATGCTGAACATCAGGTATGTCAAAAAAAGGGGGGAAAAGATAAACATATTGCATTATTATAACATAAAAACTTTAGTCAATTACCACCTTGATGGCTTAGTGGTAGAACATCTGCTTGATGAGTGGGAGGTCATGGGTGTGAACCCCGACTGAGTCATTCAAAAGACCTGTCTTGTACTCAGCATTGAGGACAGTGAAAACTGGTTCACCTGATGCCTCAATTAAATGTGACGGGAGGAGTGAAATGCTTGTCCGCCGTGTACTGACTCATTGCATTAGCATTGTAATAAATATTGCTCTAAGTGCCTACTATTACAGACCATAATACACACTCGCTAATCTTATGAGTATACAGACCTGTTCTATTATTGGTCCCTAGAAATTAATGGCTTGTTCTTGTGCTGATAGCTAAAAAATTGCTGATGCGATGTTAAAAAGCATTACAACTAACAATTGAATGTTACTGAACACTCCACTATGTAAATAAGCAGTCAAAATTGTTTTGTAACAAGCTGCTAAATGTAATTTATATCACGAGTCAATAATTGTAGTGGAATTCTTGGGCTTAAAATCCAAGACCTAAATGCTAGGCTCATTGCCCATTCGCAATTGAAGATGAAAAAAGAAGATATGTTTAACTTAACAGTGTTATTTTTTAGCCCTTTATGAAGTTTGTCATTGCAGTTCATGTACAGTATTGGTTCTTTCCAATTTACTAAACCCTAAAATTGCAGTTAAAGGGAGATCACTCCTTGTGTTATTGAATATTTTTGTTTTACAGTGGAATTTAAGTAATTTTTACTTAAGATTGCTATAGTGACAAACTCCTTATAAAGATACCCGTCTATAAAGTCCTTTAAATTAAGGTTCTTTGCTTCTAAATCCCCCCCCCCCCCCCCAAAAAAAAAAGAGCCTCTATATAAAGTCTTTATTACTGTAAAGGTTAATTGATATATTTCAAAAAAAAAAATTAACTTGTCAAAGAACATTCAACAAACCAACAAATCTCTCTCTCTCTCTCTCTCTCTCTCTCTCTCTCTCTCTCTCTCTCTCTCAATTTAAACAGAACCATCTAAACAAGACTTATTCAGATTTGTTCATTATTTATTTTTGATTCTTGTAATAAATTCTTTTCTTCTGATAATTTCTTAATAGATGACAGCTAGTAATCTAGCAGTTTGCTTTGCTCCATCACTGTTTAACATGGGTGGTATGAAAAGTGCTACACAGAGTCCAAGTCCCAGACGACCAAGAAAAAATCTGGGTGTTCCAGATGCGAGAGAACTTCAAGAGCAGAAAGCAGCTCAGGACTGCTTAACAACCATGATTAAGGAATGCAAACAAATATTTATGGTAAGAAATTTAAAAAAATATTTCATTTCTTTCACAGGTTAAAATGTAAAGAAGAATAAAAATGTTTTTGATTAAAAATGAAATAAAATAAAATAAAAAAGATATTAATAACATGGGGTTCAGTTTTTCACCAGTTTCACTGTATTTCCTAACTTTAAAAGTTCCTTCAAGTAGTTTTAGTTGCTTGACCATCACTTTTGTTCGTTGGACAGTATGTAAGTGGATCAGTTTAATAAATGAGATAATAGTATAAATTTTGAATGATATAGAATTGGCTTGAAATCTAATAATTTTCTTCATTTTAATTCCAACAGATTCCGGTTTCTTTGATGAGCAAGTGCCGTTTTTCTTACATTGAACAAGGTGACCCTGTTTCATTAGACGAATTTTATAAGAAGTCGTTGGACGACGAGCAAGGATACCAGACATATGTAGATAATTCTATACAAGGATTACTGAAGGTAAAGATATCTAACATGGAGTGGGGTAAAAATGTTGATGTATGCCCCTCTCACTTTCTTATCACTTATATGGAGGCAGTAAGTTAATTTGTGAAAAACAGCAATTATTAAGAGAAAACCCAAGACCTTTATCAAGCAAACTAGAACAGAAGAAAGTTAACTAATTCTTAATTCAGATCATACAATTTTTAGGGACATTTAAATGTAAAAAAATTAGACCACGTTGTTATATTTTAAACTGAGGAAAGGTTGTATAAAATTATTGGTATGTTACAAGGGAGGTAACTTGTAGTTTCCTAACTCAGATATTTGGTTTGGTGTAGTGAAGTATTGGTGTTATTAAAAGTCCAAGTAGAGAATTTCACTTCTATAGAGGCAGCTGATACTTTGATGGTGGAAAAAACTGAAATATCCAAAAACAAACACCAACCTACTGCAATAAAATTTTCTCACCTAAATATCCGTTAATCAAGTTCAAAAGCTAGGTATTTACAAGGTGTCGTATTTCATTTGTCAGAAATTTTAACCACCATAAGCAAAAAGACAATGTTTAAATAATTACCACCTGGTTAAATGATTTGAACTTTAACCTTTATATTAAGGCTACCTTCATCTTTAGATTTAGATATATTTATTGATTTAACTTATTTGAATATGTTAGGAGTCTAGAGAAAAATCACGTGGATGGATCTCTACCTCTGTGCCTAGTGCTGTAGATGTGTCTTATAAGAAAGTAGCAGACGGACATCCATTGAGATTGTGGAAATGTTGTGTTGATGTGGAGGCCCCGCCTGAAATTGTCCTAGATAGAATTAAAAATGAAAGGTATATATGATTTAGATTACTTTAAGAACAATCTGAGAAGAAAAACCCGAGGCAATCATTTGGTATTGACTCTACCAGCAAAGGTCTCTAGAGACAATAGGTAGCAGTGACATCATGTCATCCACCTTCATAAAAGAAAATAAAAAATTGCCTTATTTCATCAATTTAAAAAGTTAGCTAATGTAATGCTTAAAGATGTGAAAACAAATAATGTAAATTATAAACCATTTTATTGTTTAGGGCCAAAGTATTTGAGTGGTCCGGAGCATGTTTATGGACCACAGTTCCCCTCAGTGCCTAAGTTCAAGATCAGTTAGATCCTAATGTGAGAAAGTTTGTCAGTTTGCTTTCCACAGGTTTTTTGTTTTCTACAAAAACTCCCGATTTCTCCACCATCCCTCGTAATGGTTCAGTTTGAAATCCTGCTCAGGCAGACCTAGTGAAAAAATGTTTTTGTTAGCATGCCACTCTACTCTATTCCACTCTGCTCCTACTCCAATCCATTCAACTCCACTACACTCCACCGTACTATAATCCAATCAACCCTATTCCACTCAATACAATTCCACTGTACTCCATTCCACTCCATTTCATTTCACTCCATTCCATTCCACTCTACTTCACCCAACTCCGCCCTATTCCAGTCCATTCCACTCCGCTCCACTACACTACACTGTCATTATTGTTTATTTAAAATTGCATTGTAGACATACTTGGGATGAAGACATGATGAATTGGCGAACAATAGAGACACTGGATAATCAAACAGAGATATTTCAGTATGTCCGTAATTCTATGGCACCACATCCGTCTAGGGATTACTGTGTTTTAAGGTAAGTTTGGATGTTACTCACTCCTGTATGAAGTAAAAAAATGCTTTGGATGAACATGACTGATGAACATGCAAAATACTGTAACAACTTGCAGTGTTTTAACTTTTTTCGGATGGACAGTTGACCGTAATAATTTTGAATACACACGTTACTTAGATTTGAACTACTAGATACTAGATAGATGAAAATATGAGTTATCTCCCTTTTCAAAACTACTTCAGCAGGAATAGACAAATTTTGGAAGGGATACCTTAATCTGTTTAGTAATAACTTTATTGTTTGTAATGAATCTTTAGATTGTTTTTAACTAGTAAAAAAATCTCAACGTTAAAACAGAATAGTTTGATATTAAAAACGTTATTTGCTTATAAATTCAAATTTTATGAAATCACTCATGGCATGTTATTAATTTAGATTTTGTTTTCTATGTTTAGATGTTGGAAGACAGATCTAGCAAAGGGAGCATGTGCTTTGATTTCTACTTCTGTTGAACATCCAAAGGCAGAACTGCTTGGTGGCATCAGAGCTGTGGAATTAGCATCCCATTATTTGATAGAACCGTGTGGAACAGGCAAATCACGGATTACACACATGTGTAGGCTAGATATGAGGTATGTACAATACTGAGATGACAGGAATTCTTATGATTTGATAACAAATCTTAATCTAGTTTCTTTAAAAATCTCTAATTGCAGTCAAGCAAACTGACAAGATATTGCAGATCTTCCCTTATTGAAGTACAGTGGGTTTCTTTCGGTACTCCCATTTCCTCCAACATCCTTGATTTAACTGCCTTGAGTAAGTGAAATAGTCTTGACTAGGGCATAAAACACCATTATTCCACTCCATCCTGAATCAAAGTTATTGTCTCTGTTAAATAGTAAATTCTGGCAAGACAATTTGCAATCAAATGCACAGTTGTTAAATTGTCAAATTTAGAGTTTATTATAAAGTTTTTTTACAAAAAAAGTTCTAAATATAACTGGTGAAAATATTCTCAATTTTTTTTTTTATTATATTCTCATTTTTTTTTTTTTTTTTTTTTTTGAAATTCATTGATTAAATCTCTATATATTTGGACTTAAAATGACTTTTTTTTCAGTTATTTAGCAAATTTTTTAGTTATAATACTTATTTAAGATAAATTAGTTTTTTTTTCTCTAATTTTACAGAGGTCGAACACCAGAATGGTATAAAAAGGCATTTGGACATATTTGTGCAAATTCACTAGAGAGAATTCGAGATTCCTTCAAACAGACTACAGATGGACCAGAATCAACAGTTTAAAGTCTTTTCTCCCTTTCTCATGGGATACATTGATTATTAAGATCAATATTTTCTTTACACAAGGAGAAATTGGTTGCTATGAAACCAAGAAATAAGTTGCTATGGCAACCAATTTATTCTTACAAATGCTGATGACATTTAATTGTAATGAACACAAAACCAAACACTTAGTTTGTATAAATTTTTATCTATACAAAAATCAAATTGTTTACACGTCTAACTATACATTCCGAAACAAAAGGATCTGGTAACAGGGATAGAAATTTTGTGAAATTACAGTTAGTGTTTAGTTGCATTTATTTTGTCCCTTATTTGTATCTCTATAAAACATTTGATACATTTAAAGCTGTTAAACATGTATTTCAAAATTTTTATGAAGTTCAACTTGGCCATTTTATTAGGTTATTAAACACTTTGAATGTTTACTTCAACTTGCCAAAAAAGCAGATTTGTGCATTTATTTATAGTAGATATAAAGTCATCGAGAAAGGAGGGGTTTGTTACATTTTTTCTGAATCTGGAAGGTTTTGCCCTAATTTCTGCTTTCCAAGCAGAATGTCACACAGTAAAATAAATTAAATTTATTTGCTAAAAACTATTTAGGTAAATAGTATAAATCTTCCAGTATGTTCATCTATCATATTATAAAAGCATGAATTATTCAAGTAAAAAAATGTGAAAATGTAACCAGAAACTCAGAAATTTGATGATAATAATACAAGAATAAAAAATTAGCAGGTACAGAAATTTGTTATTTCCATAATGTACAAAAACTCAAAACCATTTTGTTAACTCTGAATATTATTTGCATTTTGAATTTAATACTTATATGACATCATAGACTTGTATTTTAATCCACGTCAGGGTTTTTTTTTCAATTTCGTTTATGTGTATGTGTATTTGTGAGTCATATAGACATGAACACGATTACTGTTCAACAAATTGGTTACAAGGATCACATGATCTGATATGTAGTATTCGATTTGCTAGTTATATTTAAAACAAATTTTAGAAACTGCAAATGCAAATTAATATGGGTGTTTGATATAGTTGAAGATGGGTCTAGCTTTGTTTAAAAATAGGAAAAGCAAAATTAATTCTGTATATGGAATTTTGTACCCAGATATCATATTTTACATTTGTAAAATAAATTTATTTTCCTGATTTTTACTGCACATTTGAGAGGTCAAAGGTTATATGGACTGTGTTTGTCCTCTACAAAGTTTACCTTTAATTTCTGAACTCTCATAGTATGAAAAATCTTTAGACTTTAAAGAGCATAATTAAATAATGTGCTCTCTACCAAAGGAGATTAAAAAACCATAACAAGGGAAGTAATTAGATAATTTATTGTGGAGTTATTGTTCTTTAACCACTGTGTTGTGGTTTATCAGTGATGAGGCATTGTGGTGATGTAGTCACTTATTGGTGGATTATGGAGCAGTTTCATGTTGTACCTGTGGTGCTAGTCAGATCATTGTATATTATTTATGTCATTCAAATCATTGTTATTATTATTGTAAAGTGTAGTCTCATACAATATTGTCATCATTATATCATTTGGTTTCTAAATATGACCTTATCACTGATTGTTGTAATATAGACATTTAAGAATCCTAAAAAGTCAAATTTAAAGAGAAATGAAAGATTTTATTCAACTGATAAACTGCCAGTGATTAATTTTTCATCCTAAAATGTTAAATTTTCCTTATTTTCTTTTTACTAAAATCGGGGACTTAAATTTAAAGTTTTAAGCATCTTGGTAATATGCTGGTATTTCAGCATACTAAATAAAAATAGTTTCACAATTTATGAAAAGATGCTTGTACTGATTATGGAAAATACTTACATGGGTGTGGAGACCAAGTCAACCAATTGATATTATCTTTTTACATGATATTCATTAAAACATCATCATTTTTATATGTTTCATTAAAGTAAATTATATATGATGTAATATTAGTTATGACATTATGTTCAATTGAAATAAAACTGAAATGGTGCAGTTATTTAAAGGGCCAATATTATTATTATTTTAATATTATTATTATGTAATGATATTTAACTTTAATGAGTATACTGTTGTTATTTGATTATCATATGACTTGGATCATAGGGTTCTAGTCATGTGATAATATTTTCTGATCACATGATTCTGGTCATGTGACTATGCTTTACCTCAGACTTCATTCTATATACATTTATCACATCTGTCTGTTGTATGTATATTGTTATGTTTATTACAGTGATAAGTTGTAAACTTTATTATTAATGTATATTAAAGTTACCTGGATATAAACAGGTACTAAACTTAATAATTTTTAGTTTGTTATTGTTTTTTCTCTTTAGCAAACTGTGTTTTAGCCTCTGTCAATAGAGTCAAGTCTCAAAAGATTAAAAAATTTCAAGTTCATTTTGAGTAGCATTTTTTCTCTGACCCTTAGCATTATGAATTATAGTAAACACTTACAAAATCTATACATTAGTTGCATCCATCAACCATATTTATGATAAAAGAACATCTAGCAAATTTATTTTTTGGTACCCCCACCATATTAATTATTTAGCTACAGTTATGGGTTTGATACATCCACTTTATTAATGGCTTTGGTAATCCCACAAAATTCATTGTTTTTGTAAACCCACTAAATGATAGTTCAATTAAATCTTCCATATGTATTGTTTTTGTTATTTGTTCAAATTGAATTGTCACATAGTAAGTTACTTGCTAAATTCAGCCAAAATTCAAATTGAATATTTAGCTTTAAAAAGGCTGGCACCTGTTACATTAATACTAAATTGGTTTATGAGAAAGAAACTAAGGAAATATTACTGTTATTTCTTTTTCAATACAATTGAGAAATATACATTTATTTATTATATTTTTTCTGTTCGTAAACATAAAGATACAACCTACCTGCTAATAAGTCTAGAAATGGGACATGGTGATTTCAGCCTAGGTCTCGATACTACCAAGACGGTCTGTTCTTAAATGGGACTAAAGAATATTATATATATATATATATATATATATATATATATATATATATATATATATATATATATATATATATTGTAAAATCACAAATATTCGTGGGGGATTAAATTTCGTTATTTTCGTGGGTTACTGAAAACCTCGAAATTAAATGTCATTAAAAATTTTTAATTTCCATTGCCCTCAATGGGATTTATTTTCACAAAACTGAATTCCACGAAAATTTCTACCAATAGAATTTTTTTAAAATGCAAAACCACGAAATTTTAACCCAACGAATATTAATGATTCTACAGTATACATGTATATATATATATATTTACATCCCTGCAGCAATCAAATTTGAAAACTTTCGAGGATCTGTTGAAGTTGGATAAGAACAAGTGTAGAGAGTTGCACAATGATCTATAAGTGTGCACCTGGACATTGGACTTCTCTCAGAAATAGCAGATTTGTTAGTCATTTTTAATGCTGCATTAAGTTTTTTCAATTTTCTGAATTTTTTTTTATTTTCTAAAAATATTTTTTTAAATAAATATCCTCTAACCATGATCCGTGAGATTCATTTTCTAAAATTTCATTTCCTTTAGCTGTAAATAAACAGAATCCTCTAACCAGTTGGTCAATGTTTAATGATGATTATGATGAGCTTGCAGCATGCACTCGGATGTACGGAAAACCCTATGAAATGAAGGTGAAACCTGACAAATTGCATTAATTGTCTGTCATTAATATCCAGATGTATTTGAAATGGTGTTTGTATCCCTTACTAAGTCACAAAGACAAATTCAACGAAGTTCTGTGTTTGATTTATTGTATTTCACCATTTTGAAAGTTGCTTTTAAATGACCCGTTTTCTATATTCTAATATTAGATCCCACATGCTACATCTTGGTGCGAAATTGTTATTTCTGTATTTATTCGAGCTTTTATCGTTGAACCAAATGTAACATTGTTCATTAGGAACATAATTAATTAGGTTAGCACCATTTTAAGTTTTTCCTTGGAAAACTTAATGCAGCTTTAACAAGGATGTTGTCCATAAAAACTATCAAATTAATAAAACCTCAACATGTAGATAATTAGACATGTATATATAGTTATGTATATTTTGAAGGCCAATATTTAAAATTTAAAACCAAAAAAACTGATTACAATATATAACTACATGTATATGCCTGGAGGGTTTAGCGCTTTAGAGTAATAGGAATATCAAGAGAGATGAATATACTTTAAAAGAAAATTATTGTTTGCTTTGAAGCTAATGACTACATTTACCGTATTTGTTATATGGTATCACTTCTATAGTGAAACAATCCATTCTGAATGACGTACTTAATGTTATATTTCAACTTCAGTACCTGTGTTTTGACATGGATTAATGATTTTTATTCAATCTTACCAACTTAAGAATCAACACAAACACTTTAAACAGATTCAAACTATTTTTATTACAAATATTTTCAATATCTAAGTATAACAAATTAAAGTTTATGTATAAAAATAACAATAATTTCAAAAAATTATTCATTTTAATTTTTCATAACGGCTCATTGCAGTCAAAATGTGTTATACTTTATAAAAAATTACGACTCAGTGCCTTGATACTGTACATCACTAAGGTGATAATCACTCATAACAACCATACTGTACATCACTAAAGTGATTTTTACTCATTGTAGTCATACTGTACATTACAAAGTTAATTACTCATTACAGCCATACTAAACATTAATTAGATAATAAGCACTCATTACAGTCATACTATACACCACTAAGATAATAAGCACTCATTACAACCATACTGTACATCACTAAGGTAATAAACAATCATTACAGTCTTACTGTACATCACTAAGGTAATAATTACTCATTACAGCCAAGCTATACATGACTACGGTAATAATGTAATAATCACTCATTACAGCCATACTGAACATCAATAAGATAAAAATCAC
Organism: Tegillarca granosa; assembly: GCA_029721355.1. Taxonomy (NCBI): domain Eukaryota; kingdom Metazoa; phylum Mollusca; class Bivalvia; order Arcoida; family Arcidae; genus Tegillarca; species Tegillarca granosa. Next base: position 13,899,105 of record CM056604.1, read on the forward strand.
TTATTTCAGCTATTCTGTACATCAATAAGATAATAACAACTCATTACAGCCATACTCTACATCACTAGGGCAATAATCACTCATTACAGCCATACTGTACATCACTAAGGTAATTTATACTCATTTCAGTCAAAATGTACATCACAAAGGTACTAATTACTCATTACAGCCATACTGCATCACTAAGGTAATAATCACTCATTACAGCTATACTGTACATCATTAAGGTAATAATTACTCATTACGGCTATACTGTACATCACTTAGGTAATAATCACTCATTGCAGTTATACTGTACATCACTAAGGTATTAATCACTCATAACAGACATACTGTACATTACTAAGGTATTAATCACTCATTACAGCCATACTGTACATTACTAAGGTATTAATCACTCATTACAGCCATACTGTACATTACTAAGGTATTAATCACTCATTACAGCTATAATGTACATTACTAAGGTATTAATCACTCATTACAGCCATACTGTACATTACTAAGGTAATAATCACTCATTACAGCTATACTGTATATCCCGAAGGTAATAATATCTCATTACAGCCACATTGTACATTTCTAAGGTAATAATTACTCAATGCAGTCATTCTGTACAAAGTCAAAGTAAAAATTACTTATTACAGTCATACTGTAAATAAGTAAGGTAACAATTACTCCTAGTAGTCATATTGTACAACTAAGATAATAATTATTCATGGCAGTTATATCATACATCCCTAAAATAATAATTACACACTGCAGTCATACTTTACATCACTACGGTAATAATTACCAATTGCATTTATATTATACATCACTTAGGTAATAATTACTCATTGTAGTTATATTATACAACACTTAGGTAACAATTATACTATACTTAACTATGTATATAATTGACTGAAGATTTAACAAACAATAAACTAAACAGACCAACATATTTTAAGTTTTATCATTCCGTCAGAGAGTTTTACTTGAACATTTCTTGTAAAAATTGATACGATCTGTAAAGAAATATGGCTATCATAAACAAGATACATTTATTTAGATCTGCCCCGCTGTCAGTTAGTATCTTAACCACATTACTATGACCATATTAAAGGGCCATATACAAGGGACCAAGGTCATGAACATCAGCACCACTGTTTATTAGAGTTTGTACAGTTGTAACATGTCCGTTTCGTGATGCAAAATATAATGGTGTGACATTATTATTAGAACGTTTATTTATGTTACTTCCATGCTTAATAAGTATTTGTACAGTACTGCAATGTCCATCGTAGGATGCTAAATGTAATGCAGTGATGCCATTTTTATTACATATATTTAGAATAGCACCTTTGTCAATCAGTATTTGTACAATACTCTCATGTCCATTCTGTGATGCTAAATGTAATGCAGTAAAACCATCTTTATTTTCATTATTAACAGTAGCACCATTGTCAATCAGTATTTGTACAGTGCTGTCATGTCTATTTCCTGATGCTAAATGCAATGGAGTGAAACCATCTTTATTACCATTATTAACACTAGCACCATTGTCAATCAGTATTTGTACAATACTGTCATGTCCATTTCCTGATGCCGAATGTAATGGAGTAAAACCATCTTTATTTTCATAATCAACACTAGCACCATTGTCAATCAGTATTTGTACAATACTGTCATGTCTTTTTTCTGCTGCTAAATGTAATGCAGTAAAACCATCTTTATTTTCATAATCAACACTAGCACCATTGTCAATCAGTATCTGTACAATGCTGTCATGTCCATTTCCTGATGCCGAATGTAATGCAGTAAAACTATCTTTATTACCATAATCAACACTAGCACCATTGTCAATCAGTATTTGTACAGTACTGTCATGTCTTTTTTCTGCTGCTAAATGTAATGCAGTAAAACCATCTTTATTACCATAATTAACACTATCACCATTGTCAATCAGTATTTGTACAATACTGTCATGTCCATTTGCTGATGCTGAATGTAATGGAGTAAAACCATCTTTATTACCATAATCAACACTAGCACCATTGTCAATCAGTATTTTTACAGTGCTGTCATGTCCATTTGCTGATGCTAAATGTAATGCAGTAAAACCATCTTTATTACCATAATCAACACTAGCACCATTGTCAATCAGTATTTGTACAATACTGTCATGTCCAATTTCTGATGCTAAATGTAATGCAGTAAAACCATCTTTATCACCATAATTAACACTAGCACCATTGTCAATCAGTATTTGTACAATACTGTAATGTCCATTTTCTGATGCTGAATGTAATGGAGTAAAACCATCTTTATTACCATAATCAACACTAGCACCATTGTCAATCAGTATCTGTACAGTACTGTCATGCCCTTTCTGTGATGCTAAATGTAATAGAGTTACAACATTGTTATAACAATAATTAACTCTAGCACCAATGTCAATCAGTATTTGTTCAGTTCTGTCATGTCCATTCTCTGATGCTGAATGTAATCGAGTAAAACCATCCTTATAATTATTATCAAAACTAACTCTATTGTCAACCAGTAATTGTACAGTAAAGTCATGTCTATTTTGTGCTGCTAAATGTAATGAAGGATAAATATCTTCTAAAGAAGAATTTACATTGGCCTTATTAGTTAAAAGTGTTTGTATTATCTTATCATGACCATTACATGAAGCAAGAAATAAACAGTAATATAAATATAAATCACTGATATCATCAATGTTTTTTATTATTTGTTGTAAAATATTAAGATTGCCACCATTTGTTACGCACAAAAAAGTAAAATCAGGATTCCAACTTTCATGCTTGAATTGTTCTTCAAATAAAAGGTTAAATACAAATTCATTACCACGTAAACAGGCTATATACAATAAATCTCTTAAACTTATTAAATTTTTTATTTTAGTCCTACAATGTTGATATACGTATGCAAATGTTTTATTCATCTTATTTGCAGCAAGTAAATGTATTCGAGTCAGAGAAATAACAGTCATAAAAATGAATAGAAGATCTTCATTGTGTTGTTTTATGGTATTCAATAAAGATGAATGAATGTCATCAGAGGTATCCTCAGAAAGCTGAATCTTTTCAAAAAACACAGATGTTATCATATCTTTACTTATTAGGCTGTTTAAAAATACCTCCTCAATTGCCTCATCTTGAAGACAAATATTCAAAAACACATCATAATAGTTACCATTTTCTACATCTGATATCATTCTATCTACCCATTTTTGCTGGAAACGATCATCCAACACAATCAAAGGAGAATTATCCTTACAATGTACCGATGATGAAGAAAATACAAGTCTTTGCGAGATAAACTTTGATGAGCAATGTTTTAAAATCAGTGAATGATACTCAGATGTCAATGTATTGATCACCACATCATATATTATGTCATGTATGAATATGTAATAACCAGATTCTTTGAGAACATAAGTGCCTATAAGTGATTCTAAATTTGTTTTTATTTTTTGACGAGAAATTGATCTTGAAAAACCACAGCATTCAGCAAAATCTTCTCGTTTATTTCTTGTTTCATTACTTTCTTCCCCAATTTCAAATACATTTTCTGATAACTTATTATCATTGATAATACAAAGAACAAGACCTAAATATCTGATATCTTTGTTATCCTTCATCAACTCTACTTCAGTTTTTATAACAGATAATGGGTTCTTGAAAAACGAACCTAATTCGTATTTTGATTCCTTGTCTGCAAACAATCTGCATAACAACGGAAAACAGGATAAATCGCAATTTCTTATAATATTATTACACTTTGTTGCATTTCCAACAGCGGACATATGTTTCAAAAACATATTTCCTCTTTCATTTTTTGTCAGAGCTAAATCTTTATCGCTAATATCTACAACAGAATGTTTAAACTGTGAAAACAAAGACTTTAAACGTTTATCTAAAGAAAATTGTTTTCTCATACTGATCAATATTTTATTGTTTTTCAAACATATTTGTAATTGATTTATTCTTTTAAACCACTTTCCAAGCTCGACCTCATCAAGTTTAGGTACCCCAAAAACATCGTCCATGACAAAAACTTGTTTACTTCCCTGAATCCAGGAACTTTCTAAATCTTCCAATGATTCAACTGGAACAATCTGATAATCTTCATTCTGTAACAGTATTGCTTTATGATGTCCGATAGCTGATTTTCCTATCAAATAGAAAAAATATATATATCAATAATTGATTAACTGTTTCATTCTTTACTTAAAATTCATATTTAATTTATTTCCCGAAATTATGAACAAAACTTTAATTTTTAAATAAAAATACGCTTATTGATTTTTTTTTAATTTTGTTTTCAAAATGTACTGTATATAAAACCTGTGTATGTTAAATGTGTATAAAGCAATAGTGAATTGTTTTACTTTTAGCTTCTTTCCCTCCGCCTCTATCCACATAATATAAATAAATTCCCGAAAATAAAGAATGTTTAAGTTGAAACAAAACTGTAAGATAATAAAAGTTCCAGCATACTTACCCGATCCTGGTGGTCCAGTTATCACAGTTAAAGTATGTCCCTTAACGACACATGCAATCTTTTTGAAGGCTTTTGTTTCAATGAAGGTTTTCTCATCTTTCTCCCATTCATCAATCTGATTTTGTTTCAAGTCTACAATATGTTTGAAAAATTATTATTCTTTTTATATGATCTTTAAGGGAATATAGGATCATTCAATGCAAAATATATTTATATCAAAACTTCCCTTCTATTTTTCTGGCCAATGTTGATGTATTTCAAGAGTATTTTCTGACTTAATTCTATCACAAATTTAGACATAAAGTGCATATAGTGCATATAGTAAAAATTTCGATATCAATGATTTTGCTTTTTCTTGAAGCAACAATTTTGTTTTGTGTTTATCGCAGACTTTTTGGTGTTACTCAAATCAGATTTTTATAACATCTCCTCCTTTGTTTTCAAGCAATTAAATTCAATTTAAGTCCACTGGTAGATATTAAACCTCAGGAAATTGTTATTTCTTATCCGAAAGTCCGTAACACTTTGCATCAATTTGGCCAAAAACAAGAATTGAATTGTGACAGATATGCCTCAAGGATCGTCCATCAGTTAATCTTATTATGTTCTATTCGTCATGTGCATTCCCGATTCTCATACCAAATTATATATAGAGAATTAGGTTTAAATAAACACATGAAATAATAGGCTCAAAAGTAAAGTCTGTTTCAAAACACATAAAACAAAGGGCTTAAAAGTATAGTCCGTTTCAAAACACAAAAAATAGGCTAAAAGTTCGGTCTGTTTAAGAAATAGACCAAATACATGATTATTTTATTCAATATTTCCACATAAAATGATACGAAGGCATACATTGACATTCAATTGGTAGAATCTCCTTAATTAAACTGATTATGATCTATTTGTACAGTTTATTTTATATTCTTACACTTAGTTACTTATAGAAATTTAACATTCTATTATTCTTTATAATCACACTTTAATATGTTCGAAGTTGAGATTGTGAAAGATAAATAACATAATGATATAAACTATCCCACACATATACCGTCAATCGTCAATCGCTGAAAATAACATTTTAGTGGAATGTCATTAATCAGAATAATAAATATTGACTTGTCAAGCCATCCAATTAAATGATTAGTTACAATTTAAATTTTTACCAAGAGGAAATTTAATTTTAAGTTTCATTTTAAATTAAGAATTTCTTTTCAAAACGACCTTTTAAAGAATTGACAGAATATCTATTGATGCTAAATGGTCATCCAAGGTAATGAGATTTGAAATTGGATTTAAACTTTTGAAGTTTTTATCTTTTTACAAATGACCAACACCACTGTATCATTTAAGTTTTCACAAAGATGACAAAATAATTGCAGTGGCATAAGATTCTTACTCAGGATGAATAGATTTTAAAGGGTGATAGGTAAGAATGTAAAAGCAGATGAAATTATTAATTAGCAAAATAAATATTAATATTACCTTTTAAATGTTCCCTCTTTATAGTCTCCAAATCCATGATGTCAATAGAAATTGTTAACAAAGACTCTTGGAAATTGCTTCCATATAAAACATCGATACGAGCCATCACACTGTCTAATTCTTCCAAGTGATCTTGGAAAGCTTTGTCCAATAAAGAGACTTCATTAATATGTGCCGTTATATAATTTCTGATGAAATGTATCCTTTCTACATCATCTCCAAGTGTGACCTCTGATGCTGTAGGGGGATAACTGGGGTCCCATCCTCTTGTGGGTTTCAAATCAGTACGGAGTCCTCTTATCAAATAATATAAAATACTTATATCTAGTTCTTTGTAATCGCCACTGATTGAGTTTATTATTTGCCATTGGTGCTTATTTGGTTTTAATTTTGAACGCTGGACTTCTTGTACTATATAAATTGGACTAACAGATTGACTAAGGATTATTCTTAGTACCTCAATTCCAAGATCTGTTGTCGCACGGAAAAGACGCAAATAATTAGATTTAGCTTTAGTAAATGATACATCTGGTGCCGTTGCCATCATAACTGCTGTATTTGTTCCATCAATCTGTAATATGTAACAAAGTCCTTAAATAAAATAATACATTCTAAGTAAAAACAAGAAGCCAAAGAATGTAAGTAACAACAAGTGGCCCATGGGCCTTAACGTTCACCTGAGTAAATGCCCAAAATTGTTTGTACAGTGCAATACACAATATATTTAGTACAGAAACTTTCCAAGTTTTCTCAAGTGAAGAACTGTCACCCAACACCTACAATGATCTTACACATGCATTTACAAAATGTTTAAAGTTGTCAAGATAATTAGCAATTAAGTTTCTTATGCAGCTTTAATCCTTACCCTTAAAGCGTATGACCATATAATAAAATGGTCGTCACGCAATTCCTACAATATTCTAATACACATGCCCATGCCAACAGTTAATAGTTTTCAAGATAATTAACATTTTCAGTCTTTTATGCTGCTATGACCTTAACTTTTGAATGAATGACCTTACACCATTTATCAAAATGATTGTCATGTCAATACTTAAAATATTCTAATATACATAATTATCTATACAAAAAGTCAATAGTTTTCCAAATAATTAACGATTAAAGTTCTGTTATGCTGTTATGACCTTGAAATTTGACTGCATGACCTTGTATTATATATCATAATGACTGTTGTATAATTACCTACAATATCCTTTTATACATGCCTATAAAAAAATAAATTGTTTTCAAGATATTAAACCATTTTAAGTTCTTTTGCAGCTGTGACTTGATCCATATATCAAAATGACCGTTGAATAATTACATACAATATTCTAATATTTAAGGATTGAATGTCATTTTGAATGTTGTCATTGGGGTATGACAACATAAGACCACGTTCATAGTAAGTGAATCGCGAAACCTTATGTTTACTTTATTTTTAACCACAAAAAGGTATTGTTAATTTTCCAAAAGTTAGTGTATTAATGTGGTTGGAAACACTTAAAGCGAGATAACCCACAGAAAATTATAAATGAATAAGTAGTTCCTTGGTGGTATGTACTCCTCTGCAATTCGCTGTACAACGAAAGCGGATTGGCTGAAGATATAATTGACGTATCGCTTTATCACAGAGCGCATGACACATTGCTGCCATCGAAAAATTAACGCAATGGTTCCAAAGAGATTCAAATAAGACGATATATTTGTAATGTAAACATTGGATGTTTAAATATTTTAATCTACATTTAAAATCGCATATGTAATTTTAAAATGAAATAAAAAAAAAAAGGCCCATGGGCCTTAAAGCTCACCTGAGGATATGTCTAAAAAGGTTTGCAAAGCGCAAAAGACAATGTATAATATACAGAAACTTTACAAGTTTTCTCAAGTTAAGAACTCCCACAAAACTTAATCAGAAATATATCCACTCACATTTCATTTATAAGTAGCTTATATGATATGCATGAGTTCACTAAAATGCAATGAATAATTTCCAAATCATTAACAAATTTCAGTATACTTATGCAGCTATGTCCCTGACCTTTGAACATATATGACCTTGAACCATATACATTGTATGATCACCATGTCAATACCTACAATATTCTACTATATATCCCTTTATATCAATTTAAGTCTTATTTTGCATCTGTGACCTTGACCTTTCAACATATGACCTTGAACCATATATCAAAATGATCGCTGTCACAATGCCTACAATATTCTAATATACATGCCTTTACAAAAAGTTAATAGTTTTCGAGATAATTAGCAATTTATGTCTTCTTTTGCAGCTGTGACGTTGACCTTTGAACATATGGCCATGAACCTTCTATCAAAATGATTGCCATATCAATTTCTACAATATTCTAATATACATGCCTATACAAAAAGTTAAAAGTTTTCGAGATTATTAGCAATTTAAGTCTTCTTTGCAGCTGTGACCTTGACCTTTCAACATATGACCTTGAACCATATATCAAAATGATTGTTGTCGCAATACCTACAATATTCTAATATACATGCTTATACAAAAAATTTATAGTTTTCAAGATAATTAGCAATCATTTGCAGCTGTGACCTTGACCTTTAAACATATGACCTTGAACCATATATCAAAATGATTGTTGTCGCAATACCTACAATATTTTAATATACATGCCTATACAAAACGTTAATAGTTTTCAAGATAATTAGCAATTTAAGTCTCTTTTTGCAGCTGTGACCTTGACCTTTCAACATATGACCTTGAACCATAAATCAAAATGATGGTTGTCGCAATACCTATGATATTCTAATATACATGCCTATACAAAAAGTTAATAGTTTTCAAGATACATGTCATAAGCAATTTAAGTCTTCTCTTGCAGCTGTGACCTTGACCTTTCAACATATGACCTTGATCCATATATCAAAATGATCATCATGTCAATACCTACAATGTTCTAATATACATGCCTATACAAAAAGTCAATTGTTTTCAAGATAATTAGCAATATAAGTCTTCTTCTGCAGCTGTGACCTTGACCTTTCAACATATGACCTTAAACCATATATCAAAATGATTGTTGTCGCAATTCCTACAATATTCTAATATACATGCCTATACAAAAAGTTAACAGTTATTAAGATAATTCACATTTTCAGTACATGTAGGCAGCTATGACCTTGACCTTTCAACATATGACCTTGAACCATATATTTAAATGACTGTCATATCAATACCTACAATATTCTAATATACATGCCTATACAAAAAGCTTATAGTTTTCAAGCTAATGCACAATTTTAGTATTCATAAGCCAAAAAATAACATTTCAGGGGCAACAACTCCTACACGGATTAACATATAGTTATGAAACTTGGTACCTTTTTAAATTTTGTCGTGGGGAACATTTTAACAATGTTCCGAATTCATATATCTCTTAAAATTTGCAAGAAAATTGCCAAAAACTGCATAAATCACAAATTAGGTCATGACCTTGATTTGTGACCTTGACCCTATTTTTAAGGTCATTTCAAGAAAAAGTCAAAACTGAAAACCCCATGTCAATATCTGTTCAAATAGTCAAGTTATAAATATTTGAAGCCATTTTACGAAATTTTTAAAACTAAACGCAAAAACGCGTAACTTTTTTTTCAACCAAATTTTACGAAATTGACTATAGGCTTAAGACCCTAAAGAAGCCAAATATCACATCAGATTTTTTCTCCCATCATTGGTTTTAGAGAAGAAGATTTTTTAAAAGATTTTTGGACCCCTAGGTCACCTTGACCTAGTTTTGGTAGCCATGGCAATGCCATGAACAAATTTGAAGTGCACCGGCCCATAATGCTTTTGGCCAAGTATCAATGAAATCAGAAATCTGTCCAGCAGTTTTGGAGGAGAAGTCGAAAATAGGTGTTAACGACGCACACACGCCGCGCCATGCCATAAGCTCACATGACCTTTCGGTCAGGTGAGCTAATAAAAACTAAGACACAAATTTAAGTTGTATATAAAACTGTAATAATTATAATCCTTGAATAATAATAATACACAATCTGATAAATGTGGATAACATAAAAACATAAATTGTTAATAATAATACATGATTCCGCAATAAATTTGTGTGATTTTCTGTTTATAAATTTCTGAAAATTGATTGATCGGTGATTCCGATACAACCGTACGGTACTCCGGAGATCGGAGAAGTTCCGGTTTAGAATTTAGAAATGAAAAATAAAGAAAATAATTCTATCCTGAAGGGATTAGTTTGAGACCTCTGATTGGATAATAAATCAGGTATTATGACGGGTAGAACTTGTTTTAATTAAGAACATAAATATATTTTCTTATGACATGTTAAGACAATAAATCGTGATGAAAAGAACGTAACTGAAAACTCATGATAAATCTGTTAATCAAATAATTGAAAAGACGCGAAAATTAACGTAATAAGGATTAACTTTAGCCTTCAGAAAATAAGTAATTCCGACTCAAGATTACGTAAAATAGAGACAATGAAGTAAAATCAGATAGAAAGAAAGAAATATCATATTACAAATAAATAAAAATTAGAAACTTGATAAAATTTAAATTGTTGAAATATAGTCAAAATTTGCATGGTTACACATGTTTAAATCAAGGTCATTCATTTCTGATATAAATAATATAATTAAACCATTGAATATTAGAAAAGCCCATGCAAAATAGAGGTCCATGGGCCTCAACCCTCAGCTGAGGATATGCCTAAAATCGTTTGCAATGTTCAATAGACAATTACTGTAATAACAGAAAGTATTTTCCAGTTTGGAACTGCAACCAGGTTTAATAAGAAATATAAACAAGAGGCCCATGGGCCTGAACACTCACCTGAGGATATGGCCAAAATCATTTGCAAAAATACAATGTACATACAATATTCTAATACACATGCGTATACAAAAAAATTAATAATTTTCAAGATAATAAAAATTTTTAGTCTTCTTATGCATCTACGACCTTGACCTTTAAATGTAAGATCTTGAATCTTATATCAGAATGATCGCCATATCAATTCCTACAATATTCCAATTTACTTGCCGATACAAAAAGTTAATAGTTTCCAAGTTAATAAACAATTTCAGTCTTTAAATGCACCTATGACCTTGACCTTTGAATGTGTGACCTTGAGACATATATCAAAATGATCTTCATGTCAATACCTACAATATTCTAATATATATGCCTATAAAAAGTTAATAGTTTTCAAGATAATTAACAATTTGAGTCTTCTTGTGCATCTATGACCTTGACCTTTGAATGAAAGACATTGAATCATACATCAAAATGAACGCCATATCAATTCCTACAATATTCTAATATACATGCTAATACAAAAAGTTAATAGTTTCCAAGATAATGAACAAATTCAGTCTTTTTATGCACCTATGACCTTTACCATTGAATGTATGACCCGGAGCCATATATCAAAATGATCGTCATGTCAATACCTACATTATTCTAATATATATGTCTATGCAAAAAGTTTAAAGTTTTCAAGCTAATGCACAATTTTAGTTTTTATAAACAAAAAATAACATTTCAGGGGCAACAACTCCTACATGCATTATCAAATAGTTGCGAAACTTTGTATCTTTTTAAAATTTGTCATGCTGAACATTTTAACAATGTTTTGATATTATATATCTTAAAAATTTTGAAGAAAATAACCTAAAACTGCAAAATTACAAACTAGGTCATGACCTAGAACTTTGACCTTCACCCTATTTTGAAAGTTATTCTAAGAAAAAGTCAAAACTGAAACCCCCATGTCAATATCTGTTCAAATAGTCAGGTAATAACAATTTGAAGCTATTTTATGAAATTTTTAAAATTAAACGCAAAACCGGGTAACCCATTTTGGACCGAATTTCACAAAATGAACAGACTATAGGCTTAAGACCCTAGAAAAGCCAAATATCACATCAGATTTTTTCTTCCATCATTGCAGAAGATTTTTAAAGATTTTTGAACCCCTAGGTCACCATGGCCTAGTTTTGGTAACCATGGCAACGCCATGAACAAATCTGAATTGCACCGACCAAGACATGCTTTTGGCCAAGTCCCATTGAAATCTGTCCAGTAATTTCGGAGGAGAAGTCGAAAATGTGTGTTAATGACGCACGCACACACTCACGCACATACACACGCTGCGCTATGGCATAAGCTCACATGACCTTTAGTCTGGTGAGCTAAAAACAGTTCGTTTATAAATAGCCTAATACATGTAGTAACTGAAGTGCAGTGAAAAATTTCTAGATAATTAACCCTTTCAGTATTCTAATGCAGCTACGTTCTTTATCTTTGTACATATGACCTTGAACAATATTTCAAAATTATCGTCATAACAATGCCTACGATATTCTAATATTCATGACTACACCAAAAGTTCATAGTTTTCAAGATAATTATTAAGTAAATCTGCCATAAGCAGATATGACCTTGACCTTTAAACATCTGACCTTGAACCCTATATCAAAATGATCATCATATCAATACCTATTGTATTGTAATATATATGCCTATACAAAAACTTTATTGTTTTCAAGATAATTAACAATTCTAGTCTTCTTTTGCAACTTTGACCCTGACCTTTGAACTTATGACCTTGAAGCATACATTAAAATGATCACTGTATCCATACCTGTAATATTTATACCTATACAAGAATTTAATAGTTTTCATGATGTATTGACAAATACATAATTTTAGCAATTCACTCACTGTGTTACCGTTTCCCGATTTAAAGACGCATGGCTACCATTGTGCAAATATGAATCTAGATGATATAAGAATATTATATAAGAATTAACTATGGTAAATCTCTTTTGTATTTAAAGGAGAATATTTTTAAATTTTCAACCTTTCCCTTGTGGGGCCCCAAGGGGACATAAATCCTTCATTTGTGCAAATCTAATCAGGTATGATGGTAACCAAGTTTCATTAAATTTGGCCCAGTGGTTTTGGAGGGAAGACTCAAATGCATGATGCACAACTGACAACAGATAAAGAAATATAGCATTAGCTCATCTGAGCTAATAAGATGTAAATGATATCAATGTTTAATGTGTGACCAGTACATCTGTAGGAAGGAATGGGTAATGGAGATTATTTAATTCATGACCTCAAAAACAAAATAACTGTTTGTGGTTTAAATAGTAAAATATAAAGATCCGAAATCATCCACAATGTGTTATAACCAGATATTTATAAATACCACATTATTTAAAGTTAATATATAACCTCCAATTCAACTAACAATTTAAAGTTAGATAACTTTATATAGTCAAAAGATCATTCTTTTTAGTTTAAACAATATTTTATTCTATATTAACCATCAAATATAATTACAATTTGTACATAGGATTCTGGAACAAGAGCAAAACAAAGCTCTTATGTTAACCAGTCTCCCTATATCTTTATGTTACAATAGAAGCATGACCAATGATACATTAGGTATATAAATTAACAGAAGAGGTTTAAAGTGTAGCAATGAAGAGAGAAAAAGAACAGAAATGATATATGAAAAATTTAATTTAAAATAAAATGATGGCATGTTGGTAAAATAAAGTATGATGACATATTAGCTGAACAATGTAAAATATGATAATTATATTTATCCTTACGATAAAAAACGTTTGCTTCTTATGATAAAATTTTGGACTTGAATAACAATTTGACAATTTTCTTCGAAGGATAAGGCAATGTCACCGAATAAAAGGATTTTTGTGTTTATTTTCAAAAGGTAGAGTGTTAATAGTGTTTTCCCGTGTATCTTGGTAACGATGACAACGTAAAAGAAAATGATCTGCACTCTCAATTTGCCCGCATTCACAGTAAGGGTTAGCTACTAAATTCTTTTTGTAAAGATGTAATTTGAGTGAACTAGATTCTAATCTTAGTTTAGCAAGAAGAGTTTGTTCTAACCTTGGGCCCACATTATACCATTTCGGAACTTTTGTTTTAGTTTCTAAATACTCACAAAATGAAGACTGGGAACCATTTCTTATTTCGGTAGGAGATTTCATTCCAAGCACGAATAACAGAGGGAAGAAAAGATTTGTAGTAATAATTAGTTTTGCAAAAAATTGTTTCTAAATTTTGCTGATGTCTGGAATTATACGAATGAATTTCAGTATATTTATTTGGTACTAATCGACAAAGGTAGTTAGGTGCTATTCCATGAAACATTTTGTAAAATAGTTTTAGCTGGTGATTAATACGTCTGTTTTTCATACTTTCCCATCCCGTTTCTTTATAAAGTAGCGAAATGCTAGTTAGTTTAGATGCTCCTGTGACTATTCTGGCTGCTTCTAAATTATTTTTTCTATTTTATTTTCAAGATCATCAGTAATATTTCCCCATATAACATCTGCATATTCTAATAAGGGTCTAATGAATGTAAAGTACATAGTTTCTAAAGATTTTCTATCAAGCTGAAATTTTAATTTCCTGAGTATAGCTATTCTCTGATTTGCTTTTTTGGTGATACATTCTATATGTTGCTTCCATGAACCATCAGAAGAAAATATTACCCCAAGGTGCTTGTGATGATCGACTTCATTTATTAAGACGTTATTCATATATAAGGAAGGATGAAAGGGTTGCCTGATTTTACGAGATATTATCATGTTTTCAGTTTTTTGCGGATTGAATGTTACTAGCCAGTCATTTGCCCAATTACTTATTTTAGCCAAGTCATAATTTAACCTATGGGATGCTTGAAAAGGATCATCTACAATAATGTAAAGAGATGTATCATCAGCAAAAAGTTTTATTTGACATTTTATTTCATTTACTATATCATTTATGTAAATAATGAATAACAATGGTCCTAAAATTGATCCCTGTGGAACCCCGGCCCTTATTACCTCCCATGTTGAAATTTTATCGCGAATGACAACTCTTTGTTTACGATCAGTTAAATAATTTTTAAACCAGAGTAATAAATTTCCTTTAATTCCGATACGTTTTAATTTTGCAATAAGACCTTTATGCCAAACTCTGTCAAAAGTTTTACTTATATCGCAAAAAACCACCCTTATTTCTTTACCATCGTCTAAAGCTTTAGATATGTCATGTGTTAAATCCAAAAGTTGATTAACTGCCGAGTCGCCATGTCTGAATCCTGATTGTAGTGAAGTTATTATATTATTTTCGATTAAAAAATTATTTAAATGTTTATAAAAACACCTTTCCACAACCTTTCCTACTACACTGAGCAAAGATATTGGTCTATAATTAGATACATCTGAAGGATCAGCTTTTTTAAAAACAGGTATCACACTGGCTTCTTTATAGCATTCTGGAAATACGCTTAATTCTAACAGTTTGTTTAAGAATTTACTCAGTGGATAACAAAGGACGCTAGCGCTATGTTTTAAAAGTCGTGGATTTATTAAGTCAGGACCCGAAGCTTTACTAATATTCAAAGTAAGAAGAACGTCTTTTACGTCATCGGGTGTTATGTTAATAGAATCAATAGTTATGTTTGGTTCGGGCAACAATGGCAGATTAATATCAGTATCAATTAAATTAGACTGAGTCTTAAAATATCTGTTAAGTACATTAGCTTTATCTTGATCACAATCATAAATTTTGTCGTTATAAAGCAGAGGAGGGATGTTAGAAGTCTTTCCGATACCTAAAAATGTTTTAACTGTTTTCCACCAATTGTCAGAATTAAGTTCACCGTTATTTAATTGTTTTGAAAGATTTTCGTAATAGTCTTTTCTAGCTTTTCGTATCATGTAAGTACATTTGTTTCTTATCTGCCTAAAAGCAGCCCAGTGGGTTGGAAGATTGCTACGTTAAGCTCTTTTATGTGATCTTTTACGCTTTCGTATCAGTGTTCTAATATTGTTTCTAATCCAGGGCTTATCATTTTGTCGGACTTAACTATTTTATTTGGAATAGATGAGCTAGCACAATCTAAAATATTATGGTTAATTTGTTTTGCAATATTTTCTATGTCATTTAGAGAAAGTATAGCGTCCCAATCGATATCTGACAATTTATATCTAAAAGTATCATAATTTCCTTTCTTATAGTCCCACAGTGTTCTCTTAAAGATAGTTTTGTTTGGTTTACTTATATTTAGAATTAAATAGACAGGACAATGATATCAAACGTTGGCATCATAAAATACTTCACCAACACCACATTTTTCAACAATGCTCGTATCGCTAACAATAAATAAATCAAGTAAAGAAATAGAATACTCAGTAAAATATGTAGGAATACTAATTAACTGATTAATATTAAAAGTTTCTAATATATTCTTTACCTTCTTATTTGATAGATCTAACAAATTTTCATTGAAATCTCCAGTAAAAATATAAAAATCTGCATTACAATTAAATGCTAAGTCAACCGAGTATTCTATTCTATCCCAAACGTTTTGATCAGAAGGCCTATAAAATGTCCCTAATAATATTTTTTTGCTGTTAACGAATAATTCAATCCATACACATTCTATTCCGTTTACCTCGAGATCAAATCGTCGTTTACAAAATATAGATTTTCTAACATAAACAATAACACCCCCGCCTTGTCTATCGATACGCTCATTTCTGAATGGTTTGTGATAATTTTCAATAATCAGTTCACTGTCACATGAATTTGAATGAAGCCAACTTTCTGTAAAACATAAAATATCATATGAGTCTAACTCAGTTCTAATCAAATCAAGTTTAGGTAATAAACTCTGAATATTCAAGTGTATAATACCGAAGAAATTATTTAATTTTTCATCTATAGTGATGAAGAAGATAAATCCAAACACTCCGAGTCAAAATCAGATACTGGACCTGGATTTTTTTCGATGTCACCCGAATTTAGAAATAAGTTATCGAGACAAGTAAAAATCAAAATAAATAAAATTAGATCAATATCAACCTTACGTATTAATGACACAATATTGCTATATACATGAAGAACTATTTCAGATGGTGACACAAAAGTAGTATAAACAAAGTTTGTCAAGTCCGATGCGAAAATTCGTTTGAGTTGATTTAGTTTAGCTATGACTAAAATTAATATATACCATTTTTGATATGGGTCTAAAGTACAAACGTAACAAAAGAACAAGAAACATATTATAAATAACATAGGATTCAGTAATGTACATATACACAACAATGAATTTAAAGGTAGATACAATTTACTTGTAATACGTATGTTACCTGAACACATATGGAATATCCCCGTCCTTGCTCGATGGGTCAAAAATGAGACCGGCATTGGTGATTTAGGTTACAACGCTATTGTAGCTATACCTACGTGTATCATGAGCAAGACAGGTTACGAATTTACCGTTACGTTTAAGTATTAATACTACATTTGCCACCATGTAGTGAACAATAAGAAAAAGGGAAGGTGGTTGTAACTCTTAAGAAAAAAAAAAAAAAATAAAAAATAAAAAATAAATAAATTAATTAATTAATTAACAAAAGTCAAAAATTATATTACAAAAGAGTGATGATTTATATACAAATGGAGTAAAAAAAAAAAAAAAAAAAAAAAAGTTGTCTGATGAGGAAAGTGGATGAATTACATCCAAGGGCGATAATTAATTTGATTCTTCATGAAAATTCCCGTTACGTGAAGATGTTCATTAATGGACAAAACTGCACAAGGCTTTCACTTATATTTGATGCTAATCGTGAAAAAAAAATAATGAAGTTTACAAAATATTCAATTTAAATCGATTAGAAACAAAACAGATTTTCAAAACTGTATTTCAATTAAGCAGGTTAATATATGTCACCTGGTCCCAGTTTCACAAAAGATCATTCTTTTTAAGTAATAAGATTTTTAACAGACTTGAATCCCTTAGCAAAATTTTATTAATATAAGTGATAGCATCATTGGAGAAATATACACAAATGATAACTTGTGTAAAAAAAATAGGATCAATACACAGATATTAGCAAATATATTTATATCCAAAAACTGAAACAGAAAAGTTGTTTAGACAATTTAAAATTCTTTTGAATAAAATTAAAAAAGAATCACACACACACACACACACACACACACACACACACACACACACATATTATTTTATATGTTTTTCTGTTTACCCCATTGATGCTTTATCTATTACTTTTTGTAACATCACTTTGAGCTTTTCAAAGTTTGTAAAAAAGGAAATACATATTTTTTATCCTTACTAAGTTTAATGTGGAATTTGAATTGTGAAAATCAGTCGTTTAAATTACACACATTTTTATTGAAAAAAGAGGATATGTAAACACATAAATGATAAGGAATTGGAAATTTTGACTTTTATGCTAAAAATAAGTCTTCTCAACTTGAGTGAAACTATGTACTCTGCATTAGTATGTGGGATATCTTCGGAGTGAAAGGTGTATCTATAAATAGATTTGGGATTTTCAGTGGCTATTTTAAACATTTCCTTCTATTCACTCTTACTTCTACTACTACCGATAATAAAAATTATTATTATTAGTATTATTATTATTATTAGTAGTAGTAGTAGTAGTAGTAGTAGTAGTAAATTTTATACATATAACGGCGTTTAACTCAATGTATTTCCACAACAAACTTTTAATATCAATATATATTGGCGTCACAACAAACGAGCTTTACGGCGATTAGGCTATCAGATGTTGTAGAGCCCAAAGTGAAGGGATCATTTATATTTTTATCTTAAATCTAACAAACAGGAGGGAAAGAAAGCATGTCTTACTGAATCAAATGTCAAAGTGAATACTCACAGCTTATTAAATCTTGTGTCAATCACTGTTCTAAATCGTCTCAGTTCTCAGTCTTGTGATTACTGACGTTGCGCGCATGCCCAGTGTACCTACCAACCATGAAGTATATTTTAGTATATTTAACATCACGATTCTAAAAATAACAACTTATCATATAACCAAATATATTATCAACTACAGGTGTTCACAAAGTTATTTACATTATGAAACAATTATAACGAATTAAATGACAGCAGATATAATAATGATACCTTCAATCTATTAAAATCAACATTTCATTAATGAAGGTATCTTTATTACTTACTACGGTTTTTTCCTTCTAGCCTTGTGTTAAACCGCGATGAATAAGTTGCCATCTAGCTCTATGTTATTTTAAAGGTATTTAAATAATAATAATAATAATAATAATAAGGGTTATTACCACCAGATTGGAAAAATGCCAATGTTACACCAATTTTCAAGAAAGGAAATAAGATGAAAACAGGAAATTATCGCCCAATTTGTTTAACATCTGTGGTGGTTAAAATATTGGAGTCAGTCATGAGGGACAAAATTATGATTTATTTAAATACAAATAATATATTATCCGACCATCAGCATGGATTTAGGAAAGGAAGATCAACGATTACCCAACTCTTGGAAGTAATAGAAGATACAACAGCTTTGTTAGACCAGGGAAATCGTATAGATATAATATATTTCGATTTCAAAAAGGCATTCGATAAAGTTCCACACCAACGCCTTTTATTTAAACTGCAGAAATATGGTATAGAGGGAAATACATTGAAATGGATAGGGGAATACTTGAACAAAAGCATACAGACAGTATCAGTCAATGGAAATTTTTCCGGATGGACAACAGTGAAAAGTGGCGTCCCCCAAGGTAGTGTACTCGGACCAACATTATTCTTGATCTATATTAATGACATGACTAATCATCTGAAGTCAGTCGTTAAACTATTTGCTGATGAAACAAAGTTATATGGACCAGCTAATGATCGAAACCATGTGGATTTGATACAGAAGGACATCAACAAGTTGGAAGACTGGTCTCGGAAATGGCAGCTAGAATTCAATCAAGATAAATGTAGTGTTTTACATCTAGATCACAGCAACCTCAAACATGTTTATACCCTACAAACTGCAGGGGGAGTGGCTAATATCAAACCAACTACCCAAGAGAGGGACCTGGGTGTTATTATGGATGAAACAATGAAGTTTTCTAAACATGTAGCATCTTGCTTAAACAAAGCGAATAGAATTATTGGAATTATTAAAAGATCATTTGAGTACATGGATATTGATATGTTTTTACCAATGTACAAATCCCTTATAAGAACCCACCTAGAGTATGCAAGTGCTATATGGAATTCTATACATAAAAAAGATATCATTACTATAGAAAACGCACAGAGAAGAGCGACTCGCCTAGTTACTAGATTGAAACATCTTTCATATAACCAAAGACTTCTAATTTTAGGACTCCCAACACTGCAATAGAGGCGCAAAAGAAACGACATGATCCAGACTTATAGAATAATATATCAAATTGACAAACTGCCCATACATAAGTTCTTTAACATGGATGTCAAGAAAATCACTAGAGGTAACAAGAAAAATTTTTTAAAAGACTATTGCAGGTTGGACTGTAGAAAAAAACTCATTTGCCAATAGGGTCATAAACGACTGGAATTCACTATCTAATGATGCTGCATTCTGGATAATCCAGAGTCAATATCCGCTCCCCTACTCTACTATATCGCGTAGGTAACGGAGCTGTCATATTATAAATTTTTGAATTTCCTGAATGAAATATTCAAAAATTTATAAGTTGTCATATTATAAATTTTGAATTTTCTAAATGAAATATTCAAAAATTTATAAGTTGTCATATTATAAATTTTTGAATATTTCATTCAGAAAATTCAAAAATTTATAATATGACAGAGAAGATATAGACTCTGGATTATACAGAATGATGATGCTGTAGAGTCAGGCACATTAAATGCATTTAAATCTAGATTGAACGAAGAGTGGAGGAAAAAAGAGTCGAAGTTTGAATCCAACTTGTCATTAAATTTTTCAAGTTTGCAATTTGTACATAGTCAGTATTTTAGTTAAGGTGCAAGTACGTTACCATTTTCCAGTTACGAAACATTTTCATCAGTATTTATAAGAAAGACATATATTATAGCGCAATCCAGAAAGAAAAGAAACATAAAATTAAAATCCGGTCAATACAAGTGATAACACTTACAATAGACCGTGTATCCAGTAAGTTATCCAGTAATTTAATAATAATAATAATAATAATAATAATAATAATAATATTTTTGTATTCGTCAAGTTTAACAAACTTACGGTTTAAATGCCAAAAATAAATAAACCACATTCTTAATCAAATAAAATATCATCTAGTGATGTATCTTCAAATTTCACTGCCTCGAAGGCACAATGGAAAGATAGAACATCTCAAGAGGGTTCGAACACAGGTCGGGTGAAACACAAGACTTTAAAAATTTAGGATACCGCATCTATGTTTGGCGCTCGACATGTCTATGTGAGTTAGCACCTTAACACGTTACGAGTGCGCACAAATAGAAGACGGACTTTTTTACACACACATAAACATACGCGACTATACCTTGGTAGCTGAAACATTTCTGATGAGACGGTAAAAAACATTACAACTAACCAATAACCGACCTTTCAAATTCCAAATGTTCGAACCTGGATTTTAAAAATATGATATTACATTATTATTATTATTATTATTATTATTATTATTATTATTATGTATTGTTATCATCACCGTCTTATAGATTTTATCAGTTTTTTCCCGTTGACGTCATTTCGGGGGGGGGGGGGGGATTCGGGTTATTTATTTATGGTGCAAACATACACAGGTACAATCTGATATTTTAACTTGCGTGTTCCGATGATAATAAAGAGATCATGTTTATATTAAGACGTAAAATAATACAATGTGTGTTGCACGCAGTTGTAGTTACGTATGTCATTTCTAAAGGACATTTTGTAAATCTTGTAGGACATTTAATTGCTTGTTTTTGACAACTTAAAACAATGTTTTATTTTTCCGTTCTTATAGGATTTGGACTTACGTCATTTTCAGGTAATTTTAATTTCATTTGTAATGACAAAATTAATCTAATCTAAATTTGATTTACAATGAACACTAAATACATTATTTTATTAAAATAGTAATGGCGTGTCGCGAATTGAAAAATGACCTATCTTGCATGATCATTTCTAGATATGTTTATATATTTTTATTTGGGTATTGTCTTATATATTTGCTTTAATTCAAATGAAGATTTTTATTATTGATTTTCATTTTAACTAATTTATGCTAACAATACAACTTACAAACGCTAACGATACATCAGAAATCACAACGTCTCGCTAAAGTAAGCATAATCTGTTAAGGAGTGGTGTAATGGCGTTTTACACCCAAGTCAAGATTCTTTTTCTTTCCATCAAAGATAACCATCGACCTCAAAGATAAACACCGGTCTAAGCCAGGCGAACTAGCAAACATTCACATACTAAGATATCTGCCTCGGTGGAATTCGTTGGGGGGGGGGGGGGATACAACAGGGTCCGTACTGTGATGCCATGATGCTAATGTTTTTTAGATTATTTATATAACGATAAATTTTAACAAAATAAATGAATACAATGTAAATAAATAAATAAAACAGTTAAATGCTTACGGTATTAATTTTCCGAAAAAAGTTTTTTTTAAAGTTTTACGTGAGTGCGAGTTTGTATAATGGTCAACCTTGTACGTGTGCCAGCGCAAACTCAGGGCGACTTTATTGTTAAAGTGCTAGCTAGCGCGAACTCAGAGCGACTTTATTGTTTAAGTGCTAGCTCATCGAGTCAATATCCGCAAAGTGACCAAGCATACCGAAACCCCAGTCAAATTATAAATACGGACATCGATTGAACCAGTCGGTACTTTGTTCTTTTAATACCGATCGCCAGGCGAGGCAGTAGTATCCAAAATTTTTAATTCTTATGTATGACCATACCGGAGTTTGAACCCGCATGAACCTCAGATCTCGAGGTAGACGCTGTACCAAAAACAAAACCACCGAGGCCGACTTAAGCACAAATGGCGTCACAATAAGAAAAATGTTCCAGAAAAAGAGATAGTTGTTATCATTCGTAAATTTTTAAGGCCCTGTTCAGATAACGTGTTTCATACAAGTAAATAAAATATGATCGTTTTGAATATAACAGAAAGCTTCTGCACGTTTCCATCTGACTTGCACGGCACATGGTTGGAAAGTGTTTACGGCAATTATGAACTATATGTTGTCAATCCAAGTACGATGAATTTCCCAGCAAATCCCTATCAGCGGGCAAATATATCATGCTACGAGGAGGTAAACGTAATGCCAGGGTCTAAAGGAAGGACCTTCTTCACAGGGTGAGTATCGTGTGTGTGTGTGTGTGTGTGTGTGTGTGTAATTTTATGGAAGTTTAAACTATTATCAGTTGAGTTGCTTTTCTTTTCATTTTAGTCTTTATTTTTTTTAAATTTGTTGTTTAAAACATACTTGAGGTCAAAATCAAGCACCCCTTGCACTACTTATTGGGTAGGATGTGAACACCTTTCAGTTTTAACCGCAGGTTAACTTAACGTTACATGATAAATCTTTCGTTTTCTTCGAATCGGTAACCAACGCTACACCATAACTCTTTTGTTCTCTCTGGGTTGATAACCAACTTGAATACCTATAAATAAGCACGTTGTCAAACAACCTGAGAACGTGCAGAAAAAAGCAGTCGATATGTAAGACAATGGTTTATGCACGTGCACAGCTTAGGATTTGGTTATCAACCTGGGAACATAATTATAAGTTTTAGTACAACAAGGTTCACATTGCCGTTTGATATTCATCATCCTATACCCGAATTTTAAAAATCATCTGGACTTGTTATTTACAGATGTTTTGTAACAATCATTGTATGGTGTAAGTCAGATATCAACTGAGCTGGAGGTGTGCATGGTTATACTAACCTGGTCACGTGCAACGTGTGACTACCTCGGCGCTTTCGCGCCTCCGTATGCACACCTCCAGCTCAGCTGATATCTTTTACTGAATACCCGATTGTCTGTTGTTTACTAGCACGTGTCCATGAGTTTCAGCTTGAATCACCGGGTTGTTTAACTACCGGGTGGTTCCACTTAAAATACCCGACCACGCACAGATAATGCGTAATAAAAACAAAACAACAAAAAAGATTAAACTATTTCTTCTTCTTGTTTCATTACATATTGTAATATGCAAAATTTTGAATTTTTACAAAAAGAAATATTCAAAATTTTACACATGACCATATTAATAAATGTAATGATTGGAAATCATAAACGAAATACTGCATTTATTTTGATATAAATACCTAAAGGTTTTATGTATGCTCATAAAATAGCGGACATATATTAAATACTCTTTTACAAATTTAAACTTTAATTTACCTATTGCATTTCCATACTTGAAACCACACATTTCAGATGGACCGCCGTCATCACGCATTGAACGTACAGATTTTTGTAAAATTTTGAAAATTTCCTGTTCTTCGTAGCAGTCTTCTTTGGTTTAATAGGTATTTTGGGTAATAAAAGCCTGTTCATTTTTATTTTCTTCAGCCAAATGTAATGCTTGACTCAATATTTCTGACGCGTAGTCGGACATCTTGACCAGTGTGTTTGTAATTTAAAACCTCCGTACGTTTGTTTTTTTTTTTAAATTGAACACTTCCGATTCGTTCGTGTGTGAAATAACATTGCATATATTTCAAAAACTTTTAAAAAGAGAAAAAGACTTTAATCGAGCTCATTGCCAAGCAGATTCGCTATTCATTTGGCCAGTGTGGGACTTACGACTTTTAGGTGTTAAATGACGGCTTATATAGAAAGTTTTCTGCTTCCAAGACTCGCTTGTTCGGAAATGATACTACTACGGATATTGATCATGTATTTTGAATAAATTAACAAATATTTCTTTTACTGTTGTATGGAGTGTTACTGGCTAAAGTATGAGTATTTGTAAATGGACTTTCTTTGATTTTCTTGGCAAAATCTTGATTGATTTATTTATTATACAATATGAAATTAGTTTTATTGTTATACTCTAGCATATTTCAAAAAATGAATTTAAAATTTTTTAACATGTATACATTATTTTAAACTGTATTATTGTTATCGTGTAGGTCAGTTACCTACGGCAGCGTGTTAGTGCCATTTTATACACTAAAAAAATTTAACAAGATAATTATCTCGTTTAAACAAGATAATTTTCTCGTTTAAACAAGATACTTTCTCGTAATGATATTTATTTAAAAAATAAACAGTATTAATTTATATCATGATCAATAATACTTTGTGAACATTGATATCAAATATCAGCCGTAAAAGCCTTAATACGCACATATACGCTTACACGATTCGACAGGGGAGGGTTACATTTAGGTATAGATTTCTATGGGAACATTTTTCGGCTTCAATTTCTTTTTTACTACGTACATTTATATTTTTGTTTTTGTCCTGTATTTGACCAACATTACTATAAATGGAAAAGCAAAACAAACTGGAGTTATAACTGTGGCAAGCACAATTACTAAAGTTTTTCTCCACCCAAAATTTTGACACCCTTTAGTTTGCACCATAAGATTGGTTAGTTAAAATGTTGTGTAATGTCACATCTCTTTCTTTTTTTTTTTTTTAGCTATATGTGCTTAAGAGTAACCGTATGACATTGTGTGTTTGTGTGTTATTGATGTAAAATATAAATGTCAAAATTAAACTAAGTACAAGTGCATGTAATGTGTGATGAGCATTTGTGTAGCCTGGTCTGTTATGTACTAGCACAAACTCGCGGTGTATTTTTGGTAAGGTGCTAGCTCACCGTGTCAGTATGCCGCAGACAAGTAAACCATTCCCCCAGTTCCATATCCATTTCAAGGCACAGGTGAACTGTTCGATATTTCAAATTTCAAGGTCATATGTATGAACCAGCCACGGTTTGAACCTATGACTGTCGAGGCAGACAGTCTATCAATGAGCCACTGGTGTCCCCGCTCTTAAGGCAGACCCTCTACCACTAAGCCCCCAAGAAAGTAACAACAATCAATAAATATGTAGTCTTATTCTGGTGCAGACTTTTCGTCGAACTGACACTTGATAGAATGCGACAATTTATCGGAAATTCACTTTCAGTACGGTATTTCGTCGAATATTTATGCAATTCTAGAAATTTTCCGAGTATGAACATATTTTAAAATGGTTATTCACTTAAAAAAACAGTTTTTTTTTTTCAAAAAGTGACATAATACACAAATATTTTAAACCGTATCACAAATTATTAGTTTAACTTGTAAATTCCTCTATTAATTGGTCTAAAGTGCGTGTGTACACTTGTTGATCAAAGTTTCTCAAAATGCCTAGACTTTAATCTCTTCTGGGAAGATTCTAATGTATTATAACTTGTAAGTTTGCTTTAGAAAAGTCTATGGTTTTCTATGGAAACTCTATTTTCCACCAGCATTCCAAAACTGACTGAATCAATATAAGTTAAAATATTGTGACTGGGGTGATATAAAACAGTATTAATGAACTCTTTTACAGTTCTTATTGATCTCTCTAAAAGTTCATTTTATCATTTCAGTGATTCAAATGATTCGAGAAATTGCTAATTGAGTGTAATTTTTGAATCATGTTTAATCATAGCTTGAAACTATATCACTCCCCTAGTCCATTGTCCTGGCACCTTATGAACCAGTCCATACTCTATCTTCTTAATGCCGAGCACTATGCGAGGAGGCAATACATATATATTAATATTTAAAGTCTTATGTATGGCCTGGTCGAGGTTTGAACCCACGACCTCCCGAGGCAGACATGCCTTGAGTTCGATTATCCAGGGAACCAGTCCATTACCCAACCCTTTTCCAGTTATTATTTAACTCGCCCAAATTATTTTATTGCACCAAAGATTCAAATCTTTCAAAAAACTGTTAATTTAGTGTTATTTTTCTATTACATTAAATACCACCCTGAAACCTTGATACATTTCTTATTGTAAATTTAGTGAACTATTTTTGATTGACAGCAATTCTTCAAACACTAATTTTTTATGACCTAAACATGTTTTGTGGTTTGTGGTAAATCAAATTTGGCAGTTACAATTAGTGAATTATTCAACTTTTGATAAATAGCAAGTTAACTATGAAGTGTGGAGGGTGTAACCAACCATTTGATTGACGTGTGATGACTGCAGTGAATAGCCAGAAGCTACATATGTAATGAATAATTGACCAGGATTAAAGGATGTTAATATGCTATTCAAATTGTTTTCAATTCTTTGAACAGGACTTGAATCCTATAAGTTTGCCTTAAAACATGAAATCAAGTATGTTAAAGGATAGAAATTTTAAATGAGGGTGGGGGAATCATCTGGCCCTACAAACCACCCTCTCACTTGGAAATGACTGATTTCCTGGAGTTTTTTTTAAAATCACTCAATTAAAATTTCCATAATGAACGAGAAAATATACTGTTAGGGGCAGGGATTTCAACTTTTTCAAGCTTTATGTGTACATAGCACCAACCAGCCCTACCTCACAGCGGGGAATAACCTTAGGTGTCTTTCTTTAGTATGAATCTCTTTATTTTATTATAAGGAATCAGAAAATATATAGTTTAAGGGTGGGGATCTCGACAGTTTAAAAGTTATGACACATCCCTTAGTGGTAACCCAGGGAAAAATGGTTATATGAACCGATTCGCCTTCAGATGCTGATTACAAATATATATAGTCAAACCTGTCTATAAAGGCCACCCATTGGAATCAATTAAAGTGTCCTTGATGGACAGGTGGCCTTTATATACAAGTGCAAATAATATAAAGACAAAGATCAAATGTGATAGAATTTTATTGGCTTTTATAGGCAGGTGACCCTTATAGAGAGGTGGCCTTTAAGGCAGGTTTGACTGTATAATTTTTAGTACACAGCAAAGTATTTTTGAAAAAATTATAATATTTTTTGTTTTTAAGACCCCACCATTCTGCCCCTCTCCATTGAACCCTCGGAGATTTTAATCCCGGATAACATAACTCCGACAATACAAGAACCTACTCTAAAAATGAACAAGATAGATTGATGTGTCTAGGAGAAATCATGCGGACAAAAAGTGAGGAGGTGAAGAAAAAAAATAATGGAGAACCGGAAACGGAAGAGAAGCAATAAGTCTTACAACTAGTGAGGTTGAAGACTTAAAAAAACATTAAAGATTGGTTTTGGATTGATTTAATTCACAAAATAAGTAGATGTATAGCTATTTAACGGTTAGAATATTGTAGGTATTGATATGACGATCATTTTGATATATATGGTTCAAGGTCATTGGTTCAAAGGACAAGGACACAGCTGCATACCTATACTGAATAGTTAATTTTTACAAATTTTTCAGTGTATTTTAGTTACTACATACACATTAGCTACTTATAACTGATATGTCGCTGGATATTTCTGATTAAGTATTTTGACAGCTCTAAGCTTCAGAAATCTTGGAAAGTTTTGTAATTAATATATTGCCTATTGCACTTTGAAAACAATTTTGGACACATCCCCAGGTGAGCCTTAAGGTCCATGGGCCTCTTTTGTTTTTCTAAAATAAATATAATGTTGTCTCGGTTTTCTGAACATATGTGTAATGTATTTGCTATATACATTTGTGTACTTGTCATATGCTACGTCATAGTTACGTATTACTCATGTTGTGATGTCATCAATAAGGCACTTCTTGTAAGTCAGCCATACTGAGTTGTTGTTGTATACATGACATGGTGTCAGAATCAACGTAAAATCACATAAAAGAGAACCCATCCGTAAGTTAATTTGTTTGAAAAGCAACATTAACACACCCAGACAACGGCATGGAAAGTCTCGGTGGAGCAGCGCCTACATTAGATTGGCAAAGTGGAGATCTGCCTGGAATGTGGAAGGCATTCAGAACTCACGTGGAGTTCATGTTTAATGGTCCGCTGAAAGAAAAGTCCGAAGAAGAACTTTGTAATTATTTAATGATTTGGGTCGGACAGAAAGGCCGTGAGTTATACAGTACTTGGAATTTTGATGAGGATCAAAAAAAAGGTACTGAAATCATATTTTGATAAATTTCAAGCATATTTTGAGCCTAAATCTAACAAAGTTTTTGCAAGGTATAAATTTCAATGCCGTATTCAAAATGAAGGTGAAAATGTTGAAGAATTTGTAACGAGTTTACAAGTATTGGTGAAAGACTGTGGTTACGCTAATCAAGATGAAATGGTCCGAGATAGACTTGTTTTTGGAATCCGTTCTCCTAAGATTAGAGAGAAATTTATTACTGTCGGATCAGCATTAACTTTAGTTCAGGCAATAGAAATTGCTAGAGTTTATGAACTTTCACAATCACAGCTACGGACAATGAATGAAGATAGTTCGGTTTCAAATACATCGTCAGAAGTCCATGCAGTTTATTCATGTCGAAAGGGAGATAACTTGCACAACAGTAGTAAACAAGATCGACCAAAACGTAATGACACAAAAGATTATGTTCCAAAATGTGATAAATGTGGATATAAGCACATGAAAGGAAAATGCCCAGCTCAAGGAAAGTACTGTCGTAAATGTAACAAACGAGATCATTTTGAGTCGCAGTGTAGATCAACAACTTCCAACAACAAACGAGGAAGAGGACGCAACCAAGGACGTGGAAGCCACCAAGGTCAAAATCGCGGTAAACATGTTAATTCTTTGGAATATCAAGTTGACGAAGATTTATTTGTAGGTAGTATTATAGACATTGGTGCTGTAAACACAGATGAATGGTTTGAAACTATACAAATAAACAATAAATCTGTTAATGTGCAATTAGATACTGGTGCAAAATGCAACATTATAAATTACAAAACGTTTAAATCTGTTGCATCTGATAGTGACTTAACAATTCCATCTGTTTCTTTGAAATCATATTCGGGTCATGAAATCAAAACTTTGGGGAAGGTCAAACTCACATGTAATCAATATTTGTTAACATTTTATGTTGTAGATAGAGATGTACATAATATCTTGGGCGCCGATGCATGTAAATCGTTAGGTTTAGTGAAACGCGTTAACACCGTGCAAACATCGCGCGAGTCGAAATCCGTGATCGACGATCCGAAGTATGCTAGTTTATTTGATGGATTAGGCTGTCTTCCGGGTGTTCATTCTATTAAGTTAGACGAATCAGTCGAACCCGTCGTGCACCCTCCAAGGAAAATCCCGATAGCGTTACAAGACAAAGTCCGTGATGAACTCAATCGTATGGAACAACTAGGGGTTATTGTAAAGCAAACTGAACCAACCCAGTGGGTAAATAGTATGGTTGTGGTCGTTAAACCAAACAAAATTAGAATATGCATTGATCCAAAGGATCTAAATAAAGCAATAATGAGGGAACAGTACCTAATGAAAACGATTGACGAGGTGATAGCTAAGATGCCGAACGCAGCTATTTTTTCTAAATTGGACGCTACTTCCGGGTTTTGGCAACTGCGCTTAGATGAGCCGAGTAGCAAGTTGTGCACTTTTAATACGCCTTTCGGAAGGTATCGATTTACACGTCTTCCATTCGGAATAAAATCGGCTCCGGAAATCTTTCAAAAGATAATGACGGATATGACGGCAGATATAGACGGTGCAGAGTCGATTATCGACGATATTATCATTTGGGGTAAAGATCAAGCCGAACATGATCTCAGATTACAGCGTGTATTAGACCGCGCAATGGAGTATAATTTAAAGCTCAGTAGACCAAAGTGTGAAATATCTAAAACAGAAGTCACTTACGTAGGTCACAGACTGACGTCAGACGGAGTAAAACCCGATCCCGAAAAAGTCAGAGCAGTACATAAAATGCAAGAACCGCGAAATAAACAAGAACTGCATTCATTTCTAGGGTTTATACAATACTTGTCGAAGTTTATGCCCAATATGTCAGATACATCAGCTCCGTTACGTAAGCTCACAGAAAAGAACGTCAATTGGCACTGGACAAATGAACATGCCGAAGCATTCGAAAATCTTAAACGCATGGCAACAGAAGCGCCAGTTCTCAGATATTATGACCAATCGTTACCGTTAACATTGTCGGTTGACGCAAGTTCTAAAGGACTTGGAGCAGTTCTATTACAAGAGGGAAAACCTATTGCATATGCGTCACGTGCTCTTACAGCACCACAACAAAACTACGCGCAAATAGAAAAAGAAACGTTAGCGGTTGTATACGGGTGTCAAAAGTTTCACCAATTTGTTTATGGGCGAAACGTTCTTGTCGAGACCGACCATAAGCCATTACAATTTATCTTCAAGAAACCTCTGTGTCAAGCGCCTATGCGACTACAAAGATTACTCTTAACAGTACAGAAATATGACTTGACGGTTGTGTACAAAGCCGGTAAACTTATGTATATTCCCGACACACTTAGTAGATCATACTTAGAGGAAACAAACGAAGAGTTACTTCCGGAATGTGAGGTCAACGCGATATGTCCGAAAGAGTATCTAGCAGTATCGCCCGAAAAATACCGCAAATTTCAACAAGCAACCGCCGATGATAGCGTTTTACAAGAGTTGAAAGCTACCGTGTTAGAAGGTTGGTCAGAATGTAAACGCGCGAATTCACCAAATGTTCTCGAATATTGGTCTTTCCGAGATGAAATCGTTTATCTCGATGGACTTTTGTTCAAAGGTCTCAAACTGATCGTGCCAAAGTCATTGAGATCGGAAATGTTGGATATAATTCACGACTCAAGCCATCTAGGTATCGTTAAGTGTAAAAGTCGAGCGCGAGAAGTACTTTATTGGCCTGGTATGACCGCACAAATAGAAGATCGAGTACAGCGTTGTACGATATGCGCAGAAAAACATAATAGCAATCCGAAAGAACCTATGATAGGCATGGATATACCTGATAGGCCTTGGGCTAAGGTAGCGTCGGATTTATTTCAACTTAATTCTAGTCATTACTTAGTCACCGTAGACTACTATTCAAAATGGCCAGAAATTGCGAAACTAGATAATTTAACAGCTAGTAACGTTATAACGTATATGAAAAGTCAGTTTTCTAGATACGGAGTACCCGATGAAGTAGTAACAGACAACGGTCCTCAATTCGCAAATGCCGAATTCAAACAATTTACTAAAGACTATGATTTTATTCATACAACCAGTAGTCCGCATTATCCTCAAGCGAATGGTCAAGCAGAAAGGACAGTCAAAACTGTCAAAGACTTAATTAGCAAATCTAATGATCCGTACTTAGCATTGTTATCGTATCGGAATACACCGCTCAGTATCGGCGTGTCGCCTGCAAAATTAATGTTTGGTCGTATGCTTAAAACAACGCTGCCAGTCGCGACGGAATTATTAAAACCCGATGGGGGCGATACTAGTTATATTCGCAAGCAGTTACAACAAGAACAACAAAAGCAGAAAACGTACTATGATCAGCATGTTAGCTCTGGTTTAAGAAAACTCGAACCCGGAGAACCAGTCATGATGCAGGAAGGTAAATCATGGAGTAGAGCAACAATAGAATCTAAACACGAGTCGCCTAGGTCGTATATAGTAAACAGAAACGGCAAACGCTTCCGTAGAAATCGTAGAATGTTGAGACCAACGCGATCGCCAAAACCACCACCGCGTTACGTACCGGATATTCCTGTTACTATTAGTACTCAGAATTACGATTCGGATAATCTTGCGGATATTGGAAATCCTGATTTAACGCAGATACCGATGGAAACTGAAATTGTCAGGACGCGTAGTGGCCGCATCGTTAATAAACCGCTGCGTTATCAAGATTATGTGCCTTAGGTTTTATGTGTTTAAGTTTTTTTTTTTTAGGGTTTATGTCATAATGTTCAATATGTTATAACTTTCATATTCAGTGTAGAAAACACGTTTTAGTTCTTTTAGTTATATAAAATATAGTGACTGACATTACAATTAACAAAGACTGTTACACATTTGATTTGAAACAGTTACTTTACTAGTAGTCTGTTTATGTAAAATGATAATACAGTGCGCGAGGGCATAATAATCCCTGGTATTATCATACATCTAGTTTCACTGTCATTCGGTTTTAGTAAACAAAGGGGGATGTAATGTATTTGCTATATACATTTGTGTACTTGTCATATGCTACGTCATAGTTACGTATTACTCATGTTGTGATGTCATCAATAAGGCACTTCTTGTAAGTCAGCCATACTGAGTTGTTGTTGTATACATGACAATATGCAAAAAATGTCTGTTATTTTATCTGAAAATCTGACTTTCACCAAGCGAAATTAAGACTTAATTTGTGGTGAATACTCTTAGTTGTACCATAGTCATCAATTATCCAAGAGCCACTGCGGTAGAGCAGTTGGTAGAATGCTCGCTCCGTAAGTGGGAGGTCGTGGGTTCGAACCCCGGCCGGGTCTGACCTAAGACTTGAAAGTGGGTAGTGACCGTTCTTTCGCCAAGCACTCGGCATTACGAAATGAAAGTCACGGTTCTTTCAGATGGGAACTTAAAATAAACGAGGTCCCGTGTCATGGCAGGCATGGCACGATAAAGAACCCTGCTGTATAATGCCATCAGCGCAACGCACAGGCAAAATTTCTGCACTTTCGCCTATAGCTGGCGACGTCTCGATATAAAGAAATATTCTTGACTGGGACGTTAAACACCATTACTCAACTCAACTCAATTATCCAAGATAGCCACAGAAATTTTAGATCAGATAAACATAAGATAAATGACAATTACAAATTATTTTTCGTTAATATACCGGAAGAACAAATGAAGTATCTTGTTTAAACGAGAAAATATCCTTTTTAAATGAGATAATTATATTGTTTAAACGAGTTAGTAGATTGTTTAAACGAGATAGTATATTTTTGTAGTGCATGAAATGGCACTCGTAATACCTCACCTAATTGCGGTTCGGGATCACTTAAAGCACGTGCCCAGGTGTTTCAAATTGATGAATCCGTCGGTTCAGAAATTCAGGGTAAGATTGATTTCAAATAGTGAGTGATTGTTGGAACAACTATGACTGCCGATTCTCTTGTGCATTTTAACCCCCACCTGTTATTACTAGACTTTCATTTTCTAACGTTACTTATTGTCATTTTTGCCCCTTTTTTAGCTTTATTAAATTCCGTTACAGCTTCTGTTGGAGTATTAAACTCTGACGCGATGGCCACCAATGTTATATATATATATATATATATATATATATATATATATATATATATATATATATATATATATATATATATATATATATATAATCCAAATCAAATTCTCTGTAATAAACTTTTTGACGAGTGATTCGATCTATCACAGCATAGACCGAAAGCTTCACGTGCGACCTTTCGTATTCTGACGTCAGGGTTTTGCATCACTGGAAAGTATAACATTGGTAACGTCACTACTTTACAAAGATGTAAACACAAATACACATGACAATTCATCGTGTCAAGATGCAGAATGTAAACAAAACGTAAACGATATGCGTATACTACATTTTTAGTAGATTTTTCTATGATTGTAATGTAAACATTAATATGAATTGTAAAAGCACAGATATTTAAATAACACCTTGACACGTTTATCTGTTGTCATTTTTTGAAAATGAGTTCGGGTTGGCGGAGCTAACCCAGTTTGATGCAGTTGAAGCCTGTTCGGTATTCTCAAGGAATTTTAAGTTATAAGCTACGGATTGTAAATATAAGCATTAAACGCGTCGCGGTTTATTCAAATTAGCGCGAGAGCCATTCGATCTAAACCATCATAGATCGATTACAAACAAAGTTTAATGCTTAAATATATATATATATATATATATATATATAAAGCATCGTTAAATCTGTATCATATGACATACCGGTCTCGACAAATATCCGACATCGTCCCCGGTCTAAAACTATAGTCTCATGCAGATAAAATTGACGCATAACATCTAAATATTAAACACATTTTAACAGTTTTACTGCAGAAATTCATCCATTTACACTTATTCAGACGTAAGGGCGTAAAACACCATTACTCCACTCCACTCTATTCAGACGTTATAATAACGAAGAACCGCATACTTTAGGATCAAAAATATTCATGAACGAGACCGCTCCAGTGTCAAAGGTTGAGAAAGAAAAAACCTAATTACTTGAGAGAAACTATCAGAAATATGCATATGGTGAAATAAGTACCTACTGATTTACACGTACCTCTGGATTAAAATACCAGACTAGAACAGAAATGCAAATTTTAACTAAAATTGACAAACAGTCTGTCCAACGAAGCGGTAAAGAAACCTACTGCTCAAACGTTTACTTTTTATTTGGTGATTTGCTCGAATTGTTTAAAAATCTGTTCGTCAAATGTCCAGTTGTTTATTGCTCAAATGTCCAGTACTTCCTTGCTCAAATGTCCAGTACTTCCTTGCTCAAATGCCAGGTACTTCCTTGCTCAAATGTTCAGTACTTCCTTGCTCAAATGTTCAGTACTTCCTTGCTCAAATGTCCAGTACTTCCTTGCTCAAATGTCCAGTACTTCCTTGCTCAAATGTCCATTACTTCCTTGCTCAAATGTCCAGTACTTCCTTGCTCAAATGTCCATTATTTTTTCGCTCAAATGTACCATTTTTCTTGCTCTTTTGTTCTACGGTTTCGCGCCGGACGATATGGATATAACCATGCTTTATCCTATATTAAAAATTCTAATCTAAATGACCCATCATCATCATCATGAACTTTAAATCTGAGAAGCAAATAATTTTCATACATCCTTTTTATGTGAAGTGTATAAAATGTAAACAACGGGCTTGATATTCTCATCCGATAACTTAAGGGTGAATTTAATTAAATAAATTAATAAAAATGTTTGTACTTTGTAGATTGCATAACACAAATCATATGCACTGTCCCACAAGCTTATATCTAAAATATTTCTATCTGTTATTACCTTCGTCAAATCCAGCAAACGCTTCACTTTATTTTCTAAATCAAATATCTGTATTTATTTATTTATTTATTTATTTATTTGTCATTTTCATTTTTCCCTAATCACTCAAACTTGGCTTTATTAGTTTATGTTGCTGATTACAATGTAAATGTTGCTGATTACAATGAAAATGTTGCTGATTACAATGAAAATGTTGCTGATTATAATGTAAATGTTGCTGATTACAATGAAAATTTTGCTGATTGTAATGTAAATGTTGCTGATTACAATGTAAATGTTGCTGATTATAATGTAAATGTTGCTGATTATAATGTAAATGTTGCTGATTATAATGTAAATGTTGCTGATTACAATTTAAATGTTGCTGATTACAATGTAAATGTTGCTGATTACAATGAAAATGTTGCTGATTATAATGTAAATGTTGCTGATTACAATGTAAATGTTGCTGATTACAATGTAAATGTTGCTGATTACAATGAAAATGTTGCTGATTACAATGTAAATGTTGCTGATTACAATGTAAAGTTTGGTCATTGTAATGATTGCATGCCTTATTTTCTGTTATTTTGTAACTCGGAAGAGGAAATATTACGAGTCGTATAACTCGTTTCTAATTTTTTTTGCAATAACTTTGTTACAATAAATATGTTTAAACTAAACTATCTTAATTATTGGCAAATATATCCGTTTTTGATCGTTTTCTTGAAAACTCATTTGGATAGATAAAAAACAATAAATTGCAAAATGTTCAACATCACCAGATATAAACAAGTTTCATATTATTTCGGTGCAGCATTGTTTGTTTGATTTTTGTTTTAATTAATTATTTATTTATTATTTATTTATTTATTTTTGAAGTGTGATCATTCCCTATCTTTCAGATCCAGTATAATTATGCAGAGTGGATTTCCTTTAAAAGTTTGGATTTGTATTTACCTAGAAAAAGCCAGAAATGGTGTTTTTATAGTTCAACACTTCACTTGTACGTATACATCGGGAAAGGGATATTAATTTATAATATAATAAAAATATTTTTTTAAATACATGTACATCAATTTGAACCGAAAAGACTTTTAGCCCAACTTAAAGGAGGTGTAGTAATGTTGTGTAATAGTGTACTAACCTGTACCACAAACCTTCCTACCTTCGGCAAGCAAATTGATAAACTTTCTCACATGAAGGACTGTCCACTTACAGGCACTGAGATCCGTAACCGCGGTTTGACCACTTGGTTAACCAGGCGACAAATACTTTAATCACTTAAATTTAGGCTCTAAGTTCTATGATGGGAAAATCACAAAACCCGAAGAAAACCTGTGGCAAGTGAGGAGACAAAACTTTATCGCACAAGTTTGACTTGAACCTTTATTGGCAGTGGGGGGACGCTATCATATCTGCTATCGAGTCCAAGCAATAAACTATAGAAGAAGTAAAATAATTGGTACTATTGGGATCCACAAAATATACTTCAACCACATCACAGGATATAATTTTGCTTTAATGCCATGCCATTGCCCAAAGCTGAGATATTTACAAATATTCTTTTGGTCTCCTTTGCGCCTAAAAGTAATACGTCAAACGAACGTGTTCGTAAGTTGTAGTTAAAAATTGGGATTATTGACTTGGGCAAACTTTTTCACACAAGGATCTGACAGAATCAGATTCAAATTGGAGGCGATAAGTCATGGCTGCCATCGATAAGCCGACGCTATATTGACTTATTTAGAAACAGTGAAAAACCATCTCCCTAAAATGGTAGAATAAAATTCTTTTTCTCTCACTGCATTCAAAACTGATAAAAATAGTGATGTTACTCTCTCTCTCTCTCTCTCTCTCTCTCTCTCTCTCTCTCTCTCTCTCTCTCTCATAATTGTATATTATATACTTGATATATACATGTAGAAGTTTAAAAAAGTTATTTTTATATATAAATAACCTAATGTACCAACTCCGGTGGTTTAGACAGATTAATGAATAAAAGAATTAAAAAATAAAAAATAATAATAACATATATTTTCAGCAAAAAATCATTTTACAAAAACAAGATTAAAAGTGTATTTCGATACCTCTAAGATACCCACAATCAACGAGACGTGTGATGACCTGACAAACACGGATTACTACTTACTAGTAAAGAAAGGTAAAGTTGTCATTTAAATAATATTTATAATAATAATAATAATAATGATGATGATGATAGTGATGATGATAATAATAAATATTTACAATTCCATTATTACTACTTCGATAACACTTTATTGTCATTATATGTTATCCGCCGATAACAACAAAAGTAGTTCCGGCTTTGTTGACAATCTGTGTGTCAACGGGTTTCCAGATGCCCACTTTGACGTTGCGCGTAACATTGAAAACTTGAAAACCCAAAGATTTTCTAGACCACCACTTTTGACATTTCTTGCACGAATATCGATATAAGGTTACTTCGGTTTCAAATAAAAAAATCTGATAAACAAAGTAACATCTTTTATTAACCCCCTCCCCCCAAAAAAGATGATAAATAAAATGATGATGATAATGATGATGATAATAATGATGATAATAGATAATAATAAAAATACAAAAAAAAAACATGATGATGATGATGATGATAATAATAATAATAATTAATAATAATAATAATAATAATAATAAATTTAAAAAATAATGATGAGGAGGATGATGATGATAATAAATAATAAAAATGATAATGATGATGACAATAATAGTTTATTTATGTGTTACATATTAATCTTCATTTTATAATATACAATCATCTACATATAAAACAAGATTTATATCCAGCCACTATTATGACTTACGAGACACAATAAAAACGTAAAAGTTCATACACAAACACATAACATATAAAGTACCTTGTAAAACATTAGTAACCGGTTACAAAATCATTAACCGGGTAACCGACGATATACTGCTATCAATGCACATTCGATGTATCTTGGTAAATTTAGGATCAACAGTGACACGTCTGTAAGTTCAGTGAGTTTTTTTCAATGAAAATAAACAAATAAAAACATGTAAGTGACTGGTCCTGTTGACCTACATTCAAATGTATTTTTATCTTTCCATACTGTCCACTCGTTGGTAATGCAACAAAACCTCAAAACAGTTAAACTGAATTCTGTTTGGTACATCAGGATATCTGTCCTTTTAATTATAAATTATAAGTTGATGTGTGACATTGTCGCATATATAGATAAATGTTTATGAATACCTCTTATTAATATCTTATAACAATCCCATCACTGATCGACATAAAACAGATACAAAAACCACGTGTAATGCCGTGATCTTGTTGTTGGTAACCCGAAAACTGTCGTTATCAATCTAGTCAGCTCTTGTATATAGAATTCAGGGGAGGTTATTAACTATATAAACTGGGTCGATCAGGCACGTGTATGTGTTTGTATACTCTAGTAGAAACGATGTGAACAGGTGAAGCCACTAGAAATCAATTAACTTGTAGGGTATTAGGTAAGTACCTGTGAATAGGGAAGTTCAGTGAATCGTGACACTGTCCTGAATACTTTTAATTGTTAACAAGCCGGCATTAAAGAATTTTTAATCAGATTTTGTCTTACTATTATGGGGAAAAAGCCGATTCGGATATTTTTCAATCGGCTTTTTTAAGTTTGACAACCCTAAACATTACGCATTCAGTTAACAGTTAAAAAAACTATGAAAGTTACATAACATGAAATAAGATACTGTTATTTTTTAGTTCTTTTAAAGAACATAATAATTATGAGACTTTAAATTCAATTCAATTTTAATATTTTATTTGCGTCTCACCTTTTTAAACTTCCTTTAAATACATTCAGTATATATCACAGGATTAGTAGTTAAAAACCACTCTATACAGAGTTGTGTGAGACGATAAGAACATATCTACATATAAAACACTCTTCACAGAGTTGTGTGAGACAATAAGAACATATTTACATATAAAACATTTACAAATGGTAAAACATATCTACATATAAAACAGTGTTATACTGTAAACCATTTTGGACTACATTAATGATATAAGAAGTCCCTTCTTTTGTCTAAAATCTAAGCACATATATAAACAAGTCGCACAGTCAGGATAAGAAAATAAAATATTCAATTTCTGATCATTGGATTAAAACTATCACAGACTTCGCTAGATTTTTTAAAAAAAAGAGTCCTTCTCTTATATCTTTATTTAGAGAATAGTTTAACATAACGTGTTCTTCATTCGCTGTGAAAACAAAACCTCTCCGGAGCAGTAACATTTTCACATCTTCCTGTATTATCTCTAGGCGGGGTAGCAACACCACACCTGAATTATGCATATGCACTACGATGTTTGCGAGCCATTATAAGTTTACAAAATTCTTCAGTTTTAAAAACATTCTTAAACAGAATATGTGTCTTAATTTGTAATTATATTACCACACAGCTGATAAACTTGCTGTGAGCACCTTTATAAAAACTCCTTGAGAACCAATGGCAGGGATTATTATGAGTGAGAGTAAGTGGCTTATTATGGTTTAAACAACATTTCAGTAAGAAAATGCAAAATTTACAATTTTTAATAAAGCATGAAATTAAATAAAAACTTAATATAATAGAAGATTTTGAAACGAATACTAAACTGCTAAATTTATAAGAACCAGTAGTACCACAGAAAAGATAGAAATAAAATACTGGATAATATATGATAAAAATATAATAATATTCTAAAAGTAAAAGTAAATTTTCCGAAGGAAGTTTGAAAATTGACGCCCATTGCTAAAAAAATCTTGCACCAATGATGCTTGCTAACTTTGATTTTCTTTTAATTGCTTTTATAGTCTCATTTTATATAGAAATTCAAAGTTAGCACATTACATAATTATGTGATATTTATTTATTTATTGCTGATCATGAATTAAAAACAACATAAATTGGTAATAATACAGTTTTATTTGTTTGCTTTTTAGGGTCTTATACTCATGATTCGATGAAAGACTTGGGATCTTTCATAAAATTTGCATGCACTTTGACAATAACTAAGAAAAATTATGTTGCTTTTAAGTGGCTGCCTTTAAAATTCCATTTAATCTTTCTAAATAGTATATTTAAATCGTGAAAAACTATGTATCCGATTTTTATAAATTGTGAGGAAATAATCTTCAAATTAATACAATTAATTTTTTCTAAACCTAAGACTCATAATAATAATAATAATAATAATAATAATTTGCTGATGCGATGCTTAGCAACATTGCAAAAATAACCAATTAACACAACACCGTAGTAGTTGCATAACGTAGAAGTTATTTAAGTTATCTCCCTTTAACTGCACATTGTATTAAATTAATATTTATTAAAGTGTAATAATATTGGTATTTTATCATCGTGATTATAAAAAATAAAAAATGCTTGTCATCTTTTTTCTATATTGCTCTTCAATCTTTTTCATACTATTTGTTTTTCTAGTTAAACCTGACAAAAAGCATGTTGATCAAAAGTATAAATAGGCCGGTGCAATTCAAATTTGTTTATGGTGTTGTCATGGTGAAGGGTTGCTTATTATTATTATTATTATTATTATTATTTTATTTATTTTTTTTTTTTAAAAAAACGCCAAAAAATAAAATTTAAAAGTAAAATAATGCGAATGCATTTGTCATACTCAGCATGAATTGATTGTGAAACAGTTAAGTCTTCACGGTAGAAAATGCTTTCTAAAAGGAATCATTTCTCCAGTTTTCTTTTATTTTATTCCAACGACATAAACGTGCTAGTGTAAAGTTTTCATGGGAGGAGTTGTTTATATACAGTATATATAACCTGCTATAGAGTCCAACTCTGTATAAAGTCCATCTGTCTATAGCAACCAATCTGGAGTACCCCCCCCCACCCCCACCCCTATAAATTTCACTATATATTAAAACTCTATATAAAGTCTACCCGTCTATTAAGTCCACATTTGCTCAGTCCCATGGGTGGTCTTTATACACAGGTTATACTGTATATGTGTTTATGTACTGGATATTCTATACCAGGAAAGATTTAACGCTAACTTTTGTACCTTTGTTTATGTATAATCAAATAGTAATATATTGACATTACAGACATGGTCAGAGAATTAATTACCGAATGTCCAGTAAGTATCCAAGGGATGTACATGTACAACTTTACATCAAAGTCATGTTCTATAACTGGAGAAACTGCAGACTTCTGTAATCATACATCATTGTTGAACTTTCAAGATACATCATCTTGTCCAACTAAAATAGCGTATTCAGGTAAGATTTGTTGGTTGAATGTTGTTTTACATCAAATCGACATTTTTAAGCTGTTATATACAAGAATAATTAATGTAAATAACGAGTTTATTTAAATATTGAAATATTACGTTATTTAATAATAAAAAATAATAATAAAATTTTTAAAAAAATAAATATTTTAAAAAGCATGAGTTGGCGTGAAAACACAAACGTCCGCATCTATCATTACTATTTGTGCGATTTATCGTACCTTATGTTTATAATTGTTTACCGTCCGATTTAAAAGTAACATAACTGTAACAGCCAGGGTTGATTTATGCGATTTAGTTTTATCCGTTCGCTATGAATGAACAAAGTCATGATTACCACTATTTGTAAGTGCGATCTGGGCTTATCCATGTATATAGGCGTTCACAATCTGATGGCAAGGTATATGCAGCGCCAAGTGTGAGAGGGCGTGACAGCCCCCCCCCTCCTTTTTTTACCTGATTGTGCGATTTAGATTCACTCATGCCTTAAGTAGACTATTATACATTAAGTATCAATGTATATAAGGTCACCTCTAAAAAAATGTCGCTAGAATAAATTGTAAAATTACTTAGGTATGGCTACAATTCTTGAAAAACGTTTTTTTTTTTAAATAGTAAACAAGGTTTAGTTTTTGTATCCGTCAAAAACATGGTTGTATTTTGTTTAATTTTGTTTTTAATGTAGAATATTCGTTTTAATTCCGTGAAAAAAGTATTGTGCAGCCATTCTAAAAATTTATTTATTTATTTATTTATTTATTTATTGATGATGATGATGATGATTGTTATTATTATTATTATTATTAATTTATCCATTTTTCAGATTTATCTTTTTTTTCTTTTTTTTTTTTTATTACATCTGTTTGTTTTTTTAACCCTTTGAGAACTAAAAATAGTAATGTCTTAGAAAGCAAATAAATCATAGAAGATCTTAGCCATGAATTTTCAAATTTTCAAGAATTCTTAAACTTAATTGATAAACTCTGCCTCTGGTCTACTTAGATTTGATTTGTTTTTATGGGATTTTACGTCCACTTCACTTATATCGTGACGTCACCAGTTATAGGTGAAATGGCAGAATTATTTACCTTTGCAATGCGCAAAGGGCAATGTGCAGGGTGGTTTTTTTTTAACGTGCTACATATGTCGCCACACGGGGCATCGGTTTTTTAGTCTTCTCTAAAGGCCCCTGTGACTTTCATTTTTAAATGCCAAGTCTTTGTCTCATCCGGATGAGTTTTCCAACCACTACTTCCTACAAACGAAGCGATCACTCTTCCAAACGAGATACCGTATCTTTGTCACATCTGGTCGGGTTTCCAACCACTACTTCCTACAAACGAAGCGATCACTCTTCCAAACGAGATACCTTATCTTTGTCACATCTGGTCGGGTTTCCAACCACTACTTCCTACATACAAAGCGATCACTCTACCAAACGAGATACCTTATCTTTGTCACATCCGGATGAGTTTTCCAACCACTACTTCCTACAAACGAAGCGATCACTCTACCAAACGAGATACCGTATCTTTGTCACATCCGGTCGGGTTTCCAACCACTACTTCCTACAAACGAAGCGATCACTCTACCAAACGAGCTACCGTAGTGGTCCTCGTGTACTTAAGAGTTATCTTTTCCATTGAAATGGTATTTTTTATTACGCCCGCAAAGCAAAAATCTGTTTCCCCGGGGTGGACCTAATCATTATTTCAGATATTTTTAAAATGACTACACATTTACAATTTTCATTAACTAAGGGCATATGTATTTCAATTAAAATCTTGTTTCTTTATTAAAATGGCATTAACTTTCTCTTCTTGCCGAACCCTTAACACCCCCTCCCCTTGAACTTTCCGACTGTTACAATAGCTTAGATTTGCTCTCTCCGGTAGATGGTTGGAACCAGTTATCTGTTTCTTGAGAACTGGTAATGATTTTTTTAGATCAAGCAATCACCAACGTAAAAAGTTTCGTCTCTCATAAACGTAATTAGGTTTCTGGGTCACGCTGTTACAACCAAGTTTATGGAAGGTTCAGAGCTACCCGACGTAACCACAGGTGCTTGTTTCGATATTTAAAAAAATAATAGTAAAATCCATTCACCCTAACATAACACTAGGTGTTCAACTTTTGCTATCTTAATTTTTTACCTGCCTTGGTTCGGCCGTTTATCTATTTATTTTATTACATTTATTTTTTTCTCTATTTATTGGTGGACAATAAAAAGTAAATGAATATCTCTCATACCTTCATGCGAATTGACGTTTAATACAAGGAACGGTCTCCGTTTAACTAATGTTATATAGTTTAGAGACAGCGACGGCAGTTCCGCTGTGCACCATTTTGTAGAGCAATGCATGAAGGCTAGAGAGATATTCATTTATTGTTTTTATTTTCCACCAAAAAATCTATCTATCTATCTATCTATCTATCTGCATGCCTATAATCTATCTATCTATCTATCTATCTAGCTATCTATCTATCTATCTATCTATCTATCTATCTATCTATCTATCTGCATGCCTATAATCTATCTATCTATCTATTTATCTATCTATTTCAGATCACTCCTCAGTGGGTTGTTTACAGCCCATGACTAAAGGCGACAGGCATTACTTATGGACGTACAATCTCGATTCAGTTACTACAACAGAATTCCCATTTACTTGTTTCGTAAGTAGAACAGATTTATAACTATTACTAATACAGGTTGTCTCTCTTCATTTTGGAAGATTAAAAATGCCTACATTTTATCAAATTATAATTTGATAAATTTTAAAATGCTAACATTATTTAAAAACATAACTTACAAATGGTTAATTGTTTATGTCCATGTTTT
This sequence comes from Tegillarca granosa, assembly GCA_029721355.1. Taxonomy (NCBI): domain Eukaryota; kingdom Metazoa; phylum Mollusca; class Bivalvia; order Arcoida; family Arcidae; genus Tegillarca; species Tegillarca granosa. The sequence continues at coordinate 13,944,068 of CM056604.1, forward strand.
TATTTCCTATTATTATGATTCCCCTTCCAAAGGTGGGGAATCATATTGTTTTCGTTCTGTTTCTTTTTCTTCTTCTTCTTCTTATTATTATTATGATTACCCACCCAAAGGTGGGGAATCATATTGTTTTCGTTCTGTTTCTTCTTCTTCTTATTATTATTATTATTATCATTATTATTTTTATAATTTTTTTCTTCCTTAAAATTGTCCGGTGCAGAACTCGGAAACGGTATGATGGGTTTCGATGAAATTTGGTACCAACAATCTGCTATCTTGGTAGATATGGATAAATGATCAAATTTTTTTCTATCTCGACGGCTCAGCGGTCGGTGCGTGTAAATTGCGTAATTTAATTCCAAACATCTTTCTGTCCAATACATACAAAGATAGATAACTCTAACAGAATCTTCTTCTTTCTTATTCAGTTGCTCAGATATATGAGCGCCCGAAAAAAATGGGTAATCTGAATTAATGTATACAGTTAAGCACTAAACAAAAATGATTGAATGTTAATGAACTACATGTTAATTAAGTGACTAACCTCTTTCTCACATACATAATTTGTTCTTAATAAATTCTCAGTTACTATGTATTAAATTGTTAAAAATATATCAAATTTTTATCAGCACTGCCAAACAAGTTAAACGCATCATTCATTCTCGTTCAAAATTTTAGGATAGGTTCCTGCACCATTAGAGTTTTACATCCATGGGTATTTATTGGGTGAGGGACAGGAAGATGGAGTCTTAAAAACAAAAATCACCAATTTTTCCTTAAACACTTTGCGGTGTGCTATAAAACCATATATAGGGCCTTGTCATAACTCATAAACTAATGAGATCCCCATCCCTAAAGTATATATTTTCTGGTTCCTAATGATAAAATGAAAAGAATGACACTAATCAAAGACACCTAAGGTCCTTTCCCACTGAAGGGTAGGGCTGGGTGGTGCTAAGTTAATTTTAAACTATTGAAATCCTCACCCCTAATTTATGTATTTTCTGGTTTCTTATGAAAAGTTGAATAGAGTGATATTAATAAAGGGCACCTAAGGTCATTTCCCACTGTGGATGGTGCTATGTACATGTATAGCTTTTAAATAGTTAAAATCCTTTCCACTCATCTGTATATTTTCTTGTTCATTATGGACTTTTGAAAAGAGTGATAAAAACCTCCATGAAATCATTTTCAAGAGAGGGTAGGGGTGGGAAGCCAGAATTCTTAACACCCACCCTCTGTCAAGAAACACTATCTTATGGCATACTTGATTTCATTTCTTAAAGCAAGTTTACAGGATTAAATTCCTATTCAAAGAATTGTAAACAAATTCAATAGCATTATTACTTGTTTTGATATGGATAATTGCTTTAATCTCTTTGTCAATTATTCATTAATATGTAGGTTATGGCTACTTTACAGTCATGACACACGTCAATCAAATTTGTTGGTTAAACACCTCACAGTTCGTGAAATAGATTTGCTATCAATCAAAGTTGAATACCTGTCCAATCAAAATACACCAGCTAATAGAATTGCCAATTTAATGGATAGGACCTATGTCAGAAGACAGAACGCATGATTCTGATCTATTAAACTTGTATAATTTACATACATTTCGAATTATAAATTTATACATGCAGATTCGGACTCCCGTGATCAATTGGTTTCTTTTAACAAAAAAAATTGTTGCAACAATGGGTTATGAGGGAATGAAAATATATATTAAAATGAATACTGCTCGAATTATAATTGTACAATTCGATGTTAACTTTTAATTTACTTGTCTTCCGCCCTTTCTCTTAGTCAGCTTTCGATTACTAGTAATGGATACTATCAATCCATCTCGAGATCAGTCCATCAGCAGGTGTATATTTTAGACAATATATAGATTATGGATGGTGGGGAATCATACGTAACTGGTATCCCAGTTACAATCTCTAGTTATTATTATTATTATTATTATTATAAATTTGTCATTTATTATTTACGATGTATTTTATTTAATTATTTTTGAATTGTTATTATTATTATTTTTTTGGCAATGAGTCTATGGCATTTAATTTGTTTCTAGGCTTTGGACACCCTGTTCAATTTGATGTTACATGGAGTATCGATGACGAATTGCAAGTAGATTAATTCCGGAAGCTAACGAATCACATTGCCTTTCACTATCTAGGTTCTTAACACATTCGTGTAGTGCGTTGATCGCTTGCCCAAGATCATTTGTTTTTTGGACATTCCGTTTTCCTCCATCATCCAAAAATTGACAACCATGATATAAGTGAAAGAATCTTGACTGGCATACTTACGTCTTTAAAAAATGACTAACAATTTTTTTCTCCGGAAGTTCTCGAAAAAAGCATAAGAAATACATTTTCGTTTATTATAAACCTCAGCTTGGAACAGTTTATTATATTTATTTACAAATTTTACAAAATTTACATGATTTTTGAGAGGCAATTGTTTGCTCTCTCTCTCTCTCTCTCTCTCTCTCTCTCTCTCTCTCTCTCTCTCACACACACACACACACATACACACACACACACACACACACACACACACACCTATATTATATTTGTCATGTCTACCGTAGTGTCGTGGTAACCGAGTGGTTAAAGAGTAAGCCTTCAAACGTAAGTAGTCTAAATGCTATGGGTTCGACCACGGTCGACCGAAAATAAAAAGGGATTTTCCTTGTCTGTAGGCCACGTAGGGGTTAGCTCGGCACCAGTATTATTGACTGATTGGTCTGTTATGTTTTTATGCGACTATGTAAACAAGTAAACAAGCACTTTCGACCGTAAGTACGTACTAGTACAAAGCGGATCACTTACGCGCCATGTGCGAACTAGTACAAAGCGGATCACTTACACGCCATGTGCGATCTAGTACAAAGCGGATCACTCACGCGCCATGTGCGAACTAGTACAAAGCGGATCACTCACGCGCCATGTACGAACTAGTTCAAAGCGGATCACTTACGCGCCACGTGCAAACTAGTACAAAGCGGATCACTCACGCGCCATGTGCGAACTAGTACAAAGCGGATCACTCACGCGCCATGTGCGAACTAGTTCAAAGCGGATCACTTACGCGCCACGTGCAAACTAGTACAAAGCGGATCACTCACGCGCCATGTGCGAACTAGTTCAAAGCGGATCACTTACGCGCCATGTACGAACTAGTTCAAAGCGGATCACTTACGCGCCACGTGCAAACTAGTACAAAGCGGATCACTCACGCGCCATGTGCGAACTAGTTACAAAGCGGATCACTCACGCGCCATGTGCGAAACTAGTACAAAGCGGATCACTTACGCGCCACGTGCAAACTAGTACAAAGCGGATCACTCACGCGCCATGTGCGAACTAGTACAAAGCGGATCACTCACGCGCCATGTGCGACCTATTACAAAGTGGATCACTCACGGGCCATGTGCGAACCAGTACAAAGCGGATCACTCACGCGCCATGTGCAAACTAGTACAAAGCGGATCACTTACGCGCCACGTGCAAACTAGTACAAAGCGGATCACTCACGCGCCATGTGCGAACTAGTACAAAGTGGATCACTCACGCGCCATGTGCGACCTATTACAAAGTGGATCACTCACGCGCCATGTGCGACCTATTACAAAGTGGATCACTCACGCGCCATGTGCGACCTATTACAAAGCGGATCACTTACGCGCCACGTGCAAACTATTACAAAGCGGATCACTCACGCGCCACGTGCAAACTAGTACAAAGCGGATCACTCACGCGCCATGTGCGACCTATTACAAAGTGGATCACTCACGGGCCATGTGCGAACCTATTACAAAGTGGATCACTCACGCGCCATGTGCGACCTATTACAAAGCGGATCACTCACGCGCCATGTGCGACCTATTACAAAGTGGATCACTCACGGGTCACATAAACTTTAAAACGGAAAGATAAAAATTGCTGATGTGTGACACCTGTAAAACAACTATAATAAAACAAACCTAAAGTGACGTTTTGTTAATTACAGGTGTATAAAACAATCGGTAACAATCTATACATGACACAAAATGCTGAATTATGTCACTCAAACCAAACCGCTACAAATGCGATTGGGGAGTTTGGCGCCTCATTTATCGGAACAATTACTGGTAATGACACCTCTCTCTCTCTCTCTCTCTCTCTCTCTCTCTCTCTCTCTCTCTCTCTCTCTCTCTCTCTCTCTCTCTCTCTCACACACACACACACACACACACACACACACACACACACACCAAATTCAACTTGTTCAAAGTATAATGAGAAATTAAAACATTTTTTTTTATATTTCAGCATGCCGTAAGTATTAATTAAGATTATTATTTTGCACGGGCATTTTGCAGAATTTCTGTCCACGGAATCTTTCATAGTCGTCGACAAGTTTTTGAATTTTAGTTGTAAAGATTCATTGCGCAAGAATCGAAGGATAACAGGAGGTTAAGTAAAGCTTTTTGTAAAGATAAAAAGAATTACGATAAGTTGCTTTGGAAGAAGGTGTGGAATAAAGATTAGGGGTTCAAGAAAGAAAACGTGGGGTGTAAGATAGATTGTTCTAAAAGAATAAATTGGACATAAGAAAAGTCATTATTAAAAGAAATCTGGGAATTTGATCAGTTGCTCAAAAAGAAAATTTTAAGTATGCTCAGACAAATAAATTGGAGGTAAGATAAGATGCCCGTGAAGGATAAATTAGAGGTGAGATAAGGTGCCCATGAAGGATAAATTAGAGGTGAGATAAGGCGCCCATGAAGGATAAATTAGAGGTGAGATAAGGTGCCCATGAAGGATAAATTAGAGGTGAGATAAGGTGCCCATGAAGGATAAATTAGAGGTGAGATAAGGCGCCCATGAAGGATAAATTAGAGGTGAGATAAGGTGCCCATGAAGGATAAATTAGAGGTGAGATAAGGCGCCCATCAAGGATAAATTAGATGTGAGATAAGGCACCCATCAAGGATAAATTGGAGGTGAGATAAGGCACCCATGAAGGCTAAATTAGATGTCAGATAAGGCGCCCGTGAAGGATAAATTAGAGGTGAGATAAGGCGCCCGTGAAGGAAAAATTAGATGTAAGATAAGGTGCCCGTGAAGGATAAATTAGAGGTGAGATAAGGCACCCATCAAGGATAAATTGGAAGTGAGATAAGGCGCCCATAAAGGATAAATTAGATGTAAGATAAGGCGCCCATAAAGGATAAATTAGATGTAAGATAAGGCGCCAATGAAGGATAAATTAGAGGTAAGATAAGGCGCAAATGAAGGATAAATTAGAGGTAAGATCAGGCGCCAATGAAGGATAAATAAGAGGTAAGATAAGGCGCCAATGAAGGATAAATTAGAGGTAAGATAAGGCGCCAATGAAGGATAAATGAGATGTAAGATAAGGCGCCAATGAAGGATAAATGAGATGTAAGATTAGACGCCCATGAAGGATAAATTAGAGGTAAGATCAGGCGCCCTTGAAGGATAAATGAGAGGTAAGATAAGACGCCCATGAAGGATAAAATAAGAGGTAAGAGAAGGCGCCAATTAAGGATAAATTAGAGGTAAGATTAGGCGCCCATAAAGGATAAATTGGATATAAGATAAGGTGCCCATGAAGGATAAATTAGAGGTGAGATAAGGTGCCCATGAAGGATAAATGAGATGTAAGATTAGACGCCCATGAAGGATAAATTAGATGTAAGATTAGGTGCCCATGAAGGATAAATTAGAGGTGAGATTAAGTGCCTGTGAAGGATAAATTAGAGGTGAGATAAGGTACCTGTGAAGGATAAATTAGAGGTGAGATAAGGTGCCCGTGAAGGATAAGTTAGATGTAAGATTAGGTGCCCATGAAGGATAAATTAGATGTAAGATTAAGTGCCCATGATTGATAAATTAGAGGTGAGATTAAGTGCCTGTGAAGGATAAATTAGAGGTGAGATTAAGTGCCTGTGAACGATAAATTAGAGGTGAGATAAGGTACCCGTGAAGGATAAATTAGAGGTGAGATAAGGTACCCGTGAAGGATAAATTAGAGGTGAGATAAGGTGCCCGTGAAGGATAAGTTAGTGGTGAGATAAGGTACCCGTGAAGGATAAATTAGAGGTGAGATAAGGTGCCCGTGAAGGATAAGTTAGTGGTGAGATAAGGTACCCGTGAAGGATAAATTAGAGGTGAGATAAGGTACCCGTGAAGGATAATTTAGAGGTGAGATAAGGTACCCGTGAAGGATAAATTAGAGGTGAGATAAGGTACCCGTGAAGGATAAAATAGAGGTGAGATTAGGTGCCTGTGAAGGATAAATTAGAGGTGAGATAAGGTACCCGTGAAGGATAAATTAGAGGTGAGATAAGGTGCCCGTGAAGGATAAGTTAGTGGTGAGATAAGGCGCCCATCAAGGAAAAATTGGAGGTGAGATAAGGTGCCAATAAAGGATAAATTGGAGGTGAGGTAAGGCGCCCATAAATGATGAATTAGATGTAAGATAAGGCGCCAATGAAGGATAAATTAGAGGTGAGATAAGGCGCCAATGAAGGATAAATTAGATGTAAGATAAGATGCCCATGAAGGATAAATTAAAGGTTAGATAAGGCGCCAATAAAGGATAAATTAGAGGTAAGATAAGGCGCCCATGAAGTATAAATTAGAGGTAAGATAAGGTGCCAATGAAGGACAAATTAAAGGTAAGATAAGACGCCCATGAAGGATGAAATAAGAGGTAAGTGAAGGCGCCCATGAAGGATAAATTAGAGGTAAGATAGGGTGCCAATGAAGGACAAATTAAAGGTAAAATAAGACGCCCATGAAGGATGAAATAAGAGGTAAGTGAAGGCGCCCATGAAGGATGAATTAGAGGTAAGTGAAGGCGCCCATGAAGGATAAATTAGAGGTTAGATAAGAAGCCAATGAAGGATAAATTAGATGTAAGATTAGGTGCCTGTAATGAAGTCGGAACAACTGTTGTAGTTTCAAGTTTTTTATTATTTCCTGGCCGTCCTGGGGTGTGCGTATCTGTGTGTCTCTGTGAGTGTGTGTCTTCGTACTGCTTAAACCAAGTATTTATACCTTAAGGTTACATAACATGTTAGAAAGGTCGAAAGGGTGATATTTATTAAAGACATGTATGTATTTCATAATTAAGTCTAGACTAGATAATGTACATGCCTTAGGCCTTGCAGACGACCTTAACAAGTTAGGTATTGACCAACGACATGCTTCAGGCTTGTGATGACATTTTGTCCAACTAATTTGGTACAAGGAGATGCCTGAGGGTATATAGGTATATTACCTGGTCTAGATAAGTAATGTATTTGGAATTTTATAATTTTAAAAAATATTTGTTCTATACATTTTCTTATTTCATTACATACGTTCTATTATGCCCTTCTCAAAAAATAAAATTATTGGATAATAATTTGATTTTTTGTAGAGCACAGAAAATATTTGTTCTATACATTTTTTTTGCCAAAGATAATAATGAATTTGAATTGGTAAAAAGTATGGTTAAGTAGCAGTGTTGTGTGTATTTTTTTTTTTTTTACAATTATTATTATTCATTGAAAAGTACAAAAGAAACTATAGCTGAGAAAAAAAAGAAAGAAAAAATTTGACAGTTTTAAAGTTCATATTTGCTGTTTTTAAATACTTTCTGGAATGTCCAAACGAATAGAAAAAACACTTTGTCCAACGTCGAAAATTGATATAGTAGAACATTTGTTAAAACAAATGAAGAATAAGTTTATTTCTGCCATAATTGACGGTTTTAAAACAAAGGAATAACCAATATTAAATCCAACGATGAAATAATATAACATGTACAAACTAAGTATTGTCCGTAAGGAATGATCCAACGGCGTGTGAAATATTTACACATTTACGTGTAACACGTAAAAACTAAACTAGTCTATAATTTTCGAAATAGCTTTATACAATATATGAACATATTCATGTATAAAACATGAAAAAAAACTATAACTTGTTCATATGAATAATCAAATGGTGATATTATTATTGAAGTATATGGACACATTCATGTATATAACATGAAAAACTATAATTTTGTCCATAAGAAAATAAATAATCCAATTGTTGATTGAATTTAAACATATGTGAATTCCAAGGTTCATCCCGGCATGACATCTGCAGTAATTGGATGAACATATCAGCCGTCTTGTAGGCAATATCTTGGATTGGTGGCTGTGGCGCACATCAATGTTGGTTATTTGTGGTAAATAAAATATCACGATATTGTTAAAAAAATTATATACATGTATATGTAAATAAATGTATATATATATATATGGAAAACACACTCGTAGATGAAAAAAGTAAAGCAATGTCAGAACACAATTTATATAAATATTATTAATACGCAATCTGCGGATATAGTGGTTTCTGGATTGGAACAACAGCTGTTTCCGTGGTTCCAAGAAGAGGCGTGGCGGCAGTAAGTGGCTCCAATAAAACACTCCGTGGTGGCTTTGGCGATGTTGGAGGCGACGCTGGATGTACAGGTGCATTGAATAGTGATGTTTTGGAAACAATGGTAGGCACTGCTGAATTTGGGATATCACTTTTTGAGGTTCTGCTTGATTTTATAAATCGAAATGAATACTTTATAAGTAAGAAATAATAAAATTATAAAAATAATGGTGCTACCAGTGTTAAAACCAAAAAAATTCCAATCAGTGTTTTCCAAAAAATTTGGAGAATTTATAACGGGTTGTACAGAATCTATTTCATGAATTAATTTGTCAAGTGGCATTTGTTTTATGTTCATTAATTGATCAGGGATAGTAAGATTATGATTTATGGGGAATGCAAGATGGAATGGTTTCCAAATGGAAATAGCTGAAAAATTAATTTGCGTAAATGCATTTGAAAATTTATGTAAATTTATCAACTTTGATGAATGTTTGTGAAATGAAGGTAGTGTTACAAAATCACTAAATGCTGTGCATGATAGGTCTAAATGTACTAAGGCGAGAGGTGGTGTAGCTGTGATGTGATTTGAAGGCAGTGTACTATTTCCACAAACTACTGAAAAAGATATTTTTGAGTAAGTTGCAATGACCCAAAGACCTTCTGCAATAAGCTCGGCCTGTGGAAGTTGAAAAGAGGTAGAAACATCTGTTTTACAATATTTATGTATATTATCTTCCTTTGCCATAAATAGGGCAGTTACACAGTGAGTGCTTAAATTGATGGGGTAGATTGGGGATTTAAGATGACAAAACTTGTTTACCGGGTTCACACAAGGTGCAAGTTCATTATCAGTAATAAACATATAACGGGTTCGTTCTACATTGATAGCTATAGCATTAGCTTCAAGGTGATATTTAGCAACCAAATTACATGTAGTACACTTGTCAGATGCAGTTGCATTCATAAGGATGGGTAAATTAAATATGTGATAAACTTCTAATTTATTAAAAGAGTCAAGTAAAGGAATGTCAATCAAAATAATTATATGGTTTGGGTCAATAATAGTGGAGCATTGGAGAAACTGGTAATACTCTCATAAATTGGTAGAAGGATTTTGAGGGAGTTCTAGGGATTTTGGAAGATGAGCTTGAATGCCTGTCAGTGTTGAACGTAATAAAGAAGGTGTTATGGTGCTAGGCGAAAGGTGTCTTAGAGAAAGCATGTTAAGTTGTAATTTTAAATTTTGAATATGGTTGGCAACTTCAGTTAAGAGATAGTGAACATCTGTTATAAACATCGATAAGTGAGCATGTAATTGCGAGAAGATTGTTGTATGTGCTATGGTTTTTGTAAGAGCATCAAAATTGTTTTTATATTCCGTATATGTGTGAGAAATATAATTGAGTAGGGAATTTAGCTTATCTCTGTTTTCGCGCACTTGAAAACGAGTAGCGTTTAGGATTGTAAGGCTATCATGTACAACATGTCGCATTTCCTGTTGATTAGTAGCAATTATACGAATGTTTTTATTGATTTTTTGTAAATCATCAGATGATGGTGTCCCAAAAAGAAAACTAAAAGCATTGCCAATAAAATTAAAAAGACCACGTTTTTGTCTGTGTAAAGTTTGAAATCAGTAAGGAGAGAAATAAGTTCGTTATACTGGGTATCAAGAAAAGTGGTAGCGTTATTTAATTGTGTAAATAGTGTCTCTTGGGTAAAGAGAGTGAGATGGGGAGGAGATTGAAAAGAATTTGTTAAGTTCTCTGCTTTCGTAAGAAGGGAGTATGCTTGGTTTATGCCTTTTTGTATTGTTTAATATTAATTTAAAATCATGAAAGTTGATAGCATATGAAATGGTCCACTTTGAGCGAGTTGTACTTATCACGTTTGTTTTTGCAAAAATTACATTTTCTGAGACCTTGGTTGAGGACGTAATTACATTTAAAATGCACAAAACAAGCAAAACCTTCATAGTGATAGCACAAGGGTGCTGGTGTGTGCCTGAAAGTAAAAAAAATTTATTGGTCAATAGGGATGCTAGAAGATTATTTTGTTGCGTAATTATTAAAAGAATTGAATTTTTGGTGGAAGATGTATCAGACGAATGAGGTGGGGTTTGTAGTGTATGTGTAGGTTGTGGTGAAGCTACATCTTGTAACGATGTGTTTGTTGCTGAGTTTGTTTGTACGGATACATCATGAGAGTTAGAATAGCTATGAGCTAAAGAAGTCTCAATAGAATTAATTTGACTATCTGTTGATGTGGAAGTTTGTATGTTGGCTGTAGTATTTGTGTTGATTTGTGACGTTTGTTTATTTGTATGTTTTCTAGCATATTCTGCCAGTGGAATGTCCATTGATGAATCTGAGTCATAATCAGAGTTCTCAGAAACAAGAGGAGGAATTGTGTAAGTGGCTTGTCGAACTGGACGTCCATCTGTGGATGAAGGAGTAGGAATTTCCCAATTGTCTAAGTGTGCGTGTTTCAAATGTTTAGCACTTACTTTGACAGTGGAGCTGTCAAGTTGATTTTTTATAAAAAATGTTGTTGGGGATTTTTGTTCGATGATACGATAATGCGGTGTCCATTTGGGTTCTAATTTGTTTTGTCGTGTGTGATTTCTGAGATAGCAAGCGTCACCATCAGAGAAATTGATAGGTGTTGTGTTTTGGTTAGCTTTTTGAACTCTACGTTGTTTTGCCTTTTGGGTGTTATGCGTGTGTATAGTAAATGCTTCATGTTGGTTTTGTAGGACAACTTTGTGATAATCTTCACCCATATATTTACGTCGTGGTTTTAAAATTGTGTCAATGGGTAGAATTGGATCACGTCCATAGAGCATAAAAATGGGCTATGTTTAGATGTTTCATTAATGTTAAAACGAGTGGCAGCAAGAGCATGTGGCAGCATAGTATCCCAGGTAGTTGTGTGTTTGTTGATAAGTTTAGCAAGTGTATTGTTGAGTGTTTGATGACTACGTTCTACCTTACTATTGCCTTTGGGATTAAAGGGGGAAGTCCGAACATGGTTAATGCGCAGAATCTCTAAAATTTCTCTAACAATGCGGTTCACAATTTCGGTGCCATTATCTGTTACAAGTTCTAAGCAACAGGAATGTCGTGGAAAAACTTCATTCAAGAGCAGATGTGCAATGTTTTCGGCCTCTTTGGATTTAATGGCAAAAGCTTCAATCCAGCCTGTTAGTGTGCAAATGAAACTAACGATATATTTATTGCCCAGTGCAGTTGTTGGGTGAGGTCCAGATAAGTCAAATTGGATTTTCGCAAATGGAAAAGGAGAATCATCAGTTACTTGGAGCGGTAACTTAATTCTAGTGGAAGCATGAGATTGGCAAGTGATGCAAGCAGAAATATGTTGTGATAGATCTTTATATTGTTTTGGCCAATAATACTTTTGCTTAATGGCTCGGAAGGTGCGGTCAATGCCAGGGTGGCCATTGTTGTTATGATAATCCTGAACTACAGGCTTGCGAAGATGTTCGGGAACATATAAGCGTAAGGTGGGATCAGAGTCGAGATTGCTGATATAGTAAAGCATGTCATCAATAAGATGAAGTTTGTTGGTGTGTTTTTCATTTGTGTTACTTTTGATATCGTTAATGTGTTGCACTATGGATAAATCTTTAGCCTGTTCTTCCTTCATATCTAAGTTGTGAAAGCTGGTTGAATCAGTGTTGAAAATGTTGTCTTGTTGTGGTGTGTAGTGTGCATATGAAGTGGGGTTAAATTCGTTTGAGTTAAAAGTGTTTATTTCAAAGGTGTTTTCAGATATATCTAAGGTGTCGTCATTATCCGAGGGCATGTCAGTCGGTGTTGTAAGATCCGGAAGTCGTGACAGCATATCAGCTATAATGTTTTTCTTGCCGGCTAGATACTCAATCTTGGCGTTGTAATTCATTAGGTTCAGAGACCATAGTTGGACTTTTCTATTTTTGCAATCTGAGTTTAACACCGATTGTAGAGGTTTAGGGTCAGTTTTGATAGTAAATGTAGCGCCATAAAGATAGTGGTGAAGCTTGTTCAAGGCAAAATGAATACTGTAAAACTCTTTTTGTATTGTGCTCCATTTACATTGGGTTTTGCTTAGTTTGTGAGACAAGAAGTAAATTGGCTTTTCGTGAGTTTCACCTGGGATTATTTCTTCACCTGGGTCACATTTCTGAGTCAAGACTGCACCAATGCATGAATCGCTTGCATCTGTATAGAGAGTATAAGGTTTAGATGTATCGGGATAACTAAGCAGGGGAATAAGTGAAAGACTATCCTTAAGGTAATTAAAGGCTTTGGTGAATTCGTCTGTCCATTTATATTTCACATACTTTTTAGTGAGGTGAATTAAGGGAGCAGCAATAGCTGAAAAGTTTGGAATGAAACGGCGATAATAAGAGCACATAGAAATAAAAGAACGGCATTGTTTTACTGTTTTTGGACATGCCATGCCGCGAATAGAGGTTACTTTGTTTTCATCTGGTTTAATGCCCTGACGATTTATTGTAAAGCCAAGGTAGTTTGTTTCTGTTTGGAAAAAAGCACATTTCTTTAGCTTAAGCTTAAGACGATGTTGTCGTAAACGCTGGAATATCTGATTTATATGATTTAGGTGTTCATCCGCAGACTTTGAAAATATAAGAATATCATCTAGGTATGCAACAGCGAAATGTTGCATCCCATTGAGAAGCTTAGAGATGGCATAAGAGAAAACCTGAGGAGCATTCATTAAGCCAAATGGGACAACTCGAAACTGGAAGAGACCACGATGACAAGCAAATGCAGTCTTTGGACGGTCATCTGGATTAAGCAAAAGTTGCCAATAGCCACTACGTAAGTCGAGAGACGTGAAGTACTTAGATTTGCCTAATTTGGCTAAAATGTCATCTATTAAGGGTAGTGGCCAAGAATTAGGACGAGTAATAGCATTAAGCTTCCTATAATCCACACAGAAGCGAAGAGAGCCATCTTTCTTTTTTACTAAGATGCAAGGGAAGGACCATGGTGAGTCAGAAGGTTCGATAACTTTGGCTTGTAACATTTGGTCGACTGCATCGGAGATTTGAGCTTGTTGCGTAAGTGGGGCTCTATAGGGTTCGAAGCTTGATTGGAGGATTGTCATCTGTATCAATGGACATTGTGACTAAGTCTGTTTGGGTCAAGTCAGTATCCTTTTCTGCAAATAAATCTGAATTGTCTGATAGTAAGCTTTCTACCGTTGACTTATGATTATCAGGTACAAGCAAATCTGGTAACATATCATTTTCATTGACTGACTCAGAAACATCATTGATATGGTCTGAGACTGTTGAAATTTCCTGTTCATTAGCTGTATGAAAAGAAGCTAGAACACAGCCTGTGCTTAGGCGCATATGTTTGTCAGAATTATTGATTACAGTTATAGGGATGTGGTTCTTATTAGAAGATAATTTGAAAAGTGAAGGAAAGATTTGTATATCAGGGTTTTGTGATAGGAACCTTGTAGAAGCAGGGTCTATAAAGCATAATGAATTTGCTTGAAAATTGGCATGTTGTTTAAGCTTTCCAAAGCATAGAGTTGTTGATCGTGGTGGCAACTTCACACTTTTGTTTAGACGAACTAAAGATGAAATGTGAAATTCATTTACTAGAGAGAGAAGAACACCTTTGATTTTCATTTTGTGTATGCCGTGGTATATTGTTACATTTTCTTTACTTAACCAATCACGACCAAGAATTATATTACGAGTCATGTGAGGTGTAACAAAGAACTTATGACTTAAAATGTGGCCACCAATTTTAAAATTTAAGACAATAGATCCTAAAATGTCAATTCGTTTTCCTTTTACTGTATGTAAGTTAATGTTTTCCCTTTGAAGTCGAGGGCGTGGGTGTAAATGTTGCAAAATTCTTGAATGACAGAGGCTTAAGTCAGCTCCAGAATCCAATAAAGCTCGAAATTTTTGCTTAGGTAATATTTTGATAATACAAGAATCAGGATTACCAGATAAGTTAATAGTGTAGGAATTAGGAGCTGATCTACCACCAGTATCTGCCTCACGATACCGGTGTGACATTAGTTTCCCGAATATCTAGGAAAACTACCAGAAGAGGGGTTCCTAGAAGATGACTGTGGGTACCGAGAGGGGGGTGGTCGTTCAGAATGTTCAAAACTCGAGGGTGAGATCGATGTTGGTGTTGTTGAAACTGTGAACGATTGTGGTGTTGTGTAAATCGAGGTGTTGGTAATAGAGATTTATTGTTATATGAGTAGCGAGAAAGAGTTTGTTGTTGGTTTTGTGTGTGATGTAAGCGAGAATTATTCGAGTATGAACGACTGTCATGTGAAGGCATTGGTCGTTGACGTGAGTGACCACGATTGTGAGGAACATGAGTGTTTTGCGAACGCTGTTGGCGGTGTTCAGAGCGACGTTGTAGAGAAAGAGAATTAAATGTCTGGGCTAGGTCTACTTCCATCGGCTCTTCAAAGGAATCAAGATTAGGTGTAGGTGAGAGTTTTGACCTCAGGGCAAATTGGTGTTGTATATTTTGTTCAATGACAGCACAATCAATAGCAGCTTGAAAATTAGTAAAATGATTACGCATGACCTTGAGCTTAAGGGGACTGTTTTCTAACCCATCCTCAAAAAAGCCAATTAATTGTTTTGCTATAATGGGGTCTGTGAGGGAATGTCCTACATAGTATTGTTCAGCCAAAGATAATATGCGTTGTGCAAATAATTCCACTGGTTCCCCAGGATTTTGATGAATCTGTTTTAGAAGGGCGAAGGCATGAGATGGGTCTTGAATATCCCCAAAACATTTTTGTAAGTTTGATTTTAAATCGTCCCAATTTACCGGGTCATGGGAAGCAAGGTACCGCTTGATATATTCGCTTACAGGGCCAGTACTTGACTGATAAGCTAGTAAATGTTTGTGGGGATTGTTTGTCAGTAGGGACTGTTTGTCAATATTGTGTATCCAGTCAGTAAAGTTCAAACGTGTGCCATCAAATAGCTTGTCATGGCACCACGAAGAATTTGACAAAAGTTGAGTTTGCTGCTGATTGTTTATAAGTGTATTGTGTGTCTGTATGTCTTTAAGAATTTGCGTTTGCGTTTGAAAAGTTTCAGCTATTGCTGTGAAAATTTGGACAGCATTTGGTTCACCCATGTTGTATAAAAGAAAATAAAACAAAAAACCTTAAGAATGAAGAAAATAAAAAAGTTTCCTTAGTTAAAAAAAAGACCCTAATGCAAGGTGAATACAAATTTAAAAAAAAAAAAAATAGAAAAATAAGATTCCGAAACACTGTTACAAAATAACTATAAAAGGACTGAAAAAATAGCGAAAAGAAAAAAGAAACAAAAATAACGCCTTATTTTAATAAAATTTAAGGAGACTTAACTTGAAGGACAAAAAAAGTGACAAAACAACAAAAAAAATTTAAATAAAAAACGGCAAAATGTGGAGGTAGCAAAGATAGTGAAAATACCTTTCAAAAAATATTCTTTTTTTTATTTATATAAAATGTATGGTTTAAACAGGTATAAATAAACTGGTAGTAAAATAAAATGAAATTTTTTATTTATTTATTTATTTATTTATTTATTTATTTACTTATTTATTTTGTTTGTTTGTTAGTTAAGTAAATTTTGTTTGAAATTTATATATAATTAATTGCTTACTATAAGGAAATTTAGCAGAAGAAATGCCTCAAGTGATATTCCAAAAAAAATTGTGCCTACTTACGGTTTTGTGTTGATATTCTGGTGTTGTGTTGTGCTCTTTAATGTCGTGTTGTGATCGTCTAGTGGTATTTTTCTTTGGTCCATCCTGGTCACGTGCACCACTTTATGTAATGAAGTCGGAACAACTGTTGTAGTTTCAGGTTTTTTATTAATTCCTGGCCGTCCTGGTGTGTGCGTATCTGTGTGTCTCAGTGAGTGTGTGTCTTAGTACTGCTTAAACCAAGTATTTATACCTTAAGGTTACATAACATGTTAGAAAGGTCGAAAGGATGATATTTATTAAAGACATGTATGTATTTCATAATTAAGTCTAGACTAGATAATGTACATGCCTTAGGCCTTGCAGACGACCTTAACAAGTTAGGTATTGACCAACGACATGCTTCAGGCTTGTGATGACATTTTGTCCAACTAATTTGGTACAAGGAGATGCCTGAGGGTATATAGGTATATTACCTGGTCTAGATAAGTAATGTATTTGGAATTTTATATTTTTAAAAAATATTTGTTCTATACATTTTCTTATTTCATTACATGCCTAAGAAGGATAAATTAGATGTAAGATTAGGTGCCCATGAAGGATAAATTAGATGTAAGATTAGGTGCCCATGAAGGATAAATTAGAGGTGAGATTAGGTGCCTGTGAAGGATAAATTAGAGGTGAGATAAGGTGCCAGTGAAGGATAAATTAGAGGTGAGATAAGGCGCCCATCAAGGATAAATTGGAGATGAGATAAGGCGCCGATAAAGGATAAATTGGAGGTGAGATAAGGCGTCCATGAAGGATAAATTAAAGGTAAGATAAGGCGCCAATGAAGGATAAATTAAAGGTAAGATTAGGTGCCGTTGAAGGATAAATTAGACGTAAAATAAAGCGCCAAAGAAGGATAAATTAGAGGTAAGATAAGGTGTCCATGAAAGATAAATTAAAGGTAAGAGAAGGCGCCCATGAAGGATAAATTAGAGGTAAGAGAAGGCGCCCATGAAGGATAAATTAGAGGTTAGATAAGAAGCCCATGAAGGATAAATTAGAGGTTAGATAAGGCGCCCTTGAAGGATAAATTAGAGGTAAGATAAGGTGCCCATGAAGGATAATTTAGAAGTGAGATTAGGTGCCCATCAAGGATAAATTAGAGGTAAGATAAGGCGCCAATAAAGGATAAATTAGAGGTAAGATAAGGCGCCCCTGAAGGATAAATTAGAGGTAAGATAAGGTGCCAATGAAGGACAAATTAAAGGTAAGAGAAGGCGCCCTTGAAGGATAAATTAGAGGTAAGATAAGGTGCCCATGAAGGATAAATTAAATGTAAGATAAGACGCTCATGAAGGATAAATAAGAGGTAAGAGAAGGCGCCCATGAAGGATAAATTAGAGGTAAGATAAGAAGCCCATGAAGGATAAATAAGAGGTAAGAGAAGGCGCCCTTGAAGGATAAATTAGAAGTAAGATAAGAAGCCCATGAAGGATAAATTAGAGGTAAGAGAAGGCGCCCTTGAAGGATAAATTAGAGGTAAGATAAGGTGCCCATGAAGGATAAATTAGAGAAGAGATTAGGTGCCCATGAAGGATAAATTAGAGTTAAGATAAGACGCACATGAAGGATAAATTGAGGTTAGATAAGAAGCCCATGAAGGATAAATTAGAGGTAAGAGAAGGCGCCCTTGAAGGATAAATTAGAGGTAAGATAAGGTGCCCATGAAGGATAATTTAGAAGTGAGATTAGGTGCCAATCAAGGATAAATTAGAGGTAAGATAAGGCGCCAATAAAGGATAAATTAGAGGTAAGATAAGGCGCCCCTGAAGGATAAATTAGAGGTAAGATAAGGTGCCAATGAAGGACAAATTAAAGGTAAGAGAAGGCGCCCTTGAAGGATAAATTAGAGGTAAGATAAGGTGCCCATGAAGGATAAATTAAATGTAAGATAAGACGCTCATGAAGGATAAATAAGAGGTAAAAGAAGGCGCCCATGAAGGATAAATTAGAGGTAAGATAAGAAGCCCATGAAGGATAAAGAAGAGGTAAGAGAAGGCGCCCTTGAAGGATAAATTAGAGGTAAGATAAGAAGCCCATGAAGGATAAATTAGAGGTAAGAGAAGGCGCCCTTGAAGGATAAATTAGAGGTGAGATAAGGTGCCCATGAAGGATAAATTAGAGAAGAGATTAGGTGCCCATGAAGGATAAATTAGAGTTAAGATAAGACGCCCATGAAGGATAAATTAGAGGTTAGATAAGAAGCCCATGAAGGATAAATTAGAGGTAAGAGAAGGCGCCCTTGAAGGATAAATTAGAGGTAAGATAAGGTACCCATAAAGGATAAATTAGAGAAGAGATTAGGTGCCCAAGAAGGATAAATTAGAGTTAAGATAAGACGCCCATGAAGGATAAATTAGAGGTAAGAGAAGGCGCCCATGAAGGATAAATTAGAGGTAAGATAAGGTGCCCATGAAGGATAAATTAGAAATAAGATAAGGCGCCCTTGAAGGATAAAGTACAGGTGAAATTAGGTGCCCATGAAGGATAAATTAGAGTTGAAATAAGGTTCCCATGAAGGATAAATTAGATATAAGATAAGGTGCCGTTGAAGGATTAATTAGTTGTAAGATAAGGTGCCCATGAAGGATAAATTAGAGGTAAGATAAGGCGCCTATGAAGGATAAATTAGAGGTAAGATAAGGTGCCCATGAAGGATAAATTAGAGGTAAGATAAGGCGCCTTTGAAGGATAAATAAGAGGTAAGATAAGGTGCCAATGAAGGATAAATTAGTTGTAAGATAAGGTGCCAATGAAGGATAAATTAGAGGTGCGATAAGGTGCCCGTGAAGGATAAATTAGAGGTAAGATAAGGCGCCCTTGAAGGATAAATTAGAGGTAAGATAAGGTGCCCATAAAGGATAAATTAGATGTAAGACAAGACGCTCATGAAGGATAAATTAGAGGTAAGAGAAGGCGCCCATGAAGGATAAATTAGAGGTTAGATAAGAAGCCCATGAAGGATAAATTAGAGGTTAGATAAGAAGCCCATGAAGGATAAATTAGAGGTTAGATAAGACGCTCATGAAGGATAAATAAGAGGTAAGAGAAGGCGCCCATGAAGGATAAATTAGAGGTAAGATAAGAAGCCCATGAAGGATAAATAAGAGGTAAGAGAAGGCGCCCTTGAAGGATAAATTAGAGGTAAGATAAGAAGCCCATGAAGGATAAATTAGAGGTAAGATAAGGTGCCCATGAAGGATAAATTAGAAATAAGATAAGGCGCCCTTGAAGGATAAAGTAGAGGTAAGATAAGGCGCCCTTGAAGGATAAATTAGAGGTAAGATAAGGCGCCCTTGAAGGATAAATTAGAGGTAAGATAAGACGCTCATGAAGGATAAATTAGTTATAAAATAAGGTTCCAATGAACGATTAATAAGATGTAAGATAAGGTGCCCATGAAGGATAAATTAGAGGTGCGATAAGGTGCCCGTGAAGGATAAATTAGAGGTAAGATAAGGCGCCCTTGAAGGATAAATTAGAGGTAAGATAAGACGCTCATGAAGGATAAATTAGAGGTAAGAGAAGGCGCCCTTGAAGGATAAATTAGAGGTAAGATAAGGTGTCCATGAAGGATAAATTAGAGGTGGGATAAGACGTTCATGAAGGATAAATTAGAGGTAAGATAAGGCGCCCTTGAAGGATAAATTAGAGGTAAGATAAGGCGCCCTTGAAGGATAAATTAGAGGTGAGATAAGACGATCATGAAGGATAAATTAGAGGTAAGATAAGGCGCCCTTGAAGGATAAATTAGAGGTAAGATAAGACGCTCATGAAGGATAAATTAGAGGTAAGATAAGGTGCCCTTGAAGGATAAATTAGAGGTAAGATAAGGCGCCCTTGAAGGATAAATTAGAGTTAAGATAAGACGCCCATCAAGGATAAATTAGAGAAGAGATTAGGTGCCCATGAAGGATAAATTAGAGAAGAGATTAGGTGCCCATGAAGGATAAATTAGAGAAGAGATTAGGTGCCCATGAAGGATAAATTAGAGAAGAGATTAGGTGCCCATGAAGGATAAATTAGAGAAGAGATTAGGTGCCCATGAAGGATAAATTAGAGAAGAGATTAGGTGCCCATGAAGGATAAATTAGAGAAGAGATTAGGTGCCCATGAAGGATAAATTAGAGAAGAGATTAGGTGCCCATGAAGGATAAATTAGAGTTAAGATAAGACGCCCATGAAGGAAAAATGAGAGGTGCGATAAGGTGCCCGTGAAGGCTAAATTAGAGGTAAGATAAGGCGCCCTTGAAGGATAAATTAGAGGTAAGATAAGACGCCCATGAAGGATAAATTAGAGGTAAGATAAGGCGCCCTTGAAGGATAAATTAGAGGTAAGATAAGGTGCCCATGAAGGATAAATTAGAGAAGAGATTAGGTGCCCATGAAGGATAAATTAGAGTTAAGATAAGACGCCCATGAAGGAAAAATGAGAGGTGTGATAAGGTGCCCATGAAGGATAAATTAGAGGTAAGATAAGGCGCCCTTGAAGGATAAATTAGAGGTAAGATAAGGTGCCCATAAAGGATAAATTAGTTGTAAGATAAGGTGCCAATGAAGGATTAATTAGATGTAAGATAAGGTGCCCGTGAAGGATTAATTAGATGTAAGATAAGGTGCCCGTGAAGGATAAATTAGAGGTGAGATAAGGCGCCCATGAAAGATAAATCAAATGTAAGATAATGAGTCCGTGAAGGATAAATTCGAGGTGAGATAAGATGCCGATGAAGGATTAAATAAATGTAAAATAAGATTGGACGAATAGGATGAAGGTTAGATGAGGCGCTTTAAAACGGTAGGAAGTTAATCTGAGACTTAAGGCTTTTGAGTGATAGAGTAGAGTTTAGCTTACATGCTTTGGAAGTTAAATTATTGAGGCGTGGTTGTAGTGTGAGGTAAAAGTACCATTAGATGAGTTAAACAATGAGTGTTTACACTCCGTTCAAGAATATTTAGCATATATAAAAGTTACTAGTTAAGGAATTGTAGAGGAAACTGATATACATTGTAGGATCTGCCCATGTGTGGTTCAAACCGAGGCGACAATACTTTTGACCACATTTGAAATCTAAAAAGGGGAGCAATCAAATATTTGAAGTGGTAAATTGGAGGCGTGTTAAGTCTCCAGTGGGGAAGATTGGATTGAGCTCTCTCTTGAAGTGTTTAATGGAAGTGAGAACATGAAAGTACAAAATTGG
This sequence comes from Tegillarca granosa, assembly GCA_029721355.1. NCBI lineage: Eukaryota > Metazoa > Mollusca > Bivalvia > Arcoida > Arcidae > Tegillarca > Tegillarca granosa. The sequence goes on from CM056604.1 coordinate 13,965,470, forward strand.
TAAGATCAGGTGCTTCTGAAGTGTAAATTAAAAATGAGATCGGGCGATCCGGAAAGTTATTATGAGATCAGATGTTCCGGAAGTGTAAAGTGGTGATTAAAACAAATCTTCTTAAAGAATAAACTCCTATAAGTCAAACTTAATCTGCTCTACCGAACTAGTAAAAGAGTTATATATTTACTACATTGTATAATCGTTCCATATTTTTAGCAATGGAGTCTTCAACGACAGAAGACACTGAGAGCTGGACAACCGTAGATTTTGACACTTCAAAAGACCCTGGAAACAGAACGACCATAGATTTTGATACGGTTATTGATGCAGGGACAAAACATTATCCTATGTTCAACACGCTTATTTTCATTTTACTGTCGAGATTTATTACCAGCCATTTTTAATAAGAAAAGAGCTTCCTCCTTTGTTTTTGGTATTTTGGGGATTATAAGATTTTTCATTGGTGGAAGCACGAACAAACAAACAATCAAACAAACACACAAAATGTGATTATATTAACAATGGAAATACCAGTACCAAAAGCACATTATTGTTTATTATATCATACACTGGCGAACCCCATTCCCAGGACAAACATCACAGGATCGTAGAGAAATCGTAATTATAACAGAGATTGATTACTATGCTGATATTAGAACAAAACAATTAAAACACGTGTAATTGATAATTTCTTGGATATAAAATATAGGTGAATTTTTAAGACAAGTTGGCCTATTTGACATGGAAGACCTTAGGTCTGTGGACGCGTAGGGATTTTCCAGACAGGTTTGAATGTGCTTTAATTTTATTAACAATTTTTAGAAAGACCTTTTCTTATTGCTTTTTCAAACCCCCCTCCCCCAATCCCTTCTTTCAGATCTGAACTGAGATTCGCAATGTTATGACCTGAATAGCAACATATAAACTTTATACAGAAATGAGACCGACACATTGTATCATGGCAAATTTTAGAGGCGGATCCAGGATTTGCTAGTGGACGCATGATGGTGAGAGACGAAGTTTGAAAACGGGTGCGAAATCTTGTATTTTTTGCGCCATAAAAGCTTAATCCAGAATGCTTAAACAATAGTATCACAACGATAAATAGAAGATTGACGTAGTAACGTATCTTGCATTTATAAGCTTGTCGTATCAGGAAGCAAACAGCTTTGTGTATTTTTTCCAACTAATAGACATGATAATTTAGTAGAATGCATACTTGCGTTATTAGCGTTCATTAACTCTTGAACGTAAAAAATAATTCAAGGGAGACAACCTGACGACGTATTCGTCACAGAGTAATTCCCTACTCGTTGTTTTAACCGGATTTTTTTTCGGAGTCTTTCGGAAATTGTAAACGGAATAATTCCAAGGTTCAATACCTAGCATTCACTAGATTTTAACTCGATAGCATTAAAATCAAAGATAAAGAGCGAACAAAAATCAGATTTCAGTCACAACGAGATGTATGCGCTTATATGCAGACATAATATAATAATAATAATAATAATAATAATAGATTTGTTAGCAAAATTCGTATTAAACGGAGTAATCCAAAACGTGTCGATGAAGACAGATAATATACAAAGAATAATAATAATAATAATATGTTAATGACAAGAATAAGATTCAATAAATATTTGTACACAAATTAAATCTTTTTTTGTTCTATAAAACTCCGAGATCATGAGCATGGCCATTTATATTTATAAGCTCTAACCATTATGATAACCATTATGATAACGCGTAAAAGTACGACGTCATTAATGGCTGCCCCAGCATCTGGATACGAACGTAAGAAGTTGTATTGTTTTTTATTTCTTTCAGGAAAATAAAATATTATAAATTTTTTAAAAATTAAGAAATGTAAATATGATCATTGTTTTGTCTAGAAATGTCGTTCATTGGTGCTATAATTTATACTTCTGATCATAAACAAATTAATTTTAGTTATTCAGTTTGTTTTGCATGACAGTGAAAATTAAAACACAAAAATACCATATCTAGACAGATAGAAGTGGTTAAAAAACATTGACACACCACATAGATATATGAATGTGTAATCCATGTCATTATATATATATATATATATATATATATATATATATATATATATATATATATATATATATATATATATATATTTGCCGTGTGAAAATACATTTAAAATGCAATACACAATCCGAAACTACAATATCATTGCTAAACAAACACGACTAACACGGTTAAAAAGCGCATTTACGAGATTTTACACAAGAACGGTTCATTAACAAAATGTATTTTTGGTATATTACATAGAATAATAATTTGAATATCCATGAAAAAGTGTTGTTATTTGTGGACTATATGTCGGTCGAAAATCATGTTCTCGGTCTACTTGCACGTACAATGTTCTTTGTGGCTGTTGTGTTTACTGGACTTCTCCCGGTGTGCATGTGTCATATATGGAATTTTTTTAGTCTTAAAACCAATGAATAATTATTTTAAAAAGCATTTAATCAAAATATAACAATTGAACATGTTTTGAAAATGATGTTCATTGAAAATATGAATGCAAAAAACTTTGCAAGGCAAACTAATCACAATCGCGCGTTATTCAGTTTGCTTGCAAATTTTTGCATTAAGTTTTTCCGTAATATGATAATGAAGGGGTTTTTTATCATCATCATCATCATCGTCATTATAATTATAATTTTTAATAATAATAGATAATTATTATTATTATTATTATTATTATTATTATTTCCTTCTTCCCCAATATCTATTGCTTTAATCATATGATATTGTTATGTTTTTAACTCTCATCAAGTCAATTATTTTTATTCGACTGGTAGCTCACACACTCACCCATAACATGAACATGCGTTTAGATTCAAATCCGAGATTAATATAATAACTGTCTCGTCACAAATGATTGAAAAATTGCCGATGTGACGTAAACAACATCCAATCAACCAACGGACATAACTGAGATGAAAAGATACATATCGGAAGAAAATATTTCTTAATTGAGTTGAAGTTGAATAAAAACTACATTTAGGAACGGTATGAAAATTTGAAACTTATATTGTAATGAATCACTATATATTAAGATATATTTCAAGTTTTTATAGTAAAATTAAAAAAAATTGTGTGAAAAATTGATCATGTGAGTGAGACATTCCTGATGTAGGTTTACATTCGTAAAACCGAGTGAAAAGTACTCCTGTTTCATAATGTTTGTTTGCAAAAAAAAAAAAAGAATTCAGAAATTCAAAATTTAACACTGTTTTGTTCCTCGAGAATTACATTTAAAGCTGCAATTTGAAATTTAAAATTAAAAAAAAATCAGAAAATTGAAAAACTCAATGCATCTTTAAGTGGAGGTAAATCGGTTTGATCTGAAAACTTCTGAAATGCGGGCACGATCTAAGTAAGTCTTCGGATATCATTGACTATACCCGAACTACGTGATATATCTCAGTGCGTGATATTCGAAAATATCCAAAAATAATAATAATAAATTAATAACAATAATAATGAATAAATAAGTAAATAAAAGTAAATAAATAAAATAATAAAAGTGAATAAATAAATATAAATAAATAAATAGATAAATAAATAAATAAATAAGCCATGGAGGAAAACTGAAACATATTGTATTAGAAGATACAGAATGCTTTTATTGTTTCTATGGGAGTTGGTTTGTTTTTGTGGAGATTATTATATTTCACTTCATCAATGTGTGCAATAACATTGCTTCGTCAACAATCACAAAGACCATAACGAATCAAGTAATTTGTTCAAACATATTACTTTAGTTCTTATTCGTGTATGGACCAATGTCTGATTACCAATCCATATAAATACAAACTCCTTTGGGACACATTCAAATATTTCAAGTTATATTATTATCCATTCAAGCACAATAATTAATTTAAGACTCAACATACGTGAAATCGAATTTTGGAAAATCTCATTTAGTAAAGCTATCGTACATTATGTGAATGTATGACAAGCGGGTCATACAAATTTCTAATGAAGTTAGACTGTCATCGAATTTTTATAAATATCCGATATGGTCAGTGGCTATGTCCAATAAATCATGACCAGTATGAAGTTAATATTCGATATTTTCATGGAAGTATCTTTCTATGTTCCGAAGTTAGTTCTGTTGATCTTCTCCTCTCTGTTGATGAGTCTGACTCAGTTAATCGATGGTGAAATCAGGCAGAGAATTAATCAATTATTGTGTTAAGCAACACTTGTAAGTAAAATTTATTTCATTAGTATGTTTGCTCGTCAAATATGGCCAATTGACAAACATCTCGTTTGATGAAGATCTGTTGTTATAACACCACGTGCATACGATCGTCTGCTGTAGATGAATCGATACAAATCATTTACTAAAGGTACTCCTTAGTGATTGATGCTTCAAGGAAGCCCTTGGATGCTTCTTCCGGCAGAATGGATTTACGGAGCGAGTGCATCTAATGGCATTTTTAAATCTAGTAAAATCCGTCCTTTCGAATGATACTTTAATATAAACACATTAATCAATAGGCTAAAGAAGCAAAACCTCTTTGTAATTACCAATATAGAATTATTGCGGATGAACAAAGTAATTACACCGTCTTCAAATATGTTTACAGATGCAATTGTCACATTGGTTACACTTAGAAGCGCGTTCTTAAGATAAATTTGGCCTTTTAAAGTCAAATGACAATCTTGAGGCTATACCAGCAAATATTATACCAACCCCCTGATAGAATAAACTCCGCCCACAATACCAAAATGCACTTTATAACATTGAAATATATACTCAGACAAATTCTTACTAAAGATATTGATAATACGTGTTATCAATATTATTTGTTAATTTGACATTTCTTGCTAGCGCTGGATATGTGTAATACTGCGAATATCAATTTTTATGAAAAACGTTCATCGAAAATTCTATACATTTAGATGTAAAGTTAAATGTGTTTGGTTATAAAGCGTCAAGCATTTAAAATCGTCACAATGTTAACATCATCTATTGGATTTTTCATATTATTTTCAAGTTTTTGCAAGCAAGGTAAGACAAATTCATTTATGTATTTATCTATTTATTTATTTATTTATTTATTTAGTTAGTTAGTTAGTTAGTTAGTTAGTTAGTTAGTTAGTTATTTTTATACATTTTTATTTTCCCAACTTTTTTCATCTCGGTAATAATATCCTTTGAAACATACCACCATTTAAGAAAGTCAACACAAACTTGCCATATATATATATATAAACACTAACCTCAAATAATCGAGATGAGACCGGGGTTCTGGAATTGTAAAAAAAATCTCGTCGCCCTTTGTCTCTAAAATAGCGTGTGATAACAATGAAAAACAAGTTGATTAATATGAGTACTTATATATACTTTCTGAATAAAGTAATCACTTTCAAGAATATTGACAATTTTAAGGCTGAAAGAAATCAAAGACGGACCGGGCAAATTCTGCGTAACAGTCGGACATTTAAAAGTAGGAGCTTAGAACTTTGTTTGTAAAATTAAAGATTAGTTGTAATATCACCTAAATTAATGTATAAATAAATGTAGATATTCGTATATGTATTTATGGACTACTATGTTGTAAAAAGGAAGTGGGGAAGAAGGGTTCTCTAAACATTATTATTATTATTGTTATTGTTATTATGATTGTTATTAAGACCATGCTTAGTTTTGGATATTTTACCCAATGGAAGAAAAAACTGCGTGATTAAGATCTTGGTGGCTTTTTTTTTTTTTTTTTTTTTTTTTTTTGCGAAAATCTTTAGGAGAAACACATTTTGACCAGTCTACATCTTTGACAGAAAGATTTTGGACAGTCTTGAGGTCCAGCAATATTATGACTATTCTTCCGTAAGGGAGAAAAAATTGAAACAATTCAATTGTTTCTTGTTTTTTACTATCTCTTATTTCTTTCTTCAATAATAATACTACTACTACTAATAATAATAAATCTACAACTCAAGTTTTTCTTTCATTTTAATTGATTTTTTTCGTTTTATTTTGAAATCTGACATTCGTCATTTTAAGTAAATAAATATATGTATTTCGTTAAAAAAAGTTTATAAACAGTGAGGTATCTCTGTAGTTCATCCCAAGGACCATCCACCTGATACAAAATGAAACAGTATTGATAACTATATATTTCCATTACATTACAGAAAGTCATAATTAAAACCGGCATCGTAAAATAGAGAGGGAAAGAAAAAAAAACAGTATCACTTTATATTGGTAATGGCTTATATCAATATTTTCTTTACGATTCCAATATCAATATTTGTTCTATTGACTACATTAAAGTACCCCATCTTTGATTCACTTTGATATAAACTGGTTTGAATAACGATTTTTAAGCCAGTTTAATAGAGCGAACAATTCCACTTCCCATTTTAATAAAGGTTTAATGTTATGCACTCTAGTAAAGGTCTCTGAATACGTTAGGTAGTAATCTGAGAACAAGGTGAATATATGAGCAATCCTTAATATACTGCAATTAAACAGAGCAATCGCTAATTTCACAGTTCGTATTTTTTTCTGTATAAACACCTTTACCTGATTATTAGTGCAACAATTAGATTAGCATGTAGATGAGGTTTAAAACTCCCTACAACTTTGTTTTTACATTGCATTAATAATTTTTAGCAATTCTCCTCTCGGTGACTGGATATGTAATTCTCTTACAAAACGCAAACATACCAGTAACAAATACATTAAAAAAAACTTTGAAAGCTGGTCAATTCACTAACACACGTGATCTTCCATCAAGAAAGTTAGTCCGGTTATTCCGGAAGAGTAAGGGTTTGAAATGAACAAACCAGCAACAAGTGTCGTATTTTATAAGGGTTTGAAATGAACAAACCAGCAACAAGTGTCATATTTTTATAAGGGTTGAAATGAACAAACCAGCAACAAGTGTCATATTTTTATAAGGGTTTGAAATGAACAAACCAGCAACAAGTGTCGTATTTTATAAGGGTTTGAAATGAACAAACCAGCAACAAGTGTCTTATTTTATAAGGGTTGAAATGAACAAACCAGCAACAAGTGTCGTATTTTATAAGGGTTTGAAATGAACAAATCAGCAACAAGTGTCATATTTTTATAAGGGTTTGAAATGAACAAATCAGCAACAAGTGTCATATTTTTATAAGGGTTTGAAATGAACAAACCAGCAACAAGTGTTGTGTTTTATAAGGGTGTAAAACGAAAAAAATATAAATAACATGTACACGTTTGAAATAGAAAAGGCATAGCGTTTTTTTAGTACATTTGACAATGTGGGGGGGGTGGGGGGGGGTGGGTGGGGGGTGTGTAGAGAGAGAGAGAGATCATCAATCACTGGAACACATGTCTTCTGACAGTATGATATCTAGTGTTGTGGTACAGACTGATAACGAGAGCTCTAACCATTTCTTTAAAACCAGTTGTTCACGTACTGCACACAGAAAATTGTAAAATTAAGCTTCATTTTACCAGACAATGAACCAACAGCTAGTTAAACAACAAGTTCGTTAGAGTTGATAAAAATCTCGCGGCATTTTCTTATTTTCTCTTTCGGCTAATGTGGATAATTCTTGTTATCCTTATCGATGTACTGCTTTTCAAAAGCTTCAAGCAGTCCAAAGAAGTCAAAAATGTTTTTGATACAAAAAGCTAAAAACTTGTGGTAAATGCTTTACATATTTAGTTTAACCACAACACCAAATTGTCTACATTCTGTTGAACGTGTTGCATTTAGTAATAAACAATTTTCTGTTTAACATTTTTGAATGCTTCTGTCAGGGAGAAAAGAGTTTTTCTCTGAACATTTAAATTCATTATTAGGCCTTTATAGCTTCATGTAGGGAGACACAGGAGTGAACCGAAATTTATTTTTAATTTGTCACATATTTATGCTCTCTCTCTCTCTCTCTCTCTCTCTCTCTCTCTCTCTCTCTCTCTCTCTCTCTCTCTCTCTCTCTCTCTCTCATTATTTTATGTCTTGTTCGTTTTGTAAAGATAAAAGTTTTTTATTTAGATATTTATAAATTGTAGTACATTAAATAGAATAAAAAAAGAGAATTACAACAAAACAAAGAATTATAAAATTCATTTCGCAACAAATTTTGGGAAAATGTGAAAAAAAAAATTAAGACCAATTACTCGTTTTTCTTAGATTACAATTGTCACTGGAAAAAAGAGTTGGTGTAATTGTAGTTTTTTTCAATGATATTGTGCGTTAAACAATGGTTTAAATTCTTTTAGAGAAACCCATTGATTGATTGTACTTCACGTTATATTAACGATATTTTCACTAACAGCTTTTTTATCAATGTCAATAAAGATATAAATAAGACTTAGTACGTAGGTCGACTTCTGTGTTAGAAGGACATACGGCGACTAATGTGTGAAATAAATTAATCAAGGGTATGCGGCGACTTTTGTGTAAAATGAATGAAATCTTAGGGCATGCGGCGACTTTTGTGTAAAATGAATGAAATCTTAGGACATACGGCGACTAATGTGTGAAATAAATAAATCAAGGACATAATGCGACTTTTGTGTAAAATAAATCAAGACTTAGGACGCACGGTGACTTCTGGGTGAAATGAATCAAGACTTAGGACGCACGGTGACTTCTGGGTGAAATGAATCAAGACTAAGGACGTTCGGTGACTTCTGTGTAAAATAAATCAAATCATAGGACGCACGGTGACTTCTGTGTAAAATAAATCAAATCATAGGACGCACGGTGACTTCTGTGTAAAATAAATCAAATCATAGGACGCACGGTGACTTCTGTGTAAAATAAATCAAGACTTAGGACGTTCGGTGACTTTTGTGTAAAATAAATCAAGACTTAGGACGCACGGTGACTTCTGGGTGAAATGAATCAAGACTAAGGACGTTCGGTGACTTCTGTGTAAAATAAATCAAATCATAGGACGCACGGTGACTTCTGTGTAAAATTAATCAAATCATAGGACGCACGGTGACATCTGTGTAAAATAAATCAAATCATAGGACGCACGGTGACTTCTATGTAAAATAAATCAAGACTTAGGACGCACGGGGACTTCTGTGTAAAATAAATCAAGACTTAGGACGTTCGGTGACTTCTGTGTAAAATAAATCAAGAATTAGGACGTTCGGTGACTTCTGTGTAAAATAAATCAAGACTTAGGACGTTCGGTGACTTCTGTGTAAAATAAATCAAGACTTAGGACGTTCGGTGACTTCTGTGTAAAATTAATCAAGACTTAGGACGCACGGTGACTTCTGGGTGAAATGAATCAAGACTCAGGACGTTCGGTGACTTCTGTGTAAAATAAATCAAGAATTAGGACGTTCGGTGACTTCTGTGTAAAATAAATCAAGACTTAGGACGTTCGGTGACTTCTGTGTAAAATTAATCAAGAATTATGACGTTCGGTGACTTCTGTGTAAAATAAATCAAGACTCAGGACGTTCGGCGACTTCTGTTAAAATAAATCAAGACTTAGGACGTTCGGTGACTTCTGTGTAAAATAAATCAAGACTTAGGACGTTCGGTGACTTCTGTGTAAAATAAATCAAGACTTAGGACGCACGGTGACTTCTGTGTAAAATAAATCAAGACTTAGGACGTTCGGTGACTTCTGTGTAAAATAAATCAAGACTTAGGACGTTCGGTGACTTCTGTGTAAAATAAATCAAGACTTAGGACGTTTGGTGACTTCTGTGTAAAATAAATCAAGACTTAGGACGTTCGGTGACTTCTGTGTAAAATAAATCAAGACTTAGGACGTTCGGTGACTTCTGTGTAAAATAAATCAAGACTTAGGACGTTCGGTGACTTCTGTGTAAAATAAATCAAGACTTAGGACGTTCGGTGACTTCTGTGTAAAATAAATCAAGACTTAGGACGTTCGGTGACTTCTGTGTAAAATAAATCAAGACTTAGGACGTTCGGTGACTTCTGTGTAAAATAAATCAAGACTTAGGACGTTTGGTGACTTCTGTGTAAAATAAATCAAGACTTAGGACGTTCGGTGACTTTTGTGTAAAATAAATCAAGACTTAGGACGCACGGTGACTTCTGGGTGAAATGAATCAAGACTAAGGACGTTCGGTGACTTCTGTGTAAAATAAATCAAATCATAGGACGCACGGTGACTTCTGTGTAAAATTAATCAAATCATAGGACGCACGGTGACATCTGTGTAAAATAAATCAAATCATAGGACGCACGGTGACTTCTATGTAAAATAAATCAAGACTTAGGACGTTCGGTGACTTCTGTGTAAAATAAATCAAGACTTAGGACGCACGGTGACTTCTGGGTGAAATGAATCAAGACTCAGGACGTTCGGTGACTTCTGTGTAAAATAAATCAAGACTTAGGACGCACGGTGACTTCTGTGTAAAATAAATCAAGAATTAGGACGTTCGGTGACTTCTGTGTAAAATAAATCAAGACTTAGGACGTTCGGTGACTTCTGTGTAAAATTAATCAAGAATTATGACGTTCGGTGACTTCTGTGTAAAATAAATCAAGACTCAGGACGTTCGGCGACTTCTGTTAAAATAAATCAAGACTTAGGACGTTCGGTGACTTCTGTGTAAAATAAATCAAGACTTAGGACGTTCGGTGACTTCTGTGTAAAATAAATCAAGACTTAGGACGCACGGTGACTTCTGTGTAAAATAAATCAAGACTTAGGACGTTCGGTGACTTCTGTGTAAAATAAATCAAGACTTAGGACGTTCGGTGACTTCTGTGTAAAATAAATCAAGACTTAGGACGTTTGGTGACTTCTGTGTAAAATAAATCAAGAATTAGGACGTTCGGTGACTTCTGTGTAAAATAAATCAAGACTTAGGACGTTCGGTGACTTCTGTGTAAAATAAATCAAGACTCAGGACGTTCGGTGACTTCTGGGTGAAATGAGTCAAGGCTTAGGGCGCACGGCGACTAACGTGTTAAATAAATCAAGCTTAAGACGCACGGTGACTTACGTGTAAAATGAATCAAGACTTAGGACGCACGGTAACTTACGTGTAAAATGAATCAAGACTCAGAACGCACGGTGACTTACATGTTAAATACATAAAATCTTAAGGCTTACGGCTACATATGTTTGAAATTAATAAAGGCTTGGTACGCACGTAAAAAAATAATCAAGGCTTGGGACGTTCGGTGACTTCTGGGTGAAATGAAATAAGACGGCTTTTGCGTAAAATAAATCGCGACTCGGGACGCAGGGTGAATTTTGTGTGAAATCGATCAAGTACTGAACTTTGCGACTTCTGTAAAGACAAATATCAGGGCTTTTTAAGTAAGGCGACATCTTTGCAAAATGAATCGGAGCTTAGGATACACAACGATTTTTGTATGAAATAAATCAAATCTAGGACAGAGGGTGATATCTGTTAGGAAATAATCAAAGTTTAGTGCGTACGACTACTTATTGGTAAATGAAAAAAAATCAAGGGTTAAAGACTTATGCTTAAATATGCAGTTAAAAACTTGACTTAAGTCAATAGAAACAACTAACATAAATTACACAGATAACACAATAATAGAAAACAATTTGACAAGATAATTGTACCGGACACATGGATAAAATTATGTTTTAATATAGAGTTAACGTACTTCAGATTAGTGGTGGGGAATCCCCTTTCATATTCGCTAAAAGAATAGATACAAAAGCCTAAAGATAATTTGAGCCTTGGCAATTGAAAACGCACAGATAAGTTCATCTCTTTTAATATCATTATTCTTTCATCGATTTGTATTATAGGAGGGTAGTATAGTTAGTCTCAAACATGGCCCCTGATGACGTCATTACTAGGTGTTTGTTGTCATGGATATTAAGTATCTTTTGCATGATCCCAATAAAATAAAATAAAACACCACATATCAAAGATACTATTCTGATAGAAAAACACAGGTTAAAATATTTTAGAAATCAAAAACACGTTTATCTGCCTAGGAATGAAACTAATTTAGACAAAAAAAAATTTAGCTAGCTTGCCGAAAAAAATAATTGTTTATCTTAGGTACTCCGGTTTCCTCCACCATTCCATTTCAGAACTGACAAGAATACAAGACAGAGATCTTTACCTTAGGGTTAATCACTTTAAATCCACTTAACTTGGTATGATCTACGGCTTCAAGACCGTCTTTGTTTTTTTAACTGCTTCCGTTTAATAGAAAATAATAATCGTGTAATTTTTAAAATGAAAAATTTTATAATCAATCCACCCCCCAAAAACAAAACAGCTTTCAAGTAATCATACAACGATTAAATGGTATTTATTAGTAAGCGGATGTATTTGTCAAATGTTTAAGAGTTCTTAGGCCGTAAAATTACTGATTGAACTGGAGTGTTATAGCATGAGCTGATTATGATCTCGTGTTATGAGGCAATGTTGTAAATGGCTTGCATTTAGTACATCAAAGCTTGTTTGATAGAAGAAAGAAGAACGGTGTTTACGAAACAAAGCATTAAGCAAACAGGGGATTGATTTTTAATCATAAAACAAAGTTATAGGTTAAATATATAGAGAGAGAAATTCTATCGATTCAAAAACAAAATGATATTTCATTAAAGTCATATTTAACAACAATAATAGGAGCTTTAAAAACACAATACCTACTTTTCGTTTTTCAAAACGTAGTGACTTTTAAGCATAGCTTTTGCCATTGTAAAAAGTGTGTGTGTGTGTGTGTGTGTGTGTGTGTGTGTGTGTGTGTGTGAGAGAGAGAGAGAAAGAGAGAGAGAGGTTTACATTTCGATTTATTAAGAGGCCAACAGTTGTAACAAAAGATAAATAACTTTTAAGAAAATACAGAAATGTAAAAACAAGAACAAAGTGACATGAAACAAACTAAGAAATATATAAATGTTCTGAACGTGAACTGGCACTAGAAATATTAATAAAACAGACATGCTTTATATCATGTCGTTGATCACCAATTTTTTTCCGGTTGTTACAAAGCACGCGCATTAGAAAAAGCGCCTTTAATTATCACAAACAAATCAACAATGAAAGAAATGAAAATGTTTGCCGAACCGCGAACCAACAAAAAAAGAAATAAGGAAAATGTTTACTTGACAGGGCCAACAACACAATTCATGAATGGCTAACACATGCCAGACGACGTATGAAAAGTGTTACTAAATAGCCAATCAAAGTCAAAAAAGGGTTAACCAAACAGCCAATCAACAAAAACAAGAAAAGAAAAAAAAACGCCAATCAACAAAGACAAGAAGAAAGTGTTTTCCAAACAGCCAATAAACAAAGACAAGAAAAAACTATTTACCAAACAGCCATTTAACAAAGACAAGAAAAAAGTGTTTACCAAACAGCCAATAAACAAAAACAAGAAGAAAGGATTTACCAAATAGCTAATCAACAAAGACAAAATGAAAGTGTTTACCAAACAGCCAATCAAAAAATACAAGAAGAAATTGTTTACCAAACAGTAAATAAACAAAGACAAAAAGAAAGTGTTTACCAAACAGCCAATCAACAAAGACAAGAAGAGAGTGTTTATCAAACAGTCATTTAACAAAGACAAGAAGAAAGTGTTTACCAAACAGCCAATCAAAAAAGATTAGAAGAAAGTGTTTACCAAACAGTTAATAAACAAAGACAAAAAGAAAGTGTTTACCAAACAGCTAATAAACAAAGACAAAAAGAAAGTGTTTACCAAACAGCCAATAAACAAAGACAAGAAGAAAGTGTTTACCAAACAGTCAATAAACAAAGACAAAAAGAAAGTATTTACCAAATAGCCAATCAACAAAGACAAAAAGAAAGTGTTTACCAAACAGCCAATCAATAAAGACAAGAAAAAAGTGTTTACCAAACAGCCAATCAACAAAGACAAAAAGAAAGTGTTTACCAAACAGCCAATAAACAAAGACAAGAAAAAACTATTTACCAAACAGCCATTTAACAAAGACAAGAAAAAAGTGTTTACCAAGCAGCCATTTAACAAAGACAAGAAGAAAGTGTTTACCAAACAGCCATTTAACAAAGACAAGAAGAAAGCGTTTACCAAACAGCCAATAAACAAAGACAAGAATAAAGGGTTTACCAAACAGTCAATAAACAAAGACAAAAAGAAAGTATTTACCAATTAGCCAATCAACAAAGACAAAAAGAAAGTGTTTACCAAACAGCCAATCAAAAAATACAAGAAGAAAGTGTTTACCAAACAGTAAATAAACAAAGACAAGAAGAGGGTGTTTACCAAACAGCCATTTAACAAAGACAAGAATAAAGGGTTTACCAAACAGCCAATAAACAAAGACAAGAAGAAAGTGTTTACCAAACAACCAATCAAGAAGAAAGTGTTTACCAAACAGCCAATCAACAAAGACAAAAAAAAAGTGTTTACCAAACAGCCAATAAACAAAGACAAGAAGAAAGTGTTCACCAAACAGCCAATCAACAAAGACAAAAAGAAAGTGTTTACCAAACAGCAAATAAACAAAGACAAGAAAAAACTATTTACCAAACAGCCATTTAACAAAGACAAGAAAAAAGTGTTTACCAAACAGCCATTTAACAAAGACAAGAACAAAGTGTTTACCAAACAGCCAATCAACAAAGACAAGAAGAGAGTGTTTACCAAACAGTCATTTAACAAAGACAAGAAGAAGATGTTTACCAAACAGCCAATCAACAAAGACAAGAAGAAAGTGTTTACCAAACATCCAATCAACAAAGACAAGAAGAAAGTGATTACCAAACATCCAATTAACAAAGACAAGGATAAAGTGTTTACCAAACATCCATCAAACAAAGACAAGAAGAAAGTGTTTACCAAATAGCCAATAAACAATAGAAGTTATTAGAAAAGTGTTTACCGTTCAATTTATTAATTCATAACTTGTGAAACTTGACTTATTTTAATTTTCCAGGTGCATCTCCTCCTGTTCCTAATTGAATTTACAAAATTATTTGAAACTGTCCATTTTGATAAGACTACTCAAACACTGTATAAATATTTAAAAGAGAGGCATACTTTTAAGTTGAAAGGATTAACTGATTTTAAAATCTGAAAATATAAAATCGAAATTTTAATTATCAACGGGAATCAGTGTTAAATCTTTTAAATATTAAAAACGCCACCCTTAGGAGATGAGTTTTAAATTTATAACAACTTGCTCGATGTTAATTACTAAGTTCAATAAATTTTCTAGAATGATTCATGAAATTTTTTCATGCGTGAATAATGAATTAAAATTGTGTGTGTGTGTGTGTGTGTGTGTGTGTGTGTGTGTGTGTGTGTGTGTGTGTGTGTGTGCGCGTGCGTGCGTGCGTGCGTGCGTGCGTGTGTGTGTGTGTGTGTGGTCTTGAATGGGATTTTGAAAAAAAAATCCAATATACTTCATATCAATTAGAACAGAAAAAAAGTTGTGTTTACGGGAAGCGATGTCCCGACACAATCCATCTTGCTTTTTATGATTTAACTCGTAAAAGGGGCACATTCATATTTTCTGCTGACTAAGTTTCAAATTGTTATATACGATTGACAGATTGTGGCGCCTTTTTTTCTATTAATGTCATGGTTACACATTTTTGGTTTTTAATTATACAAAGGGTGTTTCACGGGTTTTCATTAGCTTCGCAACATGTATACAATTTTTACTTGCCAAAATTCATGAAATAGAAAACAAAACGCATATAATCGAATTTAGAATAAACTTTGGTAGAGATCCTTTATAACGTTTTTACATGTATCAACTAACTATTATTTTACGTCGTATCAGGAAAACGTTCTGCCATGTGATGTGTGTGATTTATAGTGTGTAAGGGTTCCGATCTGAGCAATCATCTAATTCAATTTTTTTTGGTCCAGGTGAAACTTATTTCACTTATCTCGAGACAACACCAGCAACTATTTTCCTAAAAATTTTCTGAACACAAGTTCATACGGAATGAGACGGTCTTTGAACAAGGGTTCTGATTTGAGAAAGCGAGTTCATGAAATGTTGTTAAAGAAGTTATAACTATTCGTGTGCAATTTCTTATAGAAAACAGCCTTTTTTTCTCTCTATTTCACAATTTTAAGATCTTAACGCCAAGACTTCTACCTGAACAGGAGCTGTCGTAAACCTTTAAAAGACCTG
>CM056604.1:13986594-14076559 GCA_029721355.1 Tegillarca granosa
CAACGGCCTTTTTCTATAGGTAATTTATAATTCCTTGTTCGAAATTTACTTAGTGAAAATTTATTTTTGGTAGAAATGTTAGATAATAAGTAATATTCCATTTCAAAATTATAAACGAATAAGATATCCCTTTAGATGAATTATTAATATAGATGTTCCACTGTTATATAAATTAATCATATAATCTTTGTTTAAAACATTTGACACATCACGTTTTGCTATTAAATGTTTCGAATAACCAGATATATTTTAAACCACATTCATCAAAAAGTAATTTTAGACAACACAACCATTTAAAATTAACACCATTTAGATGATTCGAATATCAAAGCTTTTATATAAATGGCAAATATTTTGTTTCTTTGCCAGTAACAATATTAGCTCAAAAAATTATAATTCTATTTTATATATTTATAGTAGCTGAATACTTTGCAATTTCACCATAAACTGTACAATTTGGAGTTTATTTTTTAAGATTAAGAATTATTTTACTGAAACTGAAATGGACTCTTTCAAGTATATCACAGTTTCCACATCCCCATACTTGACAGCCATACAGTAATATTGACAAAACTGTTTTGTCAAACGAAAGCAATTGACAATCAATTATAAACAGACTTTTCAATTGCAGAGTATATTTCTTTAGTAGCCTTTTCTTATATATATATATATATATATATATATATATATATATATATATATATATATATATATATATATATATATATATATACAATTAAAAGAAACGGATCAGCTAAAAATATACCCAAGTACCTGCCTTCTAGTACCGTCACTATAAAAAGACATTTTTCTTCTAAAATTCTACCATTTGAGGAAAATTACAACCTCTGTTTTAGAGACATTAATATTAAACTTCCATAATTTACAATAATCTGAAAAAATCTGAACGGATATTAGATTCAGACATCAGTACAATGTCTTCAGCATATAACATTAAAAACAATATCATATAAATACCAAAACGACTTCTATTTCATTAGTAACAATTGTAAATTGTTACTGGGTGGTTGTGGTCCTACGAAAATACGTTAAAAACTATTATTACATTAAACTCAAGTGCTAATAAAATTTGAAGTTTTGTAATGAGCGGATTCATTATTTTTGGTTTTATTTTCTGGTTTTGTCTTCGGGTTTTTTTCTGATTCTAGTTACAATTGCTTTTGACTTGTACATAATTTCAGTTACACTAAACAATTTTCTTCAATGATTTAAAACTGAGCAATCAGAGACAATTTTAAAAAAATCAAATAATTCATAATTATTATTTCATTAAAATAATTTTACAATAAAGGGCCGCTTTTACACTAGGTTGAAAGCTAATAAAATTCTTTACAGATGTGTTATGACGTCACATTATTACGTCACTTTCATGTATATTGATACTTTCATTGTAACTACTCGTTTACAGACTATTTTATTTAAAAATTCAACAATTTCGATAAACAACAAATGTTCTGATAGATAAAGCTACACATTTTATGAATTATTAAGTCTCCCACCCACGAAATGGTAGGGAGACTTATTGTTTTTGTACTGTTTCTTATTATTCTTCCGCCGTAATTTTGTCCGACCTTTTTCTCAGGAATGGAAAGTCATATCAACTTGAAACTGTCTGCAGTTAACTAGCATCATCTAAAGGTGTGCTAACAGTTCTTTTTGTCGCAATTCGCATACAAGAGCTGTATTTATCAAAGTTTAATGCCCCCTCCGAAACATATTTTTATTAAACAGTTATTTCTCCGTTAAAACTTGGGGGTGGGAGACTTGTTCGTCAGTGTGCCTACCCACTGACAATGTCAAGTTATTTATTTTGGCTCTACATATTCATCAGCCAAAAATCAGATTAGTCTCATATCACACTATAATCAATTTGATCAAAATACTACACAAATGTGACAAAACGTCTCCAACTTAAAGACTTTATACGAGTATATATATATATATATATATATATATATATATATATATATATATATATATATATATATATATATATATATATATATATATATATTCTTTTACTCAATCGAAAGAGTGAAAGATTATTAAATTTTGTACCTAATTAAACATAAATTAAACTCGTTAATGATAAATAACTTAACCATGGCTTGCCAAGTCGTGTAATGTAACGCCTTCCGTAAATGCACCACATATGCATTAAAAAGTATCCTAAGAAAAAATCTATACCCCAGTTACCTTCTCAAAAAGTATTCTTAGTGTAAGTAAATAATTATAAATGAGTACTTTAAACTTTGAGAAAAAAAATCGTTTTTATTTTACAACGTAAGTGTATGACATGTTGACAACTGTTACTGGAAGTCTGACCTAACGCTGTATTATATAAAGAAAATTTTTACTGGTTTTATAATTAAATACATTGTATTGTGAAACTGTGAGTTTTAAGCATTCATTCATTCATTCTTTCAATTTATGTATAATTGGATAAGTACAATAAACTGGAAAAAAAAGATGAAATATTGTGAAACTTTCGAGTTGTAAGCATTTATCATTCATTTATGTAACCTCCTCGTATTTGTAAGATTCGGTACATACATATTTGCTGGAATAAAAAGATAAAGGTAAGCCTCATAAAAAATAAAAATAACCGTAGTTATGATATACCAATCCAAAAAAATAAATAAATAAAATATATTATTATTATTTATGTTATTATTATTATTATTATTATTATTATTATTAGGAGTAGTAGTAGTAGTAGTAGTAGTAGTTGTAGTTGTTGTTGTTGTAATGGTGTTCTACGCCCTTGTCGAAATTCCTTCAGTTATATCGAGGTGGTCAGTTCTGGAATGGAGGAGAAAAACGGAGTCACTTGAAAAAAACCACCGACCTTCAGCAAGCAAAGTTTTTACAAGAGTTTTTTCCAAACATACATAATTTAGAATATATCAAGTGCTTTCTCGTTATAGGTTTAATTGCAGTTTTATCTTATTTATCATCATCATCATCATCATCACCATCATCATCATCATCATCATTAATTGATGTTTGCGCCTTAATTAGTTAAATCAGCATACTGTCGCTCTATTGCCATGCTTGTAATTGAGTGAAATCGACATATTTTAACTCTATTGCCATGCTTGTAATTGAGTGAAATCCACATATTTTAGCTCTATTGCCATGTTTGTATTTGAGTGAAATCGACATATTGTTGCTTTATAGATCAGCTGTTTGTAAATGTGATGTTAGGAACTCCTCAGCTAGTTAAATTGGCTTCTTTAATGCTTAATTACATTGTCCTCAGCATCATAAAATTTGTTTTTGATCAAAGTAATTAATTTTTATATAAGATTATAAAATATCGAGTTGCTTGATAAATGAGTTCATACATAATCAACAATTTCAAATCTTCCTTTGAAATCATTACCTTCTTCTATATGCAATTAACATAACATAAAAATCGAATAAAAGAAAAAAATAAATAAACATACTGAATATATCAACACATGGGCCGTTTTTTAGAAATAAATCAAAGGAAAAAATAATATTTATTCTGTTGAATTTCAATTAAAAAACAATAAATGTCTAATAAACAGCCAAAATAAATTAATTTATTTCCTTCGGATTTTAAAAATTAATTTACCAGAATTGTTAATGACAAAATTTTGTTAATGGCAAAATTTAGTGAATGTTGCCAAGTGAGAATTAGATTGTTTTGTCAATGATAGAGAAGAGAATTTAAAACAAAATATTGATTCTGAAAATCCCTCATGCTGGAAAATCTTTAAATTTCTGTTTAAATTAGAAAAACTACTGAAATGAAACGAAGGAGAAAATGATTCTCATAAATTTAAGTTTACAATCTAATTTAAGATTTTAAAAAAATAGAACTGACGAAACAGTTATTTCATATTTTTGAATTCGAAGGGAGAAATCGTTATTCTACTTTTATTGAGGAGATCACGTTAGAAATGATAGATTAAAAAGTAGTTCCCGGAGATATTTTGACAAGCGATAGGCAATTTTTAACGTATTTAAGTCTACCGTAGTGATATTCGAACCTAGGCGGTGAGAGGTGAGGTGATCCATAAGCTCGCGCTGTAGATCACTCTGAACACTTGGCCTCTATTAAAACGAATAAGTCGAATAAATAAGAAATAAAAGTAATCTGTATGCCGGCGCTTTAGACTTTGAGGTTGATTAATTTTATATAATAATAATCATCATCATCATCATCATCATCATCATCATCATCATCATCATAATATCCTAGATTGCTTATCATTTTGATACAAATATTGAAAAAATTATTATTGAGTAAATGTCGCTCGTTAGAATAATCTTTTTTATGCAAGTAATAAGTGTAACGACTTGCTGTCATTTTTCAGTTTTTAAGTCAGAATCGACTAGGAAAAAAACAGTGTATGAAATAAGCTAGAAAGACATGATGGTCAACAGGACCCTTAACTTTTAAATGTTGTTAGCCCAAATGAAAAGTTTATGGTCCTGAAATATGGAAGTTAGCGTGTCTCTTTAATTTTGTCAATTAAACCTCATATTAACTATACTGTATGTATTGTTGTATCTTTTCTCACAGAAAAAAAAACTTTAAAGGTCGCTACTTTTCTATATTGTCTGTTGTACTAGTGTAAAGTATTGTTCATTAATGAAGATTTCTTATTATACTCAAACAAACTACCACAAATTTAGGCATCTTGAGGAAACATCCGCCTGCTATAGGAGAAACGCTGGTTAAATGAAAGAGCCAACCGGACTTGGAACTCTATAAAGTTGGTGACCCGAGCAAAAAGTCAATAGCCTTGTTCCATCAGGCCCGCAGTAATTTCGCACACTGAAAAAAACCCTTTACCGGACCTTAATTTTGACTGTGCTAATGAGTAGCCCCACCCACTTTACACGTACAGTAATCGAGAGGTCTAAAACACAGGTTTACGGATAACAGCGCCCCTCATCGCTTAGGTTTGGATCCAACTCGTGGCAGTCTCAGTTTGAGAAACTTTTTAAGGTCATACGTGAAAGAAACTATAGTCTGGGCGTAAAACACCATTAATAGACACTGATTCACTCTACCATTAAAGAATTCTTTGTTCAAATTTCTTATATGACTTGTCTATAGAACGATTTGATTTATCGAACGGATGGGATTTTACCTCCAAATCAAAAATTTTTGACTTACATCGGAATGTCACCAGCTAAAGGTGAAATTTTTACAGAATTTGTTACTTAAAAGATAAAAACTATATTTTGAAAAAAACCCATGAGTTTTACGTCTTATCAAATTTTCTTCATTGATATCGAGATGTCACCGGTTAAAACATGCAGTTTAACGAATTACAAGTACCTTTATATTGCACTGTTGATAACAATGGGATATATATATATATATATATATATATATATATATATATATATATATATATATATACTGGGTTTTTTTTTCGAATTATGTCTGCGCACAAGTATAACTACTTTACCGGTTCTTTATTTAAAAAAATTGGGGAAAAAAAAGAATTGTATTAACCAGCTTTGTTTAAAAAAGTTCATTTTCATCAAAGTTGGCTTAAGAGACACCTACAGAGACTCGTTGCAAACTATTGTAAATAACGAGGTAGGTTTTCAGGAATAAAAATAAAGAAGCTTAGAGATTTGAGATTTCATTGATAGACCATTAATTTTAACAGAAAATAGAAATTCTCTCTATAAGAGTGTCATATTTAGATGTGTAATTTCTCACTCAGAATTATAGAGAACTATGTCGTATCGTCTTTATGTCATTTTTGAATCTTTTGGGATTTTAAAACATTTGGCATTAAGATAATACGTTAATGGTTGATGTCACAATCAATAATGCACAGATTAAATATGTGTAAATATCTCTCATATGTCAGAAATAAACAACATGTAAATACATCTGTTGGACAGATACTACACCATCATCACCCTATAATCACCTTTGTGACAATTCCATGGCTTCAATAAATTTTCTAGATCTATTTCATTAAGACTGCGCTGTACAAATTCGTCAAAATAATGATGTTTTTCTCTAAAATGACTGGTCTTAAGCCGCTGTTTTACAGATCACCGATTAGTTTCGAAACCCACTGGACATTTGTTATGGACTTATTTTGAAATGAGTTATTCTTAAAAAAATGACCAATATTTTCCAGTACAGTTTTTTTTTGAATTATTAAAAAAAATATCGCATTGTATTTCTAATGCATAGGCAGTAAAATACAAAACCTGTCCAAGCAATCGTTTATATATATATATATATATATATATATATATATATATATATATATATATATATATATATATATATATATATATATAATTTTTCGTTATATGTTGAATACAATTTTTTTTATTTAACAAATTTTGTTGGGGGGGGGGGTGGCAATTTAAAATCACTATGTCTGTCAGCCTTTCTATCCGTCTTTCCTTGTAAAATTGTCTCTACTCGATAACTTTCACATCTATGGATAGATTTTGATTAAACGTGATACAAATGTATACCAACAGAATATGAGGTGTCGTGCACCAAATTTAGATGTTTAGATCAAAGATCAAGGTCACATGATGGAATGGAACTGTTAGAGCGATGTATTGAGCTCTCCAGAGAAAGTTCTAGTTTGCTTCTGTGACTGATTCTTCTAAACATTTTTCTAACTTTTTTATGGTCCCCGCTTATTTTGTTACTACACATTGTTAAGTGACCTGATTTTCTAAGCTTCGGTACCTCAACTAAATGATCAGTGAAAATTTAAAATTTTAAAATAATAAAAAAAAAATATTTTGTTATTTAGTGATAGTAACTGCGTGCATTAACTTTTGATAAAAAAAAATGAAAATAAATAAATAAATAAAGAAAGAAAGAAAGAAATTATAATACATACATACATACATACATACAAACATACATACATAAATAAATAAATAAATAAATAAACATTTTTAAAAATTATTAAAAGAATAAACAAGTCTCTGTGCCTGACACAACCATGTCACGTCACGGAATAGGTCGAGTTTTTTAACACAATATAGAAGAGTTGAGTTGAGTTGAGTAATGGTGTTTAACGTCCCATTCAAGAATATTTTACTTATATCGAGACGTCGCCAGCTATAGGCGAAAGTGCAGAAATTTTGCCTGTGCGTTGCGTTAATGCATTATACAGCAGGGTTCTTTTTTATGCCATGCCTACCGTGACATGGGACCTCGTTTATTTTAAGTTCCATTCCGAAAGAACCGTGACTTTTATTTCGTAATGCCGAGTGCTTGGCGAAAGATCAGTCACCACCCACTTTCAAGTCTTGGGTCAGACCCGACCGGGGTTCCAACCCACGACCTTCCACTTACGGAGCTAGCATTCTACCAACTGAGCTACCGCAGTGGCATACAATATAGAAGAAATTCAACAACCGAGTTAATAAACTTAGTACGCGTTTAATAAAAAGAAAAATCTGCTTTTTTCAGTTTTACAGTTCCTAGCCGCGAAATTTTGGCACGATACTGATTAATCTTTAAATAATAAATGCATCAATTCACTAAAACACTTACTCTGCTTCGCTGAAATCAGTAAATAAACTGCTGCATAACAACAATTCATTTTAAATTAATTTGTTAAATATACTATAAAAAATCATGTTTAATTCCTGATGTGCCATATGTGCACATTTCGGAAAGTTAGTTCCTCATCAGTGACACTGGGGGGAGGGGGGGGGGGCGAAAAAATTGATAGGTAAAAAAAAACATAAGCAAAACATTTGAAAATTAATGACTGCAAACGGTTCCAAAATTATATGAATCCAAATAAAGCTAAGGAATGGTTTGCATGATGGAACAAACTTTAGTATTTAACAATATTCCAAAATTAAGACGGCTGAAAATTTAGCTAAATAGTCAAGAACAAATAGAACAACTTTCTTTTATCCATTAATGGGGCCTTGGTTGTCTGGTGAACTAAAGCCCCGGCTAACTGCTCACGGCGCTCTTCGCTAAGTATAATTCCACTCTGGCATATCTAACTGTTAACAAGTTTGTAACAGTGCTTGCCAGAAATCGATGGTTTTATTTCTTGGCGTTTTGCGCCTAAATCAAGACAATTTCAAAGTATATAGCGTTTATATACATAATATGTTTATCTACAGTTATCAATGTTTTATTACAAAAGATTTTACAGCGAACTGTTTTAGTGACATAGGTCATTACAAAATATAAAATGTTTATCTACAGATATCGCTGTTTTATATTTATTGCATGAGGTTTCACGCTTTTTAAATAAAAAGTCCATTTTTTATCAAAATTTATTGTCGGTTTATTTGATGTTGTTTAACGTCGCATCAGCAATTTTTCCTTATATACCGAGCGTAATTGTATAATCTTTAAAGATTATTCCTAGAATTTAGTCGTGAATTCCTGTGTTTTAAAGTCTTACATTAGCAAGAACTCAGGGTTACCTTAATGTGCTTGTTTACAGTTATAACGCTGCAGACAAGAATGCCACCTTTGAGGTCAAATTATGCTGGCACGAGAGAACCATTTCTGTCATCTTAATGCTGAGCATCGAGCAGCACCTTAAGCTTTAAAGGGTATCGGATTTTCCTTTTGACATATTTTATTTGTCATTCTTAAAGCCTGTCTCACACAGAACACGGTTGGGCACACGGTTCCAATACGGTATACTCGGTTATATACGGGTTGACTGGTACGAGTATTGAGCTTCAACCGTGCCTAGGGATGAGTTGGTACGATTTAGACTCGAATGTAGCACGAGTATGTACGAACAAAGCAAGGATATACTCGGTCAAGCAAGGTTTCTCACGGTTTGAACACGAGTTGCAAACGATTTTGTTACGATTGTTGTACGGTTCCAAGTACGGTCTAGTACGGTCTGTTACGGCCTAGTACGATTAAACACGACTTTTACTCGATTAACTAGACATTTACAGGGTTTACATACGATCCCAACGACTTTTGTTCGAGTTATGCTCGAATTATCACACATTCGTGTACGTTTTGATATATACTATTTATATACGATATTGACACGGTTGAGCTCACTCGTGGAGTGGACTTCATGTGCGGTTGTATATACGGTCTCGTACGGTCTCAAACGGTCTCTCACGGTCTTGTACGATCGCTAATACGATCATACACGGACATGGCACCCGTGCCAGTTTTTTAAAAGTTTTAAAAATCATACACGGCTTTCACGGATATACTCGAATGGCCCGAGTGGTAATTCGGATAAGGCCACGGTTGGTTCGGTTGTATGTACGGTTAACACGGGTGGCCAACCGTATAAGCTGTGTGTTCTGTGTGAGACTGGCTTTAGAAAGCAATGCTTATGCACGACTCTTACACGGTTCTTACCTTTGAATTCCGTTCCCGAGGCGGACACTATACCTTTGAACCGGTTTATTTTCAAGTTCACTTAATTTATTTATACTGTTTTTATTAAAAACCCTATCAAAAATTCTAAATATAGAATGTTTTTTACTTTAGTGATCATAAATTTAAGTCAATTTTCATTAATATTATTCACATGCTAGATTTTAAAGTGGTTGACTGTTGAAGAACTCTCTTGTTTTAGGAGGAAAAAAAATTACCGTGTTACGACTGTACTTAATAATGGTATATTATTTCTTTTTAGTTACATGCAGACAGGAAACAACATGGGATAAATGGTGGACATACGAAGGATTTTCAGGTAAGAAAAAAGTTTCATTTACAACAATGAACGATGGGTTTAAACCTTAATCCCAAAAGGTTTTAAATTCATCTAATATACCCTTCCAGAGAAAAGTTTGATTTTTTTCCTTTTACGGCTCAATACTTATGTAGTTCTGCAACATTCCAAAATCCATGTTGCCTAAAAATTGCCTGAAATCATGTATATAGCTGTAGATCAATCCAGGATGAAACTGGTAACACATGACTGTATGTATATTCTTTTCCCGAGGAGATGAAAAATTCCAGACGATCTGATTAGCTTTATTGTTGGTATATTTTTGGCCGCAATCATGACCTTGGTTTTTTTTCCGTTTACTTAAAGAAAATCATGAAATTAAATTTAAGGATGAAAGTAGATAAAAATTTATTTTAAAATCATAAAACTGTCAAAAATATTTCACTATCCAGTTTCCCAGTATAATGACGCAATTTTCCAGTAAAGTGACTTAACTATTAAGTAAAGTGTGATGATTTAGCAGTATAGTGACGTATTTTTCCAGGGAAGCGATGTGATTTTCCAAAAATGTAATTAAATATATATAGTGACGTAATTATTAAGTATAATGAAGTTATTGTCGGGTTTAGTGACGTAATTGTCAAGTACAGTGACTAATAGAATCTGTCACCTGTTTGTGACCGATACCGGATGATCTCAGTCGAGGGTGATGTGGTGTAACGTATCCCAATCGAGGCTGTTTGTGACCGATACCGGATGTTCTCAGTCGAGGGTGATGTGATGTAACATATCCCAATCGAGGTTGTGCCGAGATTGGGATACGTTACATCACATCACCTGAGACTGAGATCAACCGGTATCGGTCATAAACAGGTGACAGATTCTATTTTTTATAACTGCGATACGTACAAAACAAAACACCCGTATGGGACCCCTTGCATTCCTTTGGACACTTGTAAAAATCCACCCTTTGAACATAATCCCATCGACAATGCCTCAAAAGTTTAAGATATCAAAGATTTGTATTCAGTACAAATACAAAACAAATTTGACAATAAAATATTTTGACAAGAAACAATCAAAACACATATTTGAAAATAAATAAATAAATAAATAAACCTATTGTTTTGATGACGTCAGGCACAATGATCGGATACGTCATCCTGAGATCATCAACACCGTGGCGTGAGACTGTACCAGACAAACTGGACAAGACAGAAAAATCTAGCACCGATGTGCGTGTGGGATTTTTCTGTTCGAGGCACGAGAATAAATTTTCCAGTACAATAACAGCATATATATTTGCAGTATTTTGTTTCAATATTACTTCAGGGCGTTGGCACCGTTGTATATATCTTGTTCCATTTGTACACTTGGTAAATAGTTCACAATAAATCCATAACTTCTTTCTTGTATTAAACTTAAACCTGTCATATTTTTGGCAATTTTTTTATGTGACCACAAATATTTTTATGGTAAACGTTAAGAGAACTTAAGAACGCCAAGTTCATTTCATGGATCATTTTCTCTACAGACGAAATAAAGTTGAAATACTAGACGAATTGTCTAAACTGAAGGAGTATTTAATAAATTTAAGATCGAGATTGGAGTGATCCGTTACTCCCTGCAGAGCGGTTTTTTCGTCTTCATATATAAACCTATATTGTGTCATGGACACGTAATTTTGTTAGTACGTTCAGTTATTGAAATAATTACTATTTCACTACACACTTCGATTCTATGAGCGTTTTTCTTTTTTTCTGTTTGAAACATACAGCTGATTCTGATGACAGACTTTTTTATGACAAAACTACACTCTATCGCAAAGTAAGAATATACTAATCACAACTTGTGTTTATCTTGGCTCCTGTTTTTTTAATCGTTGATCAGCCATTGCCAAGTAAAATTTTGAGCTATAAAATATTAAATTACCGATGCCGTTGACAGGCCACAAGACAATTTTTATGGCAAATATTTAAATGTGTTGTTGCGCAAAATGTTTATCACAAAATGAAAAAAAAATACTAAGCAAAATATCGTGATTACCTTGGGTATTGTTCTTCTTTTGTTCTTTGTTACCTCAGCTATTGCCTAGTACATTTTGAGCTATAGATTTTTAAATTCTATTGCCATCACAGACAAAGGACCATTTTGAAAATTCAATGGAATTTTGGAAACCGTTATAGACAAAAATAATTGCCTTGGCATCGTTTCATGGCATATCATACAAACAAGCCAAACCGTTGACGTGTAATAATGTGAGTTTGACAAGAAAATTATATACTGCCAAAAATGACGACATTAAAAAGGCTGGTCTTATAAGAGAAGCTATATACAGGTGACATAGTCATCCAACTCGGATAACATCAACACATCACTTCTTTGGCTTGGATTGTCATAGAAAATTACAGTTAATCAAAATTCTGCTAGATATCACATTGAAACGTTAATAAACGAAACATGTTATTAAAGTATACTTCTACGCCCTTGTCTGAAGTGAAATAATGATTTATGTAAGGGGCTCCTAGCTTCTGAATAACACTCGAGTTTTGGTAATTCACTTTAATCGATCGTATAAAAATTTCTATTTTTCTTTTGATATTCTTTTTTCATGACAAAATAATTCTATTATTTTTTCATCTCTTTTAATAGTAACGTTTTAGTCACACAAACTATGTAATTACGTATTTATCTCCCGTTTTTTAAGAGCCAAACAGCTTAGAAAGCATTCGATTTTAAATCCCCCGATAATTTTTTTTGTGTCGAAAGTTGGAGGGCGTGGGTCCAAACCCCGGCCAGGTCATTCATAAGATTTTAATATTTAAAAGGCTGTTTCATTGTCTGGCGCTCGGCATTAAGACCGCGTGGACCGCTTCACCCTGTGTCAGTATACTGTAACTTGAAGCGTTTTGCTTGTCTCCGGTGCACTGACTGCAAGCTTGCATGTTTAAGTCGCGCTAAGTGCGCGTGAGTACAAGACAGGTGATAAAACACACGCTTATCACAAGCATGCATAAACCTATCCATAGATTAATCCTTGAGAGATTGTCTTCGTGAATAGCTGAATAATTGCTGATGAAACGTTAAACAACCTTACAATCATCTAACCATACCTTCGTACCAAATTACCTTATATGTTTGCAATAAATATATTTCCATGAATAAAATGTTTGGCATAAAAAAACATCCTCTGAGCTACCGAATATAACGCTTTTTTAAAATGCTTTTTTTAATAACGTAAATTTTATTTTAATTTAGTTTAATTTAATTTTTATATTGTATTGTATTGTATTGTATTGTATTGTATTGTATTGTATTGTATTGTATTGTATTGTATTGTATTGTTGGTACAAATTAAAAGACAAATTCTTTATTCTGAATGAAATATATATACGGAATACACGGAATAATATTCAGAAAATTATTATAAATAAAAATATAATCTATTTATATGTGTCCTTTTAGATGTTTTTTTTTCTTTATTATTATTAATTTTGAGAAGTAAAAAGTCAGGTGCTGATAAATAATCAAGTCCTTGCTGAATTTCCTTCAATCTGCTGGAAGAGTTAAAATTAGGTTACAGATTTGAAATCTGTGACAATTTTGTAGACTATTTTTTAATTTCCTGACAACGGCATCTGAGGAATTTCTGTCAAAATGTCAGTAAATACGAACAGATTATAAATGATTAAAATGAATCTTCTGAAAAATATGCCACGGGATTATTCAAATGACATGCGTATAACTGGTATTATGCAATCATAGCGTTACACATGACATTTTATTAAAACTAAGAATAATTTATTGACACGAGATACACGTAGATACCATTGAAAGGAGGTTTAATTTGTAGAAAGGTTACCTAAATCGTTACGTTTTCTGCACGGAGATTCTTTATCGAAATAACAATATCTATATATGCTTACATTGTTTGAACTTATAAAATTTAAATTAAATAGCTGTATGTTTTTTACCGGATGTTTTTAAATAAATAGCTATGTATAGTGCCTACATAATTCACTCTTGCAGATTTCAATGTGAGAATTTTTGTTAGTTCCCTTGGCGGTCGGATTTTCCTAGTTTCCAATACTATTCTTGAAATGTCCTGAACTATAGAAACTTGACATATCAAAATATAAAATGTATATTCGTACTTAAAAAGGCAGGAAGTATTTTTTTAAAAATCGTTTTATTAATGATTAGTAAAGCTTCCAAGATATTATTCTTTGCTTCTATCATTGTTTTCCGTTTATTCGTTTAGACGATTATGCGGTTTTTTCTATAATGGCAGCGACACACAAATCAAGGATTTATCTAATGAGCTCATGACTGAACATCAAAATATTGATATTAAAATCCTCATTAGAAATATTCCGTTTTTAGTTAAGTAACGGAATAACACATCGATTTTGTAAGGTTTCATTTCATCGAAGCTTAATTTTATTTACCTGATGGAAATGTGGAAGTATAAGAACCACGTCAAATATATATATATATATATATATATATATATATATATATATATATATATATATATATATATATATATATATAAGAATGTCAATGATTTATATTATTTATCTTTTTACTTATTTATTTATTTGTATTTTTTGAAAACGAATCAGTTGTTTTACGCCCGTTTCAAGATTGCTTCACTTACTCTGAGGCGTTTCTTCTGAATTAGTAGAGAAAACCGAGTTCCCATATTTCAGTTCAGATGACTTCCTTAAAAAAGTAATTTGTACTAACGTATCTAGAGTGGATTAATATGTATTTACGCCCTTGTCAAGATCGCCTCACCTACTTTGATTCTTTTTTCCTTGAATAGTAGAGAAAACCGGAGTTCCCTCATATTTCAGTTCAGATGATTTTGTTTTTTGCGGTATTTGTACCAACGTAAATTGAAAGGAAACCGGAGTGTCTGGAGTTTTAAAAACCGTTGAACGACCTTCAGAAAGCAAGCAAATGTTCCAGCAAAATGATCTATCTAGCCGGGTTTTGAACCCGTTAGTCAGCAAAGTTATCCTTGAGAAGAATGCATTATAATAATTAACAATTACATTTGTACCAACGTAAATCGAGAGGAAACTGGAATCCCTGCAGTTTTAAAAGCCAACCTTAAGAAAGCAAACAAATCTTCTAACACAATGATCTATCTAGCCTGGATTTGAACCCGTTAGGCAGCAAAGTTATCCTTGAGAAAAATGCATTATAATAATCATCCAAGTAGTCTTGTTGATTTTATTGACATTTCTTAAAATAATGATACGAAATTTACCTAGATGTTTCTCCGTTTGGAATTATATTTTTTTCCAATACAGATCTACAGTCTCTACACTCGTTGTCATGAAGATCTAAAAGCTATCTTAATTCATTTTAATACAAAATTACTTTCCTTAAATCAAACAATTAAGTGTAATTCGAGTTTATGTATTAAAATTTTTGAAGAATATTTGCCAAATCATTTAGGCGCCATGCCTTGTTTTTGCTTGTTTTATTTATGTATTTTTAATGTTATTTATTTATCTGTTCTTAATGTTTTTATTTGTTTATTCATTTATTTAGTTTTATATAAGTAATTTTTTATTTATTAAAAACGTCCACGTATATTAAAGTAAATCATGGTCAACCGGTTATAACTGCCTGATTTAAGCATTGTAAGTAACAGGATTCTTTGTAATATCTGAATCCATGAGGAAATTACTTCTAATTTTAACATTATCTTTAATCTATCGCTTAAAGCAAAAAGTTGGATCTCTATATGCGGACAATAGACAAGCTGATAATTATCTCGAAGCAAGGAAACTTAATGCTTTCAGCAAATAGACGATTAATGGTGCCGACAAGGCAGAGACGCATGCCACCGGAACGTGTAGCAATTTCCTGACTTCATGTATTCATTTAATGTTGTAGGATTTGCATTTGTCCATTTCATACTGACGTCGCTTCTGTAATTGAGATATTTAAAAGATAAATGTTCCACAGCCGATTAGATACAGATATGACTCCTTAAGTCTTCAGGTTTATAAAACTACAGACTTAGTCAGATATGGCAAAGGGTGAAAGTATGGATGCGTAAAATTTATTTTTGACCAATATTCTTTAAGTTGGAGAAATTTGTCTTGTATTTAACTGGAAAGAGAGTGGAGTGGAGTAATGGTGTTTTACGCCCCGGTCAAGATTTTTTCACTTATTTCGAGGCGGTCAGCTCTGATGGAGGAAACCGGAGTACCTGGAGTAAACCACCGACCTTCGATAAGCGAACTGACAAACTTTCTCTCACTAGGATCTGTCCCGAGTGGGATTCGAACCCAGGCGGTGAGAGGCGCAGTGATCCGTAAGCGCGCGCTTTAGACCACTCGGCCACCGAGGCCCCTAACTGGAAAGAGAGGAGTAGGGCGAACTTTTATGCCTTCATGTTCACGATAAAAAGTTCGTGCATTTAATTTCTGATTCAGGCACTCGGAACGAAAGACGTTATTCTGTTTAATGAGGCTCAGGTTGCGTCAGAATGCAGGTTTTATCGATATTTATAAAAAATATGAAAACATGCCTCCAACTTTCCTAAAAGGTGCAAATGTTGTTTGGCTCTCACTTTACCCCCCCCCCCCCCCCCAGAACACCCAATTTTAAATCCTGGAATTCCTCCTTGAATTGAACATTTTACAAATGTCGCTATTAAACATAATCCCCCATATTAATGCAAGTATAATATACATGTTGTTTATTAGTTGTCAGAAATCAATCTCTAGAGCCGTGAAGATGTAAATTGACAGACATCTGTCTTTGGACATTGGTGACTGATCTGTAAGGATATAAGTTGTAAGACCTCGGCCCTGGTGTCAAGTCGTGAAGGGGAAAAGACGGTGGTAAGGTGTTGTCGGAACTCGATCTCCGGACCATGTTGGGACGAGTCGTGAAAATGTAAATCTTTATATCTCAATCTGTACACCGTTGATGTCAAGTTTTCTAACCTAGGTCTAAATGGTCTGGATTGGTTCAACAAAGCTACAAAAAAGTTAAAGTTTGTTACATCTTCACGGCTCGGTCAACACGATCTAGAGGCCAAGTTGTCTCAACTTTCATCTTTACGGCTCGGTCAACACGATCTAGAGGCCAAGGTCTGAAAACTTACATCTTCACAACTCGGTCACCATGGTCTAAAGACAGATGTCTGACAACTTATATCCTCACGGTTCGGTCAACACGATCTAAGGGCCGAGATCTGACAACTTACGTCTTAACGGCTCGGTCAACACGGTCTATAGACCGAGATCTGACAACTGACGTCTTAACGGCTCGGTCAACACGGTCTAAAGACCGATGTCTGACAACTTATATCCTCACGGTTCGGTCAACACGAGCTAAAGGCCGAGATCTGACAACTTACGTCTTAACGGCTCGGTCAACACGGTCTATAGACCGAGATCTGACAACTTACGTCTTAACGGCTCAGTCAAGACGGTCTAACGATCGATGTGTGACAACTTATGTCCTCACGGTTCAATCAACACGATCTAGAGGCCGAGATCTGACAACTTAAATCTTCAGTACTCGGCCAACACGATCTAGAGGGCGAGGTCTGAAAACTTGCATTTTCAAGGCTCGGTCAACATGGTTAAAATACCTCGCCCCTTCAAAGTTCGGTCACCAAGGCGGTCTAGAAACCGGGGTCTGACAACCATTTAAATCTTCACTACTCGCCGAGGTCTGACCAAACTTGACTCATAGTGGACTGGAAACCATGGTCTGACCAATTACATTTTTACTACTCGACCATCCAGGCTTGACCACACTCGGTCCATGAAGTTCTCGAGACCACTTGTACTTAAAGGACTCGCACACCGAGGTCTGACCATACTCGACATACACTGGTCTAGAGACAAAGATCTGACTACTTACACTATAAGGACCCGCACATCGAGTCCTGACCACCCTCGACATATCGAGGTCTGACCAAACGCGATATATATGGGTCTAGAGACCAAGGTCCGACTACTTACACTATAAGGACTCGCACACAGAGGTCTGACCATACTCGCAATATATTGGTCTAGAGACCAAGGTCTGACTACTGACACTATAGGGACTAACACACCGACGTCTGACCCAATCGACATACATTGGTCTAGAGACCAAGGTCTGGCTACTTACACTATAGGGATTTGCACAACGTGCTTGGCTAACAAGTTGTTCGCTGTAACCGTCAAAGAGGACAATAAAATCACACTATAAAAGAATGATTACACGTAGTAATTGACAATAAAGAGCAATCAGATTTGAAATACTGACAGCTTTATCCTTAGACGGACTGAAAATTATCAACACTGCAACTGATGAGGATAAAATTCGACGCTTTCTGTCACAAAGAGTATACAATATGTGTACTTCTAAAAATATTGACGAGAGCAATAAGAACGGTGTATACTAATATCTTCATTTAATTCACTTTTATTGAAAACAATTCTCGTGTTTATTGTCAGGAAAATTCCATTTATATTGATAAACACGGAAACGTTATACATGTATTTGCCCACACAGATTTACCTCCTGTAAAATGTTATTACCATTATTATTATTATTATTATTATTATTATTATTATTATTATTATTATTATTAATTTTTTTATTAATTAATTTGTAGCATAATCGACTACCGGGGACACGTGTCGATCGAGTTGTTAAGTTAACGAAGTCATTGTTCAATTAAAGGTTCAAACCAAAGCTCGACTTCGTAATATGCTCTCAATTTCATCCTGCTTTCTATCACTGGGTCAATAAATAAATCGGATGCCTTTGGATTGGTTGGTGAAATTTTGCGATGAAATTTTGTCCAGTCCAAAATGTAATGTGTATCACCATAGTCTCTCCATGCCATCAAAGTCTGGATGAGGTCCTGTATTGTGGCTTAGGGTTTCAAGCAATTTTTTTCTCGATATAATTTTAAAAATAAAGGTTGGAAAATATCGTTTAATGAACAGTCTAATGCTGAACGGAAAACAACTAATAGATACAGCTATTGTGACTAGATCAGTATATAACGTCACCTTTGTTAAAATTTTGGATACAGATCAACTCCATTGATAAATAATACTGTAAATTAATAAATAAAATCATCAAAATTATGCACGAAGACCATGTGTACAATCTTGTTAAGTTTATCGGCGATAATTCCGGAAATACAGCCTCGATACCTGTATCATCTACAGCACAATTAATATGGTACATTCTCGTCCAATCCTTTAAAACTTAAATAAATAGATAAATAAATAAATAAAATCTGTTTCACGATTAACCTTCATTTTATTTTTACATGAACGAGATAAAAATTGATCACATTACGAACACAGAAGAATCCTGTGTTTGCAATCTGAGTGTGGTATGATGCCAATATTCTGTAATACTTTCGTGACAATCAAATAATTAAAAAACATTTGCTCCCAGTTACAAGACTAAGTCGTCGTTTGATTGATAAGAATTCTCTATATGGCCAATTAGCCAGGTTAGTGGCTGTAACAAGGTACCACGCTATGTCGGTATCTATTTGATAAATTATCGATATCACTGCATCAATCCTTTGATAAATGATTTTTAAAATATGTTCAAAGATTAATTCTATAACATCATGTCTTTATAGTAATGTTATAGTAATGTTATAGTAATGTTATTAAATTGATGCGCAATCCTTATTGATATACCTGGTAGAAAACGCAAACATTCCCAAGGTGTGAGCTGGTGGGTAAAATTGGACATGGGGGTTTCGCAATCAAATTCATTTCACGTGTAACGAGTCAATTTATTCTTATCGCCAGAAAATGCCTCGATGGACAAACAGTCTATAAAAGTGCACACTCACTCTTCATCAAGTTTCTCACCACCTGAGGTTCGAATTTCACTCATATCAAAAATCTATTTAAAATTTACTGACCTCATTTGGAAAAATAACCAGACTTATTCAAAAAGTTTCTTTAATTCTAGGCATACAACAATTTTTTAATGTTTTCAACACGATAACAAATTCACTATGTCCAAAATATCCCTAATGCACCTTCCTAGTTTACCATGATTTGAATATTCGTGATGTTCAGCCCTTGAAAAATCCGAACAACAACTTATGGCTCTTTCCTACATTTCTCTAATTGAAAAAAAAATCAAAACTTTTATAACTATATCTATTGCATCTTTCGACATCAATTTCATTTTCATATTTCTTTTATAATTAACACTATGAAGTAAGGAAATGTGATTTGTATATTAATTCATTTGACCTTTATTAACCTTAAACTACCCTGATGTAATCTTGTGTGAGGCCCAACTGGATCATTGAAGTCATTAAATTTAAGTTTTTTTTCTAAATCTGCTCTATGTACAGAAGAATTCAGAGAAGATTTTTCAATTTAAAAATAGAATTTGGTTAGGTCAACATTTTTTAATTTAATCTTACTGTTATTTTTATGAGAAAAGTTTCGAATAAAAGAAATATTCAGAAAAAAACATGTAGTTCGCTCATCGAAGGTCGGTGTTTGTCTCCAGGCACTCCTGTTTACTCCACCATCCCTAAAACTAAACTTTCTGTATAAGGACATATAAAACCATTGTTCCCATCAAATCCATCATATCACCAAACCCAACAATAAATAAATAAATAAATCAATTAATAAATAAATTAATTAATTAATGTCTTGGCTTGAATATCATAATCACTTTTCTCTAAAGCCGAAGCTCCTTGAAAGACCTCTTACTCAAAAGACCACAGATGTTCCTTAATTATTTCATTAACACATTTATATAATAAAAAATACACTCGATGTTATATTCAACGGATGTTTTATACATTGTAACATTGTACGTTTTATTCATCAAGTTTGTTCAATGAATTATTCAATATGTGTCAATTAATCAGTTACTCATCTTCAAGTTTTCAAGAAAAAAAAATTAAAATAAACATTTCTACTATAGTGTGTAACCATAGGAACCAAAATTATTTTCCAGTTGATCTGCCGAAGGTCTTCATTAAAATAGCAAATATCACTGTAAGCAAAATAACAGCCAATATCCGTGATACTAGTTATTAAATTTCATCAGATATTTAACAAAATTTTATGCTTTACATAACAGAAATAAAATACTAAATACGATGGAAAACCACAAGATGGATTTCAATCGATCGGTACCTTTAGTATGATTTGTGGTTTCTTGTCTCGCCCTCTTCCTGAAAAATTGGACCATGTCTTCACGCATGATTGCTTACCATTTAAGATGTTTTCCAAAACATTCAAGTGATGCTTCAGACGGAAACGTTCATTTAAACTTTAGAACGTGACGTTTTTAACGAATGTCTGAGACAGCGATCCATCATATATGCTTTTTGTCCACGTTTATATACTGTTTGAGTAGTATCAATAACAGTTTCGATTTATATGTGAGCAACCTGCCAGGCTGATACTAGCAATTTTAATGAAGCCATTAGAAGGCAAATGAAATACAAAATCGTGAAATATATAAGATCGTCACAGCTCGGCCCATTCTGTGACGGGACAGGACAATCGGTACATTGCTCGACCTTTTCTGTGGTACCTCGGATGTAGTCGCATGAATCCCCACAGAATGTGTGGGATCGGTGATACAGTTTCCGGCAGACGACAATTAGATAAAAACTTCCCAAGTAACATTACATCTATTAGTGGAATTAAGAAAATTCAATGAAATATGTTGCTTTATTCAACAAAACTGTTAAAAATAAAAGTTGTCAAACTTTACCAGCATCTCACTAAAATAACTTTTTTAAAAAATGTGATTTGCAATACGCAATGATAATACTCCACAAAGATTTCTATTTGAAGCAAAAATCAAATCTATAGTATATTATTCACAGGCTATGGCAAGAGTATAATTTTCCAGCTATTGTCGTTTCGCAAGTAAGTAAGTGCACCGTTTTAAGTAGGTTAAAATGAAGTCTGACTATATTTAAGTTGTGAGTACAACAGAAAAGGCCGAGCGATGTTTTGATTAGTGATATGGTCGTCAAGTTCCGGCACCGAAGAAGTGAATATTCTTTCCATCGTTACAACTCGACGTATTCCGTGAAATGAGATGGTTTTGTTCGTTAATTTTTTTAATCATTACAACGCGACCTATTCCGCGATGTAAGGTGGATGCTTTCGGCACCAAAACAGTGATTCCATCCATCGAGTATGGTCATTCGTCATTCATTGTCCACAAACATGCGTGTCATAATATAAAATTCGACACGGGTTGTACAAACATATTATTATACGTTATTATTCCAAGTTCCACTTCAATCTAAACAATCGGTCGCCTAACACATTTTCTTGTTCCAACGATACAAATGGTATTAAGAGTTACACATAAGAATGTTGTAGTATATATCACACAATATCGACTTCGCCACACAAATGTTTCGGTTCACTTATATATTTCCTAATAATTCAATAAATTTGATCAGTTAACGATGTAATCGTGTTGTATCGATTAATTACAAAATGACGATCCTATGTGATACATGCGTGAACTCTTGTATTATTAAGAATAACTGACCATTGTATTAATTTTATAATGTTGGGTCATTTATTTAAATAGAAGGATTGATTTGATTTAAAGACATGCCTCTTATAATTATCTTAATAAATTGTACTATTTATTAAAAATCACTGTATGCAATTAATTTTCGCGCTATGTGCCACCAGATTCGGTAACTTATAAAGAAAAAACTCCGTTACTTTTCATATCACACTGAAATTTACGTTCTCGCCGTAACATAACGTTACGAAAGTACCTCCTTATTTTCCAGGAAAGGGAATAAATTATTTTAAAAATTTTGATAGAAAATGATGCTGATTCAAATTTATATGATATACATAAATAGTTAACTGATAGTCCGAAGCCCAAAACGTGTTTTCAATGTCGCGTTGTGAACGTGGGATGTCAATTCCTACTGCTATTACTGACCGACCGGGTCTGGCTCATAATTTTTCTTGCTGGCTTTGCAAGTCACTTGGAAAGGACCTTAAAAGCGAAATCTTGAACTGATACCACACTAGTGACAGTTGAGGGACATTTATTATTTTATTATTATTATTTTTATTATTTATTTATTTTTTTTTTTGTGAGTTTATTTTTGGAATAATTTGATATCGAAATTTTGTATGCTAGCCATCAGGAACCGGATATAAAGGAATGGTGGGTAATCGCTACGTTTTCGGTAACACGACGCGATGAAATACTGAGATATGTATTTTACGAATTGTTTTTGCTTCAAAAATACGACTCTTTGTCGATATTTCTGGATAATTGTAATTCATTAAAGTTGAATTTAATCAAAGTGGATAGCAATTTACAATATAAATCACGATTAGATGTGGGGACCCTCCCCCCCCCCCCAAAAAAAAAAAAAAAAATTAAAATTTAATTTTTGTAAAATGTGATCCCATTCATTTAAATACCTATGTACCAAAATGTTTTAATAACAATGAAAAGTGTATTATCTTGTTTTTATTTCAAATAAATTTTCTGATACAAAAAATGCCAGTTTTTAATTCTATGACAGTGTCGGATACTCGGTCATGGGTTGACCCCTTTTCCGGCTAATTTGGCCTACATAAAATGCATCAACAGCTTCCTTATCGTTTGCAATGTGTAAATTTCATAATCAGGAGACGCCATCTTGATCATAGAGATGTAATAAAGTAAGGGGTTTTTTTTATAAAATAGTAAATTTACTCTGCTTCTTGCCAATGTAACCATATTTTAGGTCTACTTTCAGACAGCCATCTTAGAAAGGTGCCAACGTCGCCTAAGTTACTTTTGCCATTCCTTAATTATCAGTTTCTTATTGCACATGACATTTACATCATATGACACGTACAATCACTTTAATCAACCACTGAACTCTTGGATATCGATCCAGTTTACATGTATTCAGGACATGCATTTTTATGGGTTTTTAGATTTGCTGGTCCAACCTAGTCTATAAAGGCCACCCATGGGAATCAGTAAAAGTGGCCTTTATGGACAGGTGGTCTTTATATGCTGTACAAGTTCAATTAATATGAATAAAGAACAGTTGGGATAGAATTTTATTGGCCTTTATAAGCAGATGGCCCTTATAGAGAGGTGGCCTTTAAGGCAGGTTTGACTGTATATGCAAATGTTGTAACTATTTAATTTTTACAATAAGATGAAGATGTGGATTTCGTTGAAACATTTACCATTAATTTTATTCAAGGGCTTTAAGTTTCTGGATAAAATATTCCTTAGTTCAGGGAAATCGGTGAAAATATTTTTCAACTTGGTTTTAGCTAAATATGTACAATTTTACTTTCATAACACGACTGGTACTGCTCTAAGTTACAGAATTTATATTGTTAACCCCGGCTCACTTATTTTGGTATCAAGTAAACATGTTTGGTCTTTTTTTTTTGAGTCTCATTCAAGGTGTTTAATCATTTTTTTTCAAAAGTATTTATTCGGTTTTGCAAAACAGAGTGCAAAAATTTGTCAAATTTAAGATAAAAAAAATATAAGTTAAGAATCGATTGTGAAACTGGGTTCCGTCCTTTACTGTTCTTGGTGGTTCCTTACTGTTCTTATAGTCAAAATGGTTAAAAACGCACGTGTTCTGAAAATGATTCTGACAAAAATTTCAACAAAAAAATTACAATAATACTGTTGATAACTCTTAAAAAATTGGTATGTCACATAAATCAGATGGGAATTGTTTTCACTCCTTTAACCTTCGCATATTCATTGGAAATTTGAAATATAATGATTCCATTAGTTAGTTTAGCTTAGACGATTTTCTGATAAATTAGTTTCTTAATTTTGAGCAAGCTAGTGTGTAAACACCATCACTGCACTGTTATCGCTGTCAAATAGTTGGGTGCTAATTTGTAGAGAAAAAAACAAATTCTGACAACATTTTGTAAAAGGTTCGTCACTTTATCAATTTTGTAATAACAAGCAAATGAACTAACAAGTATTTTACATTTGGATTATGACAGACAATTAATGCTTTAATTTATATTATCAGTCCCCGAAATTAATCACTTGTCTTTTTAATAATTCGTTGTTTCAAAACTTTGTCAATAACATCATGATAATCATTTTAGATTTTCTATCAGTTTTCCAACAACATTTCTAAGAAGATGTTTTTTTGGATCGATGATTACATTTATTATTATTATTATTATTATCATTTTAATTTTTTTTAAATTTTTATTTATTATTATTATTATTTATTTTTTTTTTTTTATTTTGACGACGTTAATTTAAGGACAAGATGTAAAAAGCAGTATTTATCCGTACGCATATATTTTAAGTTCTGTCACACATTTTGACAACTTAATATAACATTGTAGGACATCTATCGTCTAAACGTTACCATAGCAACTGTGGCAGCCATTAAATTCTAAAATACGTAGTTACAAATGAGAAAAGTCAAAACCGTTATATCACTTAATGTTGTAGGACATCTATCGTCTAAACGTTACCATAGCAACTGTAGCAGCCATTAAATTCTAAAATACGTAGTTCCAAATGAGAAAAAGTCAAAACCGTTATATCACTTAATGAAGGTGCTGGTTTATATAGAAGTGTTTTCAAGTAAATCAGTGGTATGGATCTCTGAATCTTTGTATACATTGCTTATCTCTCGATACAAGTAAAAAGTATTGAAAAATGTTGTTCTTCCCCATCACTCGGTCTCATTTAAACAAAAACAGACACTTGCGATATAATTGTACTTGACAAAATTTCTTTTTGATAGCAACATCCTCGGTGGCTCAATGGTAGAGCGTCCGCCTCAAGAGCGGGAGGTCGTAAGTTCGAACCCCGGCCGTTATATATAATAAGATAAAATTTGAGATATTATTCCTCGCGAAGTGCTTGTTATTAGAAGATAGAGTGTCAATGGTCCGTCAAACAGAGAGCTGGCCTCTTACCAAAATGTCGCTCTGCATGCACGCTAGTACAATGCAGACAATAATACAAGAATACAATAATCGCACATAACACGCATACATGAACTTATTCTTAGATTAATCAATAGAAATAAATAACAGTGCTCTTTTCGCGAATAGCTGAAAAATTGCTGATACGACGTTACACAACACTACAACAATATTTTGGATTTCTGTCTCATGGTTATATTTTGCACATGTTTTATTTTCGCGATGGAGTGTGTCCTAGTGCCGCACAGTATCGTCTTTTTTCCGCGAGAAAAAATGTGGAGATTTTAAAACGACGTTAACATCAGTCATCGTCAAACCGTGAAATTTAACAAAACTGTTTCATTAAAATTGTTCGATTGAAAATGTGAATTATGATTAAAATTTATAAAGCTTGTAAAGGAATGGAACATTTCAAAACAAAATTTTACTTTCTTCCCAGCATTCATTTGTATATGCTCTGTGACGAAATACCTTAGTTTACATACACAAAAACCGGTGAAACAAGGGCTTGCATGTGTCGTGGTAGGCGTGACAAAAGGAACCAAACACTTCCTTGTCATATTTGCGTTTTGAATAACTCGTGTTAAAGCCGTTGTTCTTTTAATTAATCGAAACGTAAGCATCTCTCTCTCTCTCTCTCTCTCTCTCTCTCTCTCTCTCTCTCTCTCT
Organism: Tegillarca granosa; assembly: GCA_029721355.1. Lineage (NCBI taxonomy): Eukaryota > Metazoa > Mollusca > Bivalvia > Arcoida > Arcidae > Tegillarca > Tegillarca granosa. The sequence continues at coordinate 14,012,921 of CM056604.1, forward strand.
CTCTCTCAATTCGAAACCATTTCAAGGAAGAGCTATTGAGACGTACGGTGAAAGGGTTTCCAATTTTTCACATTCTGAGTGTTGAAATGTCACTCAGGATCTTTGGCGTTCATTAATTTCAATTGTATGTTTCCTCTTTACGTTGTAGTAATCATGCTTGATTCATTTCAATTTAATTTGTTCGCGTATTGATGTGATAAAACCATATTAGTATAACACTGTTTCTGTTTATCTAATCTGATCGAAAAAATAAGAAATGTTCCGATGCATAGTCAGTATTTCTTAATCGTCCTTATCTGCCTGCATCATACAAGAAACAAATTTCTAAAATTAAATTTCACTCAACTTTTTGAAAGCTCATAACACGCTGCGATTGATTTGATTATAAACCTTTTGCTATGTTGAAGACACGATGGGTTTTTTGAATGCCTTAATGATAAAAATTCCAGAAATCAAGTAAAAGAAGCTGACATTAAGTTTCCTTTTTGCTGAAATCTAATGTAACGCCTTGTTATCTCATTTACTTTCCGACGAAAATGGCTTTTATAAGTTTTGAGAAAATTACAATGCTATTTTTTATTTTTCCAAATACCTAAATCTAAAGTGAAAATTATTTTCTATGTCAAAATTAAGTTTGACATGGAGATTAATAGAAAAATATATTCTAAATGTGATTTTGAAAAACAAAGTTGTATCTTCAGTTATTTTGTAAATGTTTGTAATAATTAAAGTTGACAAACACCAGGCATTTTGATGGAGTCAATGATTTTCAAACGGAATTTATTAAAATCCATTTCTCAAAATCCCCCTAAGCAAACCTAGATCGAGGTAATATAATCTACATTATTCATCATAAATGTTTCTGTCCGTCTTTCTTTACGTTAGTTAGTCAATTTGTCCGTGTTTCTTCTCCACAACTTTCAAATCGATAAATGGGTTTTGAGCAAACTGAGAACAAATGACTATGTTGTAACACATTTATGGGTTCAGGTCAAAGTTCAGTGTCACAGGGTAAATGAAGATGGGGACAAGTGGTATTTGACTCTCGAAGTTTTTCTTAATTATTTTGTTTCAAAGCTCCAGGTGGGAAACGTTTACTTAGAATCTCTCTCTCTCTCTCTCTCTCTCTCTCTCTCTCTCTCTCTCTCTCTCTCTCTCTCTCTCTCTCTCTCAGTTTACTTGTGAAAGATTGCTGGTTTCGCCGGATAATTTGATTTCTACTGCTATCCAAAACTGACCGCACCCGTTAGAAGAAAAAAAAGAAGCGTAACTGGCGCTTTAAAAAAGACAACGTACTACAAGTATAAAAAGCTAAAAGTGATGTTAATAGAAATGTATAAGTTTAACAGTGTAAAATTACAGTTAAATAAATGAATAATTGTGATAAGCAGCTTGAAAGTGTCCTTATACGGTCAAGTTTGATTGAACGTTTAACACTTTTTGTTTTAAAATCATTTTGTAAACATTGTCTGCATTTGCAAGTGACAAAATATTAATGGGGGTGATGATGATGATGATGATGGTGATGGTGATAGTGTGATGATGATGATGATGGTGATGATGATGAATATATTCATGATGATGAAGTGATGATGATGGTGGGTGTGTTGATATGGTGGTGATGATGATGATATTGATGATAAGATCAATGATGATGGTGTGTGATAGTGTGATGATATATACACAACCGTGATTGTAATCATATCGTTATTTATGAGTAAGATTTGTTCCTTATGCAGTATTTTGCTTGAAAAGGGGTCAAATGTATATACATTTGTAACAGGTATTAAATACAGAAATTGGTTGACAATTATTCATTTTTATCTTATTTTTTATTTTTGTAAATACGCGTATCATCAAATCCATAAAATATGATGAGGTGTTAATGTTAATGATTAAATTGGTTTCAGATATTGATTTTGAGAAAAAGAGCTTTTAAAACTCCGTTTTCCCAGCTACAAAATTTTTATTGGATATTAAACCTATCATGTATGGCGGAAATGTTTTCCACAACATCAGAACGATTTAACAGGATATTAAAACCAGTTAATTCTAAAGAACTGCCTTAACCTTTCAATATAATTTTATAGGTCTGAATTCATTGAATATTGCCATGAACAAACATAAAAAATAATAAAAAATAAAAACATTTAATAATAGCTTCGACTTAAATGCTTGTAATCCATGCAAGATTGATATTGAGTCAGATCGGTTCGAAGACAAATTTTTAAAAGACATAAATAATCCGTTCATTTGCGTGCCGTGAAAAAAGTTAGCCACCAAATAAGATCAGATTCTAAATTATTTCTTTCATTAGTATTATATTTTTATTGAGTGCTTATATCAACGGATTATTGAGAATAATCTGCTAATTGATACAGGTAGAGGATAATTATTTGATTTTAATGATTAACGTAAACGGGTATACATTGTCCATGTATAGAGAGTTAGTCAGAAACATCGAAAAACAAACTAAAAAATAATTAAACAAAAATAAATAAAATAAAAATAATGTAGATTTCTTAATAAATCTTTAAATTAAATGAGTGAATGTAAGAATTATCTTAAATGTCCTAGTCAAGATTCTTTCAATTGTTTCGAGGCGGTTTCTTTGAGGATGGTGCAGGAAACCGGAGTGCCAGGGGGAAAACACATACCCTCTACAAGCTTACTGATAAATTTCTCACGCTTGGATCTTTCCCAAATGGCAATAATGTAAGGGGAGACAATAAGAAACCGTTAACAGAGAAACAATTAATTAAACATGTGTAAAATAATAAGATTGACTGATTGATGTAACGGGGTTTTACATCTCGGTCAAAAATATTTAACTTATATCGATACGTCACCAGTAACAGGTGAAGTAGCAGAAATTTTTACCTTTGCAGGGCGTTTAATGTGCGTTTGCGTCGCGGTTTTTGTGACTTGCCCCATTGCCTCCTTTAACAGTTCATACCTTGATGACCGATTCAAAAACAAATGTCAATCCTTAAATAAGGTAAATAATTTCCAATAACACAACTTTCAATGTTAACGAAACAAACTTTCTATCTCCGATTGCATAAGTTTATTTATATTGTCATAATCTTGTTTTGAATCAGACTTCCTCGGTGGCAAAGAGGAAGAGCCATTCCATAAAAGCGGTAGATAATAAGATCAAATCTGTACTGGGTTATACATAAGACTTGTGAGACCCATTTGAAATACTGTGTCCTCGCCTCGCGCTTGGCCTAAGTATCGTCTAGTTTACTCGGCTTCATCATAATGTCACGGACGTAGGAATGGTACTGCAGGTATCTGGCTTTCTGACTATGTGAGCTAGCACGATAAAGTCGTAAAAGATTAATGAATTTGAACTCGTCACGAACAGCTGAAAATATGATGATACACGTAAAACAACACAACTACCATCAAACCGTTTTTAAGGAAGTTGCTTTATATCTCTCCTTCTGAATGGAATGTAGATTCATCCAATGTTTACTTAAAGTAAATGGGTGGAAAGGTTAGACTTAGTGGATTTTTCTCAAAGCCATTGAATATGGATTGAAAAAAGCTACCTTGACCTAATGAATATATGTATATTAATTAGTCAATCTCATATTTGGATATGTGGCTTTATCTTGTATTGTTGGTTTTGTTAAATGTTGTTTTACGGTACATCAGAGATATTTCAGCTATTTATGACAAGTAAATTTTCTTATCAATTTCAAGGAATAATCTAACCACGATTATGTGGTGCAAGAGTTTGTGCAAATGTTTCTTATTTGCATTGTCCTAGTGTGCACTTATGGAGATCGTTAGAGTGCTAGTATACTTACCGGTGATGACGCAGTACCGACCCCATCAGTTATTGCCTACGGCAGGGACATTTTTGCTCCCTCGTGATTGACCGGGGTCGAATACACAGCGGCGAGACACCTTGGATTTAAAGACTAACGACTTAATCAACCGGGCCCAGTTTCACAATTATTCATTCAGCTGAGTGTACACTTAACTCAAATATTCCAATTTTTCTATCATCAATATCTTTTTAAGATATTAAATTTTATGAGATAATGTTTCAATTTGTTCAACAAATCTACACTAAACAATTTTAATATTACATAAGATAATCAATTTTAACTGTGTAATGTATTGGAATTTGGCATTAAAATATTATCGAATTTGAGTTGAGTGTACACTCAGTTGAGTGAATAATTGTGAAACTGGGACCAGATCACCATATCCCGATCTTGTATCAGCCAAAACAACCAATACATGTTTATTTAAAAACCTTATTCTACTTTACTTACAGGTCCAGATCGATGGGGTATGCATGAAGGTTATGTTATGTGTTCAACAGGAAAACAACAGTCACCCATAAATATAGTACCAGATTTGTTATTGTTTGATCCCAACTTAAAACATCTGAGGATAGAGTCAGTCGCGGTAGGTGTGTCTTCGGTTACATAAAACCACTTTTTCACATCTATTGAAATGATTAAAGCGCAAGATTTTCTCCAAAATACCTATTGCTGACAGTAAACCATTGTTAGTCGCTTATTTTAACCCTGATCATGATGTCATGGTTTCTAATACGGTCGGCTTAGTGTTGGATTGTCTGCTTCGAGAGCGGAAGGTCGTCAGGGTTCGGTCAGGTCATACATAAAATTTAAAATACTGCTTCGTCGGAATAAGAAGAACAACGTATGGACTGGTTTTTCCGATGCCAGCATAAAATGACTGGGGCAGTGGAATGCTTGTCAGTGAGACACTGATTCAGTGAGCTAGCACCTATACAAAAAGTTTTCCCGATTGCGCTATAGTATAAGGCAGATCATAATACAATCTCGCATATCTCATGCATACGCGAACTAGGATTAATCATTTAATATTAACAAAAATTACTTCTTGGTAGAATAATGCTAATGCGACATAAAATTGCTCAAAGTCAACCAACAATGTTATGTTAGTGCCCTTTGTTATTGTAAAATGTTGAATATACCATGAGGATACAAAGTCTCTCTCTCTCTCTCTCTCTCTCTCTCTCTCTCTCTCTCTCTCTCTCTCTCTCTGTCTCTCTCTCTCTCTCTCTCTCTTAATTATCTTAATTTTAAATAGCAAGTGAAAATTTAATTGATTAAAAAAATTATACACAAAATACAATTTTTTATAAAAACAACAATGCTATTTTTATTTTTCCACAGGTCACAGGATATCTACAGAACACCGGAAATGACATCACATTTCGTATAATGGATGAATATCAGTTTCAGATTAACGTGAGTGAAGGGCCGTTATCGTACACGTATCGTTTAACCGACATTAAATTTCATTTTGGTGACCGGGATTCACATGGATCAGAACACACCATAAATGAAAAACCATTTCCTGCAGAGGTATGTTGGTATATTATTATTTCTTCTTCTTCTTCTTTCGTCTTCTTCTTGTCTTTTTCTTCTTTCTATACTCTTCCTCCTCTTTCTATACTCTACCTCTTGTTTTTCTTCTGTTTAGGAAAAGAAGCATATACTTGGCCAAACAACTTCATGAGAACCAAATACAGATATTTGTACCGCTTACAAAATCCCTTACTTCGGACAGGCACCGATGATAAGACCCAGTGGTTTAGATATATATCATTTTTAAGGGTCCTAAACCCTCCAACATGTTTAACAACCAAAGGTGTATGAAAAGACAAATTTTAAAATTTGACCATTACAAGAGGTACCCAACAACCTGTTAGAGCTGTATTGACCGCCTCGGTGGCTACGTGATAGAGCGCCCGTAGAACTTGTTCGTAGATTAATCCATGAAGATTAATTAAGATTAAGCGTTATCAGTTACGGGTTCGCGGGGCTAGTAAAGAGGTTATAGGAGGTTTTATTGAATTACATGCTCATATAAAACTATTCAAATAACTGTTTCCAATTGGAAGTATTCATATTGTCGCCAAAAACAACTTTATGCAGTTTAAGAACAGAAAATGTAGTGAATTGATTTCGTTTGACTTACTGAAAAGAAACTTAACACGGAACAGTAGTTTTCTTAATGTAAAATAAAACACAATCAATTTAATTTGTAAATGAGATTACAGTATTTTTTTTTAATAACAATGCAGTAGTTACAAGTTGTTGTTGTTGTTGTTGTTTTTTTTTTTTTTTTTTTTTTTTTTTTTTTTTTTTTTTTTTTTTTTTTTTACCAAAAATCGACAAAATCATGACAAACTCGTACAAATGTTAGTTGAAAAAAATATTGATACCAAAAACACTGATAAATCATCGCTATTGGTTCTGTGAAGAAATGCTTATTTTTGCAATCCAGAGTCATCCCTTTTATCGACTTTTTTGTTCCAATATCAATTTTTGTAATTGTAAGATATACAAGTATATCAAAAATTTAAAATATCTATCTGACTTACTTGGTTGGCTAATAGCAATTCTTTAAGTTCGATTTGAATTGATTTTCCCAAATTCAGAGTAAAAATATTTTAATCTGTTTCCAAGGTATGGAAATTTTTTTCTTTTCAATAAAAATAAGCAAATCGTTATTTTCAATGAGAATTCCAAATATAAGCCCGTTTTTTTTAGCTCACCTGACCAAAGGTCATGTGAGCTTATGGCATAGCGCAGCGTGTATATGTGCGTGTGTGCGTGCGTGAGCGCGTCGTTAACACACATTTTCGACTTCTCCTCCGAAAGTACTGGACAGATTTCAATGAGACTTGGCCAGAAGCATGTCTTGGTTAGTGCAATTCAGTTTTGCTTCGTGACGTTGCCATGGCTACCAAAACTAGGTCATGGTGACATAGGGGTTAAAAAATCTTTAATCATCTTTTTCTTCGAAATCAATGATTGGAGAAAAAATCTGATGTGATATTTAGCTTCTCTAGGGTCTGAAGCCTATAGTTTGTTAATTTCTTGAAATTCGGTTGAAAAATGGGTTACGCAATTTTGCGTTTAATTTTAAAAATTTTATAAAATGGCTTTAAATTGTTATAACTTGACTATTTAAACAGATATTGACATGGAGTTTTCAGTTTTCACTTTTTCTTGAATAACCTTTAAAATGGGGTCAAGGTCAAAGGTCAAGGTCATGACCTAGTTTGTATTTTTGCAGTTTTAGGCTATTTTCTTCAAAATTTTCCAAGATATATAACATCACAACGTTGTTAAAATGTTCAGCATGACAAAATTTAAAAAGAAACAAAGTTTCGTAACTATATGATAATGCATGTAAGAGTTTTTGCCCCTGAAATGTTAGTTTTTGCTTATAAAAACTAAAATTGTGCATTAGCTTGAAAACTATTAACTTTTTGCATAGGCATATATATTAGAATATTGTAGGTACATGTGTTGACATGACGATCATTTTGATATATAGCTCAAGGTCATACGTTCAAAGGTCAAGGTCATAGTTGCATAAAAAGATTGAAATTGTTAATTATCTTGGAAACTATTAACTTTTTGTATAGGCATGTATATAAGAATATTGTAGAAATTGATATGGCGATCGATCTGATGTATGATTCAAGGTCTTACGCTCAAAGGTCAAGGTCATAGATACACAAGAAGACTCAAATTGTTAATTATTATATACTTGTTATTGTTAATTGTTATATAGGCATGTATATTACAATATTATATATATTTTTGCAAATGATGTTGGCCATATCCTCAGGTGAGCGTTAAGGCCCATGTGCCTCTTGTTTGTTTAAATTTAAGATTTTAAAATTGTAACTTGTTACATGTAATTCCACAGCTCTTAAAGCGAAGGCGATTTATACTAATAATTGTCAACAAAGGGACATTTCTAAGATTTTTTAGTTGTAAAATTCGTTTTGATAGAGTTCCAAAGAGTATAAGCGCTATTAGAGAAGTACATTCTGGTTGATTATATTGTAAGACCGGTTGGAAGGTGACAATTACTTTGTGTAACCTGGGCAATTTTTATTTAATAGAACTGTTTTACCATACCAATAACAACAGATTACATGAATTGTATTTATTTATTTATTTATTTTCATTTATTTCTTTCGCTATTGCGCATACGAGTGACGTCATTATTACCTGTTTCATTTATTGGACGTGCGATGCTTGAGCTGCAGAGTTTCAAATTCTTTCAAGATATAAAAAAAAACAAAGTAGGATTTTTAGAAAATATAAAGTGTTGATGATATGATCGTTGAACTGTCTAGTTATTGCGGTGATACCTCGCATTGTCGTGCAGAGCAGTTTGTGAGTATTTAGTCTTCTTTGCCTGGCAATGGAAGATAAAGCGCTAGGAACGCCATTTATAGGCGGTTTAGTGGTTAAGAATTCGCTGGTGTTTTGATTTGCAAAAAAGATCGTAAAAATCAATACCAGAAATAATGATTTAAATAAAATCATACTTCTGACTTCTAATTTACGACTAAACTGTTCTAGAAATTACGTTTAGAATAAGAAGAATAAATAACATGTGCTATACACGCAATGATAGTTAAGTTTGCTTGGCGATGGAAGTCATAGCACTATAAACGCCATCCAAACAGTTCAGTGGTTATATTGACATTTCTCTTTTTTAACTTAAATTCCTTAATCTTTTCTAAAATACCGAACATTGTCCTTTACGACACCCCTGTCCAATCCCTGGAACAACAAATGAGTGATCAGACGTATACCCAGGAGCAATAAAATGCACTATGTGTGAGTATTTGTAATAATTAGAACTGATTTTAATTCATTTGATCTCAAACAGAGTTTTGTAGAACAGAAAACGTATCAAATGTAAATATTGCGTAATCCATGACATTTTATCGTTTACACCAATTTCCAATAAGAGAAACTAGAAAAATCATTAAAGATTCGTAGCAGATATAAAAGTCAATATTACTAGGCGATTTATATTATCATATTCTAACGGAGTCAGAAATAAGATTATGGTTACCAAAATTCTGTCTTGTAGGTCTATACAGGCCCTTAGATTCAGGATATTGTTTTGAACAGATTTTTGGCTATTGTTGTCCCGTCTTCTAGTGCATTATGTACTTTGATTAGCTATTGTTGTCCCGTCTTTAAGTACTTGGATTAGGTATTGTTGTCCCGTCTTTCAGTACTTGGATTAGCTATTGTTGTCCCGTCTTTCAGTACATTCAGTACTTGGATTAGCTATTGTTGTCCATTCAGTACTTGGATTAGCTATTGTTGTCCAATCTTTCAGTACTTGGATTAGCTATTGATGTCCCGTCTTTTAGTACATTCAGTACTTGGATTAGCTATTGTTGTCCATTCAGTACTTGGATTAGCTATTGTTGTCCCGTTGTTCAGTACATTCAGTACTTGGATTAGCTATTGTTGTCCCGTAAACTTTTTGTCTGTTCGTAAATTCAAATTGATAAAATGAATGTTTTGTCACGAGTAGCTGGCAATTGCTGATACGACGTAAAACAAAATTGACCAACTACATCTAAATCTCTCTATGAATCAAATTAACTTCATTCATAGTTGATAAATTTATACTGTAATGCACATTTTGATAAAATATTATTAACAATTAAATAATTGAACAGTGTACTATAGCACTATATGGAACCTGCAAAGCCAAGATCCAATCGGACAGAGTTGCAAAACTTATTATGAATCAGAACATAAAGTACATGTACCTGTATTTAAATGTTGGACTTTGATCTTCTAATGCGCTTTTTAAATACAATAAATTGGAAAAAACAGCGATATGGGTTTCATTACTAGTGACATCTTACAAAACATCTGACATTTTGGAATTCTATTCCCTCTTCTCCTCTTCCTCATCTCCTTACTTTCCCTTTACCTCACTATATTTTTTCTTCTACTTCTTCGGTTTAATAGCCATAAATATCATGTTTCATCATATATATATATATATAAATCAGATTGAACAATCTTTTTAACGTGACTTTATTTTATATATATATATATATATATATATATATATATATATATATATATATATATATATATATATATCAGGAATACTATCTACGTCCAAAAATCTCTTAATAAACTCAAGTTATATGACTCAATTCGTTCACTTAATGTCCATTTAACGTTTTAAGATGTCGTGACGTACATATGATTACAAATTTACGTCTTCTTGAAGAAAATTACCGCTAGGAACTTAGACACTTTATGAACATAGTTCATGATAAACTAAAAGCGGCAAATTTGTTGATCTGCAATTTTTACGATGTAAACCTAGCGTGATATGTCATTTTCTAATATATATGAGCAATATATAAACAACATTTTAACGGCGTTATCAAGGCATTTACGAGGATTTTTTCTTAATTTTACCATCCAATCTGCTATGAGTTATTTTAGAAGTGTAATGAAAAATCTCCTAAAATAGTAATGATGTAATAGTTATGATCTTTCTATTAAGCTGAAATCTTGATTTAAAATGACACCTTAATGAGAATATGTACGCTGTATGTATCGTGTAAATACGCATTTTTATGTGTACAAACGTTAATGCGATTTATTTATTTCCCTGGTTTATATATAGTACTTTGTTTTCAATATTGAAAAACAAATTCAGCTTCTTGTCTGGTAAATATTTTACGGTAAAACATAATTACTTACATTTATATGCGCTTAAGGGTCCGTGTCTGGCGTTGTGAGTAGAGACACGTGTTCGAGTGTTCAGACTCGTGTTTCAGGGATCATGGCAAGCCAGCCGTAGTAATACATGTATATATATATTTTATTTTATATTACTTAAACCTTACTAGCGGCTAAATAAATGTATTTTAATCTTTTAAATAGAACTGAGAAGTTTTGAGCAATTACGTCAGACGATGAAGTACAAATTCTTTTACCTAAACATTTAACTTTTTATGCTTATATCATGTCTCGATATAAGTGAAATATTCTTGATCTGTGGAATAGTATCTGGATTGGCACCTGACTGCCGAGTCTGAAGACATTAGAAAGTATTTAAACGTGTTGTTCCATAGTGGGTGTTATTCAACGAATTGTTCTCTTTGTATAGAGACAATAAGTCGGTAGTTTAGTCTGGGTACTCCGGTCTCCCCCACTTTCACATTTTTGACTAGATTAAAGTTAATGCACTTCGGCTAGGCACAGTATACACATTAAATACAAACAGCTATCTGTTTTTGCCAAATCTTAAACATTTTAAAATACTGTTTTGCATTTTGTAACTCTCTCTCTCTCCCTCTCTCTCTCTCTCTCTCTCTCTCTCTCTCTCTCTGAGAAAACACTTAGAAGCGATTGAGGCTGTAAACCCACAAAGGTAATTTATTAAAATTGATCTATATTCCCTCTTTATTTGATAAAACGTTTAATTAGAATTGTTACCGAGTCACTAAATAGTTTGAATGTGTAAAATATTCGATTTGTTCGGTAAATGGTGTAACTGTTTAAATAAAGTAGTCTTTTAAAGATTTAGAAATGCTTGAGATTGATTAAACACTCACAAAGACTCAGGAGTTTCCTTGTAACAGACAAACATTAAACATTATTGTCATAATCTATAAAAAGTTTGACAAATTTCCTTTAAGAACTTACGCTCGACATCTTTTCATTTATCTTTGTAACTTCCGCCAGATTTGCGCGCCAATTATCTCGCGAATGTAAGAAATCAAACTTCTGCACAAAAGAGTTCTTCAATGTTATGTTTGCTTTTGACCCACAACACTCAATGCCGGTAATAATCTAAATTCTAATAAAAATGTCTTGATTTGGTACCAAGTATCTATCTCTATATCTGGCATAATGGGTTAGACTTGATCGATACGATTTAATCTAACTTGTGTATGAACTGGAGCCGATGTTAGTAAATGGTAAGAATTCTGTAAACACAGATTTAGCTTTTGTGATGATTAAGTCGTAGATGAAAACGGGGCACACAGCATATAAATGACTTGAAGTGTATTGCTATATACACAGTCTTAATACAATAGTATGCTTTAACAACAACAGAAGAAAAAAATCTTAAGATGGTGATCAATCATTCCTATGAATTCCCCTTTTCAAAAACTCTCTTTTGTGGGACCCTTGAAATATGATTTTCTCTGACAAATTTACTGATGAAACTTTCCTTGTATATACCCTCAAATGTTCTACGCTCTTGAAATATTACATGTTTTCTTTTTTAGATAAAATATTCTTTGCAATAATGTCAAATATCTTTCTTTTTTTCGTTAAAAAATATTAAAAATGACAAATAACGATTTATTTATTTATTTATTTATTTATTTATTCAAGTTATTTATTTATTTATTTATTGTCAATTTTCTAACGGTTTATGACCATACGTTTCGATTCTAGTATGCACTGAAAATGTGATTGTCTTTTTAAATTTCAATTTTATAAATAAATTTTATATTTTATTAATAAAAGTAAACTAAATATGAAATAGAAAAGTTATTTGTTTATTAAATCTGCTAAAACTATAAAACGTTAATATCCGTGAGTGCGGATCATATATATATATATGTCCTTAGGAAACTGAGTAATATTTTTTCCAATGTTTCTCAATATTCCAGATATTTTTCAATGTTTCTCGGTATTCTTTTCAATGTTTATAGATATTCCAAAAATTTTTTCAATAATTTATTCGATGTTTATAAATATTTTTTCAATGTTTCTCGATATTCCAAATATTTTTCAATGTTTCTCGATATTCCAGATATTTTCCAATGTTTCTAGATTTAATAGAAATTTTTTCAATATTTCTCGATACTCCAGATATTTTTTTAATATTTCTCGATATTCCAGATATTTTTTCAATATTTCTCGATATTCCAGATATTTTTTCAATATTTCTCGATACTCCATATATTTTCAAATGATTCTAGATTTTGTAGATATTTTTTCAATGTTTCTCGATATTCCTGATACTTTTATGTTTTTAGATATTCAAGATTTTTTTCAATATTTTTTTCGATGTTTATAAATATTTTTTAATGTTTCTCGAATATTCCAGATATTTTCCAATGTTTATAGATATTTTTTCAATGTTTCTCGATATTCAAGATATTTTTTCAATGTTTCTCGATATTCCTGATACTTTTAAATAATTTTCGATGTTCCAGATATTTTTCAATGTTTATAGATATTTTTCAATGTTTCTCGATATTCCAGATATTTTTTCAATGTTTCTCGATATTCCTGATACTTTTAAATAATTTTCGATGTTCCAGATAATTTTTAACGATTCTCGATATTCCAGATATTTATTTCAATGTTTCTCGAAATTCCAGATATTTATTTCAATGTTTCTCGATGTTCAAGATATTTTTTCAGTGTTTCTCGATATTTCTGATATTTTTTCATATTTTTTAAATGTTTCTCGATATTCCAGATATTCTTAAATGATTCTCGATATTCCAGATATTTTTCAAGGTTTCTCGATATCAAGATATTTTTCTCGATATCCCAGATAATGTTTCAACGTTTCTCGATATTCCATATATTTCTCAATGTTCCTCGATATAAGTTATTCAATTGTGACCACAAAAAGTTCTCAGTTATTCAGTGTTTGACTGCAAAAAGTTCTCATGCATTTCATATGTCACTAGAACAAGTAGTCAGTCATTCCATGTGTCACTACAAAAAGTACTCAGTCATTTCATATGTCACTACAAAAAGTACTCAGTTTTTCCATGTTACTACAAAAAGTTCTCAGTTATTCCATGTAACTACAGAAAGTTCTCAGGCATTCCAATTGTTACTACAAAAAGTTCCCAGTTATTCCATGTAACTACAGAAAGTTGTGTCATTCCAATTGTCACTACAAAAAGTTCCCAGTCATTCCATGTAACTACAAAAAATTCTGTCATTCCAATTGTCACTACAAAAAGTTCCCAGTCATTCCATGTAACTACAGAAAGTTCTGTCATTCTAATTGTCACTACAAAAAGTTCCAAGGCATTCCGTGTAACTACAGAAAGTTCTTTCATTCCAATTGTCACCACAAAAAGTTCCCAGTCATTCCATGTAACTACAGAAAGTTCTGTCATTCCAATTGTCACTACAAAAAGTTCCCAGTCATTACATGTAACTACTGAAAGTTCTGTCATTCCAATTGTCACTACAAAAAGTTCCCAGTCATTCCATGTAACTACAGAAAGTTCTTAGATATTCCAGGTTTGAATACAGAAACTTACTATTACTACAGAAAGTTCCCATATGATACACGTTTTTTTATTAAGAAAACCCAGCTTCAAATTCAGAAATATATCGGATATCACAGCTTTTTAACAGATAATCTCTTTTTTCTATTTTAGATGCAGTTAATCGGCTTCAACTACGATCTTTACAGCAACAAGTCACTAGCAGAAAAATCAGTAAAGGGATTAGTAATAATATCAGTCTTCCTTAGTGTAAGTACTATGTTATAGTTATAAATACCAAGACACAGTACAATAAAAGTACAACAAGACATCACAAGCGCTGAAGCTTTTTTAGTATAAAACAAGTGTCTGTGATGACAAATGATACAAACCCCTTCTCAATGGAAATGAATAATAAAATGTATCATGTACAAATTTAAGAATATTTATAAAATAAAATAAAAGTATGCAAAATATATTAAAAAATAAAAATAAAAATAAATTTAAAAATTAAAAAAAAATTAAAAATGAATAATTACACAGAAGTATTTTTAATACTTTTTTCTGGATTTCAACTTATATATATAAAGGACCTTTCTGAGATGGGTTCAATAAGCACCGGTTCATGCCTTAGCCCCATACAGTTAAATTGGGTATAGATTATTATTTCTTTCAAAAACAGAAAAATAGGCTCAAAGGAATAGTTTTAGAGTTTGAAAAATAAGTAATCTTTTTAAGATTAAAATTATACGCAGAAACCCAGGTAATGGTAATTATTTTGATGTTCATTAAAACCCACTTCAGGTCTAAAACTTTTTAAAGTCACAATAAAATAATAAATTACATTCTTTAAAACAGGTATTGATTTAAGGATGAAATTTAAGTGCACGACAAATCCTTTGATTCATAAAGGGCATCGAACAATATGACAATCTCATATCAATTCATTAAATAAGTAACATTTAAGCGAGAATCGCAGTTAAAGTAATGTTGTTAAAAGTCCCAGTCAAGAATATTTCACTTATATCGAGACGTTTCCAGTTATAGTCGAAAGTGGAGAAATTTTGCCTGTGCGTTGTGCTGATGGCATTATACAGTTCTTTATCGTGCCACACCTGCCGTGACACGGGACCTCGTCTTTTTAAGTTCCCATCCGAAAGAACCGTGATTTTCATTTCGTAAAACCGAGTGATTGGCGAAAGAACAGTCACTACCCATTTTCAAGTCTTCGGTCAGACCCGGTTAGGGTTTGAACCCACTTTTGGAGCGAGCACTCTACCAACTGAGCTACCGGGGGAGAATCGGGAAAACTCCATTAACAACAGGTATTTTATATCAAAAAGCTTAACAATCTGTTGTGGCGCGCACTTGGTCATGGTAAATACAATTAAGGTGATGATAAATAAATAAATAATAAATAAATAAATAAAACAAATAAAACAAATAAATAAATAAATGAATAAATAAATCAATAAATAAAGGCATTTTTGAAAAAAAACCATATACAGAAGGCCACTGGTTCTAAAACATGTAATTCTGAATCAAACATTAGTATCATTTATCAGTTATTTCAACTTTGGGTTTGTAGATGTTTTTTCGCATCAGGTTTCATTATTGAGACATAATGATTGTAAGTTGTTGATTGGTCTTTAACGAAAATAAAAGTATTCAAATTCCTTCTGCTTTATAGGTTGAAAGGTGAAAAAACACTCAAGTTATCTCTAAATAATCCAAATGTTAATTAGCTACGCCTACTCATTGTCAATGGCGTAAAACTATAAAAATCTTACAGTTTTAGACTACAACAAAATGTGAAAATGTAAAAGGTATTAAGTAGACCCACCAGAACAACCGCAATACGATTTCTAAACTGCACCCATTTCAACATTTAATTGGTTATTCAGTATCAGACATCGGTTTCTAGAAAGTTATCTGTTCTAAACAATTTTAATGTAAATTTATAAGTATTATAAACGAGAGGGTCGTCTCTCCTGGTTGAATTTGTTGAATTTGTATTATTTTTGTATCAACTCGCGTATGCTATTATTATGTTATTTATATTATATGCTATGATATATTCTCTATGTTGTAAATTTACAATGTGAGAAATAAAGAACTTGAACTTGTTTCAACATTGTACCACTTGATACTTTCTATTGTTTTGTTGGACAGTTTCCCCTTTGGATTTAGACACGCATTTATATTTTCCAAAGCATCAAGTGATTTTGCTATTATCACATGGGATAATCTAAAGCCCAGATAAAATAGTTAAATAATTTATGTCTCGCTCGTTAATTTATCTATTGATATTGCAGATAGGTTCCGAAGATAATAGAGCTTTTCAGGCTTTGATAAATAAATTCCATATGATAGCAAATATAAGTAAGTATAGATACGTTTGAGAGAGAGAGAGAGAGAGAGAGAGAGAGAGAGAGAGAGAGAGAGAGAGAGAGAGAGCAAAGAAGACGCACGTTTTCCAAACATTTTCAAGACGATCTATTCAAACTTGATATCAAACATATCCCCAAGACGCCTAAATTCGTGGCATATAGTTTACACCGGATATCATTTATAGGAAGTAAATCACTGCACACACTCAAAATCAGATAGGCGCCCCAAGGGTTAAACTTTCCATACTTTAATTAGAAAACTTTTAAATATGTCCGAAACTGGTAAGAAAACATAAAAAATATCAAAAGTTTTAATTTTTGACAGATTTCACTATTGCCAAATTATTCTCGGAGATATATCTTTATTTTTTTAATCGCATATGAAATAAATAACGATGTAAATTATATCGTTTGCAAGAAGTGTCTGGTTTATTTAACCGATTAACATCTTAAAACTATTTGTGCCAAGTAATACTAGTTTTCAGTTTCATCAAAATCATATGTCCCTTACGCTGTATTTTTATAAAAAATTTCTTGTTTTATAGAAAAGTACACCAAATGTAAAACGGGATTGATTTTTTTTACTATTTACTTCCAATTAACAATTTAATTTAGCAACAAATTTAATTTAGCAACGAATATTGGCGAGAGGAGGATATCATAATAGACAGGTTTTTCGCAAATCATGTCAAAATTTTTGAAGAAAAACATACAATGAAAGCCTTTTTCATATGCTTCCGCGGAAGCATGATAAAAACATATATTAGTATTCGGACATCGTTTTTCAACTCCGAGCTTCTATATTTTTAGACGATGAGTCATTTCCAAAATTATCTTTCTTAAATAAAAAAATAAAAGAATTTCTTTCCTTATAATATTGACTTTGTTATGACATTTTGCTGTATTAATGTTATAGTTATTTTTACACCCCCGCAACGAAGTTAGGGGGGTATACTGGAATCACCATGTCTTTCGTTCTGTCTGTCCGGTGTCGAAACAATTTTTCCGGAGTTAAATTCAGTTACGTATGATCCGATTTTTCGGAAACTTTGCACAGATGTTAGGCATCATAAAAACCTATGTTCCTGCAATTATCAGTTTGTTTGGATGAATTTTGTGGATTTATTGCATTTCCAGACTTAAAATTTCTCTCATGTACTATTTATCTATGTATTATTTAATCTTTTTTAAGCTATGCACATATGTTAGGCATCATAAGAACCAGTGCATCTGCACTAATCAGTTTGATTGGATGATGCCATTTCCAAACTTTGAATTTTTCTATCTTTCATACTTTTCAATAACGCATTTCTCAAATTTCTCCACCAACAATCTCAAGCGGGTGGTATTAGTCTCCTTCAGAGACAGTTCAAGTTTTCGAATTGTAATGACGACGAAGAGCTCCTATTAGATAAACAAATAATAAAAAAGACAATTAGAAAACATTCTGATTACTCTTGTAATACTCCTGATTTGGACATACATCGGGTGGTGATGAAGTCTTTCTTTTATTTTTATTCTTATATTTGCAGATGATGAAGTAAAAATCCACGCTCTTTCAATCACAGAGTTGATGCCTAAAACAGATTTTTATATCACTTATGAAGGCTCTATGACCCAGCCAGGATGTCATGAATCAGTTACCTGGGTTATTTTTAATAAGCCAACATATCTATCACGTGAGCAAGTAAGTCAAAACCGGATTTCAGCTACTGTTCATTCGTTTCAGCATTGACTTAAATCCGGAGGTGAAAATTGAAAGAATTCAAATCGATTTCGCTCTGTAGCATAAGTGTGTTCATTTCTTAGCGTAAAGGTCAAGGGCAGGAAGTAGTGAAACCAGCAAATTGTCCGTTATCGAACACACCATAAGAAATGTCAATTAGCGTCTGAAAAAACAAGTCGTTGGAATAATAATGGAATGACAAAAAAGCAATACAGTATTCAAAATGAACTATGACAAATTTTTGTCTCTTAAGGATTAAAGCAAATTCGCCAACATGCCGCGCAATTTAATTATAATTTTTCTGCTTCTTATAAAATAATATAAGCATTTAATCTGAATTTAAAAAAAAATCTGAATGGTTGCTGTGCACTCTTTGCGCGATTCATGAATTACACAGTGTCTATTTGGGCTATTTCTCATTGCCCAAGATTAGATGCTTAAATAATGTACCTGGGTTTTAGCGTTTCGGAGCCAATATCATGAATTTATAAAATTTCAGGACATGTCGCTACTGCATTGTTTTGAACTTAGAAGTTGAAAGTATTTTGTCATGTTGAAAGTTCAATTTGTTTCCAGAATTTTTGTAACAAATATATGTAATTATACTCATTTATCATACCAAACCATGCCAGGCCATGTCATGCCATACCACAATGCATGATGCTATCCCATGCCATATTATACCATACCATACCATGCAAAGCCTTGTCACACCACTGCATACCATACTATATATCATGCCATGCCATGTCATACTATACCATACTGCAGAGCACCATGCTTTGGCTTGCCATGTAATACCACTGCATACCATACCATATATCATGCCATGCCATGACATTCCATGCCATACTATATCATATTGCACAGCACCATGCCATACAATGCCATGCCAAACCATACAGTGACGCACCATGCTATGCCATACCATGTCACAACAATGCATACCATACCATGCCATTTCATACCATACAGTACAACAAAATGCTACGCTATGCCATGCCACACCAACCTATACCTAACCATACTGTACATTATAAAACTATTTTATAGCACGCAGAGAACTTTAGACTCGTGTTTTTAAAAAAGGAACTCCCTGCGAGAGTGATAAGTATCTCCAGTCTCAGTTTTTTAACCGAGAAAGGATTTTAATTAACTTAAAATTGTGATTCTTTTTTTCTAATTTTTTTTTTGACATGTGTGCATGATTGAATTAGGAATTTAAAATTATCTTTTAAGCTAAAGCAAGAGATTTGATTAAAAAGAATTTGTATTCAGAAGATGAACCAAGACATTCTTTATTGTCTCCTTTGTAATTATTTTTTAGACGGGGATTTTGTAGTTTCTTATAAAGGACGAGCAAACAGATTTGAGACAGTTCGTCAAGTCTGTCTTAAATTAACATACAACTTTTAAAAAATCAGATGATCAGTTTGTTGATTGTTTGGTTGTTTTGTTATTTAACGTCGCATCAGTAATTTTTCAGCTATTTTTAAATATCTAAAGAATAATCTAAGAACAAGATTTTGTCTGTGTGAGATGAGCTAGTTTGTATTATGTCTGCCTTTACGCACTCAGAAGGACTTTTTTTAAAGTGCTTGCTCACCAACTCAGTATGCCGCAGACAAGGATTTCAGTCCCCCCCCCCCCCCTCTCCCTACACCCCTGGCACCGGGTAACCCTATAGATGTCTCTGTTCTTAAATCTCAGTGCCAGGGGAGGATGCAGTCTGTTAAATTTAGGTGTTCAAGTGGCGCAGTGGTTAGCGCTTCCGCCTATCACCAAAGCGATCGGGATTCGATTCCCAGCGTCGTATGTGATAAGGTATGAGGTCACCTGCTTGAGCACGTGGGTTTTTCTCCGGGTTCTCCGGTTTTCCTCCCACAATAAGACCTCACGCGCGCTACAATTCGGGCCAACGAGCTAGATTAATATAAGTTGCACAACTTGTTTCTAAATCGTTGTAAAAGAAATAAAGTTAAAAAAAATAAGAAAAAAAAATTTAAAGTCACACACACACACACACACACACACACACACACACACACACATATATATAAAAGAAAAGGTAAACTAAAAGGAATTTAATTTCATGACTTATGATAGAAATAAGAAATTGTTTAGGAATAAGATTTTTTTTCAAATATTTATATGTTTTAATATGAAATAAATGAAAGACGCATATTTTTTTTTTTTTTTTTTTTTTTTTTTTTTTTTTTTTTTTGTTCTATGATAGCACTTTTGGTTATTATTATTATTATTATATGTTATAGTTGTCATTATTTCGGACTGAGATGAAACAAAGGTGGCATAATCAACACAATACCGCCCGACAGGATTTGTCAGTGGGTTATGTGGCTCCAGGGTGGCAAAATAGTAACTCACGACCTGTAATGCCGGTTAACCATAGAGTTATACGAACAAATATAAATTTTAAAAGACCAAGGGTAAGTACCAATGTACTTTGAGAGAAAGATTAAGATGGATATAAGCTTCTTGTGTCTTACTGTCATCTTTGACTGTTTGGCTACATCTTACACGACACACGGTCTCGCCTGATATAAAATAGAGTCGCGTGTGATTTACAAATAATAATAATAATAATAATAATAAAGCGCTGAT
Source organism: Tegillarca granosa (assembly GCA_029721355.1). Lineage (NCBI taxonomy): Eukaryota > Metazoa > Mollusca > Bivalvia > Arcoida > Arcidae > Tegillarca > Tegillarca granosa. The sequence continues at coordinate 14,033,736 of CM056604.1, forward strand.
ATCTAAGATTTTCAATACATTTTAAGGTGGGTTGCTGGAAGTATCTGACATGCTACAAATGCTACTTATTTAAATTTGTTTGCTGCTGTCATGCGCGTCATGCGCTAATTTTCAATATACTTTTTGCTTAAAATTTCAAAAGTGGTACACTAGTTAAAAAAAAAGGCAGACATTGCTTAGTGAAAAAAGAAAAAAGGATAAGCAGGAAATATACATATGTTACTCTATTTTGAACAAACACAACAATTGAGATTATATAACTTTGGACTTAAGACGGGGGCATTATATATCCACTGACTATTTTTCCAGTAATTTGGTTCAGATAGACCCTATCTGATATCAGTGGTAATTATCAGTTTACTTTTTTAAAAAAAAATCTTTTTGATCTCTATAAGTTTTTCATTTATTTCGTAATTGTGTTTTAACTTTTCTAGCCGCGAAAAGCTGTAATGAAGCGGCTGTATACAATAATTCAATCACGAAGTATTACAAATGCTTTACAATAAGCGGCCGTTTAATATATGTGTATTCTGATACAAAAAAAAATAAAACATTTTGTGCATATCTAAAGGGATTTTTCCTTTTAAATTTCAGTCAAAAGTTTGTACAATGGAAAGGAAAATGTTTTATCAAGGTATGTTTTGTTCCAAAACACAGTGTGTGTAGTTGTGTGTGAGATTGACAAATTGCAAGAAAGTCCTAAATCATTGTTTTACTAGATGTGTCCGTGACATGATGATACAGAGGCTGACAACCTTCCAAGAAATTTTGTTAGTTTTAATTAAGACCGCCTTGGTGGCTCAGTAGTAAACTGGGAGCTCGTGAGTTCGAGCCTCGGCCGGTACATACTTTAAACTTTAAAATTTGAGACATTGCTTCCCCGCCTTGCACTCGGCATTAAGAGGATAGGATATCGACTGGTTGACACGGTGCCAGGATAATGAACTCGGGGAATAGTATTCTTGTCTGCGACATACTGACTCAGTGGGCTAGCAACTTACCAAAAGGTCGCCCACAATGCGAGCTAGTACACGGTAGTTCATAATACCCGCTTGCACACTATAAGCATATATGAACTTGTAGAGATAATAACCTTGATATCGTCGCAAATAGCTGAAAAATTGCTCTAGCAAATCGCCATTACAACAGCTACAACAATAGTTTTAATCAAGACAAATATAGCAGCGACATATTTGTGTAAATGTTCTTAATTCTAGAAAAAGATTATCCAATTAGGTAAATATCTCCAATAAAAACAAAGAAGAAGAGGTTTTAAAAAAACAGAATTGTTTTAGCCAAACGTCTTCATGAGCTAAACCATCGTCATCATTTTACGCAAAGAACTTTTCAACTACTTTTTCAACAAAAACTGGTAAAAAAAATTATAATAGTAAGGACGTAATCTGTACAATTTTATTTATTTATTTATTTATTTATTTATTTATTTATTCATTTATCTATCTATTATCTATCTATCTATCTATCTATCTTTCTTTCTTTCTTTCTTTCTATCTATCGTTCTATCTATTTATATATTATTATTATTATTATTATTATTATTAATTGTTCCCTAATAAATGTATCTTTCGAATTTTGAGACTTTTCCACAAAGAAAATTCATTAGGAATTCATTTTCCTAATTTTTGTTCTTGTCTTTTTATTCCTCGTTAAACAAACACAGAAAAAGGTGTTCTTGGTCAAAGTTAAAAACATAACTTTTTACTGCAAATCATGATCTGCACATCAAAAATATTAATTAGACGGAAAGAAGAATTAGAATACTTGTAGTATATTCATGTTTGAAATAAATTGAAAATATGTGGATGGCACAGCTGTTTTAGTAAGAAGTATACTGAAACATACTGAAAATAATATATGCAAATAATGTCATATAACTAGAAATATATTACCTATTCTTATTTTAAAAGTGAAAAAGTTTTTCAAAAAAACAATTTTTAAAGAAACGCCAAGAGTAATTTTTTGTGGATAATAGTTAGAAATACCCTCTTAAAGTTTGTGTGAAAAACTAAGGTTTTTTATTTTATTTTATTTCTTTTTTATTATTTATTTATTTATTTATTTATTTATTTATTTATTATTATTTATTGAAAAAGTTTACATCGTAAGCTCTTAAAATTGCGTGCTTCTACAGGACAACTTGAGAATATTTGTTTCAGCATTAACATTTAAACTTTTGAAATGCCGTTGGTTTCGGTATCAACATTATTGACGTGCTAGTTAAACCTCGTAATTACGTCAGAACGCATTCATGTGATTTAATTTTAGTAAGTTCGATGAACACTCATCAAATTTCATACAACATGTAATAAAATGCTTTTTAATTTTTTGTAGTTAACCCACAGTTCGTCACGTGATAGTCATGTGGTTTATAGTGGCTTCAGAAGAGGAGATAGTAAAATGTCTTTCAATGTGTAATTGCTCTGCCTCTGTGTTTTGTCTGATTTGTATTGACCAGCTATTATAAATCAATCTGTGTTTTCCATTTATCCTCACAAGCGTTTAGTTGATGGGCATTGAATCGGACAGAAATACAAAAAGTGGTAACAATTACAGGTAATCGCACATTCGGCCAACCTCGGATAAATCCGTAACCCTGGTTCATGACGTCACGCCTCACGCCTTCGGCCACGTTATGATGCCTGATGTTCATAATTGATTTGTGTATGTGTATATTTGTACCAAGTAATGTTCAGAAACAAAATTAATTTCAAGACAATGAAAAAATTATTGAAAGATATCGACATGCAGTGATTACAGTTTATTACATAAAGCATACATAAACTCATTATTTATGACGCCTTAGCAGTATTATTTGACATGCGTAATGACCACAAGTTGAATATACAAATGTAGATGTGCGATAATTATTGTCGTAGTTTTATGAAAATTCGAAAATGATCACGTGACACATAATAAAAATGTAGAAGTTGTTTTGTGGGACTGTGTTATTGTCTCTATGGTAAATATTGGAACATAGCAACCATGTTGTGATCGTTGCGTGTGACGAACATTGTGCATTTTTGTTTTCAATGCGATATTTTACAATCGAGGCCAGCAATTTATGGATCTCTTGTTTTTACTTGAGTTGCCAAATAGAGAAAACGGTACACTTTTTAAAATATACAATTGTTTCTTCAAATTAATAATTTGTGGAATTACAACCATAGGTGATGACGTTATTTGTGTCTTGTGAAATGTTTTTTTTGGAGATAATGTTTAAAGTTACAGAATTAAATAGTTTCATTCGGGAAACCTCGAGAGAACTCATGTTTATCATTCTTGTTTCTGGTGTAATCTGATATTTGTCTGAATCAACCCACTCGCCTTCCATTTCACACTGATAATGTTTTCGTTTTCATTGAAGTAAAAAACCACAACGAGGAGCGTCCATATCTGCAAAAAACGCATTCATTATTTTATTATTATCAAAACTAAATTTAATAACACGACAAACAGTTTTAAACTTTAAATTGTTCAAGTAACATGTTCGATGGGGAGTAGCTTACTTTAGAAGAGGATAGATGACATTATGTGCTGATAGCTGGTTTATAACAGGCGAGGATGGTGTTGCTTTAATATCATTAGTAAAAAAAATCAGCTGTGGTAATTACATGTTTCTTTTGCGTAACATGTGCTCAAAACGATATATCTTCACTTTCTATGACAAAACTGTATTATAAAGACTTAAATGTGTAAATTAAATAGTTTAATAATCAGAAAAATGAACTTTTTGAATAAGTAATGAAGGCTATGAATTTTGTCATTACAAAAATAAAATAACTTTTATATAACAACAACATGCCAGAGATATTGTGACATTTCGAATTTGTATAACAATAATGTTTTTAAAGAGTTAAATGAGTGTAAATTAGATAAGTATTAAGATCATAAAAATATTTTTTAAGAAATGATAAATGCTTGCATTTTTGTCAAAACATATTTATATTGTTATAACGTGCCACAATTTTTGTAAAAAATTGAAATGTAACGCATAATTGCCATTATTCCGTCGTTAAAAGCTCCGTTAATTTAAACAAATGGTATATGAAAAATTCACGATGTTATTAAAATTAAATGCATTTTTTTCAGATCAAAATGCAGACTCTAATTGCTCATGTATGAGAATACATTAAAACCTGTATATAACCATACACGTGACCTAAAAAAATATGTATTTTATTATCCGGCCTCAGTTTCACAATCATTTCTTAACTAAGATTTTCTTTAACTTCAATTTAGCAAATTTTGGCAATTTATTTTTAAACTACCGATAAACATTTTTTGACATAACTATATAAACTTTTTGTGAAGTTGAAGTGATCTTCAAAATGACACCTGAAATGTCGGAATATCTTAAAAATGTACAAAGATATTAGTATTTTAAATTTGCCAGATTTGATTAAAGGAATATTTGTTGAGAAAAGATTGTGAAACTGGGGACAGATGGTTCTCATATCGATGTTTTTCTTGTTTGAAAGATATTGTGAAATTTTTTTTTTAATTTAAAGGACAGTTGACCTTAATATAAAAAAGTTTTCGCAATAAAATGTTTTGCTTTATTAACAACTAAATATCAACTTTCAAACATTTTTTATGTTATTTCCCAGTCAAAGATATTTAATGTATGTTGGTTAAAAAAGGTAATAGTGTTCTGCATATAGCTACACACACGTGTAAAATGGGAATACTGAAAAAGTTTCTTGGACTATATATATATATATATATATATATATATATATATATATATATATATATATAATCCATTTCAATAATGAAGTATGAAATTTGAAATTATCACGTGAGATATTAAAGGACGCATGTAGACTATTATTTAGGGTAACAGGTCATAGGAAGGTCTCGATATAAGTTTATGAAGTCGAGTGCTTGTGTCTGTCCATAAAAGCCAGTTATGGTCCAGTCCATCCATTTTTCGATTACCGACGAAAGTGTAAAAATAAATAAAAATTCACCCATTATAATATCGCAGGAAAAGAAATTGATTTATTTTAGTAGACATTCGGTCTTATTTTAAAGATTCAAATGTCATAAGTCTAAAAAAAAACAGTTGTAACTTTATAAAAGGCAAGGGGTATATATTAATTCATTCTGTCAATTAAATTTTAAATGCTAGTAAATGATGAAGATATTAAATCAGGACGGAGATTGAAACATTTTTGAATAATGAATTGCATGGTCAGCTGTAAGATTTTTTTCTGAATATTTATTCCGTCATTAGAATCTATCAAAGGAGTTGGTGACCGAGGGGTGACAGGCACCGGATTACATAACACAGCGCTTCTCCTAATGTCAGAAATTCGTCAGTTCGCATACCGAAAGTCAGTGGTTTTCGCCGAGCACTCCGGTTTTCTCCACCAACCCGGAATTGACCTCCTTGACATAAATGAAAAAATGTTGAAGGGAGCTTAAAACACGTGTTATTTAAAAGCGTTCAAATCCACTGTTTCAAAATTCGACGACTTTAATTTTAATTTTGTCCTCGCGGTGATTTGACACAAAACCACTGAAAATAACTGATAAATATTTCAGTCGTGAAATTGAACATGCGCCGACGACGAATAGAGTAATGTTTTCAAGTAATTCAAGTCAGTATAAGGAGGCTCTATGGTATTGATAGAATGTGTTCATTTGATCAGTAATGACTTGTTCATCAGTTTTTGTAACATAACTATCCTTGTTGCTAATAAAGCTTATGTTAAATGCCATTATTTGTAATGGACTATGCAAGTAGGAAATAAAAACTTATAAAATAAAGAATTATCAAAATGCAGTATTTATTTGTGTTTTTATTTCACTAATGTGTTTGAGCTATTAAATGTAAAAAATTTATAATTCTGATGCATAAATGTCATTTAAACCCTGAGTATTAAGTCACATTTCGGTTGTATTAAAATGAATAGAAATCAGCGAAACTGGATAGAATTATATCCGAGATTTAAATGGGTAGTTAAGCAGAAACTTTTAACAATCACCAGAAAACCTGAGATAAAATGTTTATGTTTTATGAAGAAATTATAATCTTTTCAATAGATATCTCATTATTGTAATGGTATTTTCGCCGACAAATTTTTTTTTTTTTTTTTTTTTTTTTTTTTTTTTTTTTTTTTCAATAGCCGAGATTTGGAATACAGGAAAATTGGCAAATAATTCGAACACTTTTTATAGTTCTAATGCCAAATTCTGCAGTGTATTACTTTTTTTCTTTATTGGTTTTGGATTTGAAATATTCCTAGCGGCCATGATTTCCATCTAAACCGCCATAAGTTGGTAACATTTGAACATTTGCAAACTGGGGGGGGGGGGATCTCGCTTCAGAAAATCAAATATAATTTGATTTTGTCAAAATTAGATTTGAAATATTTCAGAGCTGCCTAGATGTTCATTTTAATCCACCATAAACTGGATACCGTGTAAACATTTATAAACTGGAAAAAAGATAAACACGTGCTGGGACATAAGACAACCATTAAGGTATAAATTTCGGAACTATTATTTTTGGGTGGTTAAAACTCCCTTACATTTATCCATCTAGTTGCCGTACTTTGGTAAATATTTATCCAATTTTTATCAATTCTAAATAATTGTATCATCCAGGCATTTGCACATCGACACATTTTTTAAAAGTTAAACTCGGAAGAAAGATATTATTACTACGAATCATTAAGCGACTTTGTCTCAAATGGGGGGGGGGGGGGGGGGGTTGTGGTATAGTGTAGCGGGTTTAAAAATGCTGTTGGTAGTGTGACGGGTTTAAAATATTGTTGGTTGTGCAACGGGTTTTAAATATTGTTGGCAGTGTAACGGGTTTAAAATGTTTGTTGGTAGTGTAACGGATTTAAAAATGTTTTTGGTAGTGTTAAGGGTTTAAAAATTTTCTTTGTAGTGTAGCGGGTTTAAAATGTTGTTGGTAGTGTTTGTTGGTAGTGTAAGGGGTTTCAAGTAAAAATGTTGTTGGTAGTGTAACGGGTTTTAAATATTGTTGGCAGTCTAACGGGTTTATAATATTGTTGGTAGTGTAACGGGTTTAAAATGTTGTTGGTAGTGTAACGGGTTTTAAATATTGTTGGCAGTCTAACGGGTTTATAATATTGTTGGTAGTGTGACGGGTTTAAAATGTTGTTGGTAGTGTAACGGGTTTTAAATATTGTTGGCAGTGTAACGGGTTTAAAATGTTGTTGGTAGTGTATCGGGTTTTAAATATTGTTGGTAGTGTAACGGGTTTATAATATTGTTGGTAGTGTAACGGGTTTCAAGTAAAAATGTTGTTGGTAGTGTAGCGGGTTTTAAATATTGTTGGTAGTGTAACGGGTTTATAATGTTGTTAGTAGTGTAGCGGGTTTTAAAATGTTGTTGGTAGTGAAGCGGGTTTTAAAATGTTGTTGGTAGTGTAACGGTTTTTTAAATATTGTTAGTAGTGTAACGGGTTTCAAGTAAAAATGTTATTGGTAATGTAACGGGTTAAAATGTTGTTGGTAGTGTAGATGGTTTCCAAATGTTGTTGGTAGTGTGACGGGTTTAAAATGTTGTTGGTAGTGTAACTGGTTTTAAATATTGTTGGCAGTGTAACGGGTTTTAGGTGAAAATATTGTTGGTAGTGTAACGGGTTTCAAGTAAAAATGTTGTTGGTAGTGTAACGGGTTTTGTATATTGTTGGTAGTGTTACGGGTTTAAAGTTAAAATGTTGTTGGTAGTGTAGCGGGTTTCAAAATGTTTTGGTAGTGTAGAGGGTTTTAGATTGTTGTTAGTAAAATAGCGGGTTTTAAAATGTTGTTGGTATAGTGTAGTGGGTTTTAAAATGTTGTTGGTAGTGTAACGGGTTCAATAAAGTTGTTGATAGTGCATTGTTGATTTTGTAATAATGACAACCTACTAACAGATATAGAAAAACCTTGTAGACATAACTACAAATGTTACAGTGTTATATTAATCATTAATACACAACGCAATAAAACTCGTTTCTCAAAAGGGGTGGGGGGTGGGGTTAAAAAACAGTTCAACAGAAGTAGCTGGGTAAAATGTAATACTGCAATTGTATTTAATTCAGTTTTTAAATTTGTATATCCCAAGATTCTATTCAATCAGTGTTTAGATTTTGAAGATTCATTCTTTATAATTATGAGTGTGTACATTTCACTCCAGGCCCTAAACCATCGGCGCTCACACACTACATTTTTAAACTTCTTATACTTTCTAAGGTTGTATATTTCACGCAAGGTTGGCATCTTTTTTAAGCTTTAATCAGTTTCTGAGTTTGAACATTTCACTAAAGGTTCTCAAGTTACAATTAGCTTCATTTACGTTTCTGACTAACTACACTGTAAAACTTTAATGGCTAATTATAAGTGTCGTTTGATTACGTTTATTTGCTACATAAACTTCAAAAGTAGCATATGACATTATTACGGACTAAAATTGATAATGTTTTATTTTTCTAATTACAGAGTAACCAACAAAAATAACATTTCCGAAATCAAACCGGAAATGATAAGCTTTTTTGGAATTTTTAAATCAACTGTATACGTCTGATCTATCAAAAATGTTTAGTAGTTGCTCTTCAATTTGAGTGAGAAAGATAAAAAAAAATAGTAACCTAACAGGTTTAAGACAATTCAAAACAAAACGAAATTAATTAATTAATTAATTAAATCTAATTTAATTTCAAAAAAAAATAAATATACATTTATATTTTAAAGAAGTACCATTTTGTAAGTCTCGTAATAGAGTTATATTTCGTGAAAATTTTTAGCTTTCCTTTGCAAAAATGCCATATACCACTTTTTGAATTTAATCATTAAAATACATTCAAAAAGTGGTATATGACAATGAGTACATTTCAGTTGACAACAGTTGACAGACAAGTAATGTCGTTTGTGTACCTTTGTTGCACCTGATAGCATAGGCCAATAAAATTAAACCCAGATATCAGAGTTTTTTAAACAATTATAATTCTTTGAAATAAACACGCACCATGTCTAACATAACTTGTTTTCCAAAAAAATATAAATAAATAAATAAATAAATAATAAAATAAAATTATATACATAAATAACAAAAAATACCTATTTTGTTGTGCCATATGTGCACATTTCGGAAAATGATTCCTCATCAATGACAAAAAGAAAAACTTAATAGATAAAAATATAATCCAAACATTTGATGAATCCTAAGGAATGCTTTGCACGAGGGAACAAACCTTAGTTTTAAATAAATTTGAAAAATTAAGACGGCCGAGAATTTACCACAAGGTAGTTTTTTCTGACAGCACAAAGTACTGCTACAATAATGTTTTTTTTTTTCATTCAACAACTTATCAGTGGTAACATTGTTGTAAAATATGACAGTTAATGGCATTCTAACCCAAAATTTCCCAATTTAATAATGATGCTATCAAACGTTACCAAGACATTCAAAACAAAACTAATACAGTTACTGTAATACTTTTGAATCGACCTAAATTAAGTGGTTAATGTAGCGAAACATTATTTTGAAGCATTTTTCATCTTCGAGACTAATAATGAATGTTTTTGAGCAAAGTCTAAACAAGATTTATGGTTTAAAGATTCGGAAATGAATCATTTCCCTAGGGAGAGAGGGGAGTAACTTCGTTAAAATTTTACTCGTGTTTTGTTTATCGGCAAGCATTAGAGTGAATTCTTACTATGATGGATGTATTCGTGCGTTTATCGATAAAACCTCCTTATCTAAAATACAAAACTGAAATCACCATAACTGATAATACGTTTTATTTCAGTCTATTTTCCATTTTCAGTAAGTGACCTAAAATTACAGGATATACGCGATATGGAAGTTAACATTTTTTATCTTCCAAGAGTCTGACATAACAGCGATAAAAGCAATTCATTTTAATTTATGGCCCTAAAATATCAGTTAGCTCAGTAATTGAATTATAGATTTATGAATTTAAAGTTTAAAGGTTTGTTGTTTTCCAAGAAAAATAATTCTGAGAGAGAGAGAGAGAGAGAGAGGCGCATGATGTAGCAGACTGGGTGGAGGGGCAGCTCAGTCGGTACAACATCCAACCAGTGATTAACAGAGGCCAAGTCTGATCGCTAAAGTTTTTCTCTTTCCAGTTATTCAACAATCACATTTAGAGCAATCAACCTATTCCTCAGGAATCGCCTCGAACACTATACCTAACCCTTTGCCATCGCCTTGACAGCATTCTACCTATCTGGCCAGCGCTATACCTGGAGACAACGGTTTATTATAACAGTTTTCTTGGAAAGTCTTTCATAAAGAATTTTTTATTTGGTAATATTTGTATTCTATCGTTGATTAACTTATTTTTCAATTAGTAAAGTAATTGTCATACATCTCAGGATTGAGAAATTTAATAAATGAGAAATTTTAGAGACATCAAACATTAATCGATAAATATTGCGTTTTGCATGAAGTATGAAGAATGTAGTTTCAAATATAAAATAAAATGTCGGTAGCCTCTAGTCTATGATATTTTATGTAGATTTTATGCTAAGGTACCATTGGCATATAGCGAAAGACAGGATGAGATGGAAACAGCTTGTTGTGGCCTTATGTTCCCATTGGGAATGAAGAGGATGAGTAAGTAAGTACTAAGTCCAAAGTACATTACCATTTGTTAATCTTACCAGGTAATTTCATTTTAAGTGGGTAAGTATAAGCAAGGTGCTGTAGACATCTTTAAATTAAGCCCCTTTTTACAATGCTTGAAATACTCCCTCCTTTCCTCCCTTCTTCCCGTCTAAAATTGCGCAATGCCAATATTTTCTTATCTTTTATGACTTTTTTTTGCGCAAAAGATCAAATGCAAAATATTTGAAGTTAGAAAATAGTTTCATTTTATGGGTTCTAAAATATTTTGAGTAATTTCATAATCTTGTATGATAATTGCAACACCAAGTTAAAATGTTCCAATGTAACTGCAACATGTCTTTAAATATAACCAATCACACGGGTTTGAAATAAACATGTAGTTCGTGTCACAGATGTTGAGATCCAATTTCATTTACAAAATAAACAAAATAGAGTCTATATTTGTATGGAAACAAACGAGTTTTTTTTTCTAATTTGCGGTTAAAATTTGTTTTTACAGTTTTGTTTGATTTCAGCAATTTGTTTCATTGCAATGTATTTGTGACACCTAAATAACTCAACCTTTTTATTTTCATTTATTAATGAATCATCGAACAAAATACCAGTCTATATCCAAATCACAATCCCCAAAACAAAGTAAAACCTTTTAATTAAGTTAAACACGTTAATTTCCACTAGGGAAGTGAGGTCGGGTGCTCTTGAAGTGTTAGCAGCACCTGTCGATTTAACTACAGCCGCCACGTTAAAAAAAATTGAGGATGAAAGGAACTTGACGTGGAATGTAACTAGGATAAGTTTTAATACGGCGACATTATACTTATTAAGAATATCGTGATGACGCCCATAAAACTTGTTGAGGGCCATGGTAGGGCCTAGGCTTGCATTATTACCGAGTCAAGAATTAAGTTTTAGAAGCTTTGTCTTTTGTAGAAAGTTCCCGTAATGTTATATTTTAAAAATATTTCGTGAGTAAAATCGTCATGCCTGAAGTCATGTCACATGTGTGAATTAAATAAAAAAGACATCATTTTGCATTGATCAAATTCAATTTTCACAATAATTTCGTAGATATGATTTTTCTTTACTTAAACCTTGACTGATTAATTTTATGAGTTTTCAAGATATACATTAATTTTTTGTGTCATTTTGAAGTTTAATTAACGATTAAGACATCTATATCCTTGATAATCAAAAGTATCGTAAAAATGGGAAAATATTGCGTAAATTAAGTTAATGACAGCTTGTGAAACTAGACCAGAAATGTCATGTTCAAAATTATTCTTAACAGTATATGACAGAAGCGTAAGTGTCAAAATAGTCACCGTCCAAGGCAACCACAAAGGTCACTTCAATACCATCTAAAGTACTTTCTTATTACATGTTGTATTCATTCGCATGATACATAAAAATATTTACAAAGCAAATTTGATATTTATAAGCATGTGGATTTTTTAAAGGGGTTTTAGATATTTGAAACTAGGAAAAAACATGTATCAGTTTCAGATAACTGCACATAAAAAAGCGTGTTTATGTACCCAGCCAAGTTTGAACAAGACACAATACAAATTCACAAGGCATCAGTCAAACAAGACACAATACAAGTTAACAAGACAAACAGTCAAACAAGACATGATACAAGACAAACAGTCAAACAAGACATAATACAAGTTAACAAGACAATCAGTCAAACAAGACACAATACAAGTTAACAAGACAATCAGTCAAACAAGACATGAAACAAGTTATCAAGAGAAACAGTCTAACGAGACACAATACAAGTTAACAAGACAATTAGTCAAACGAGACACAATACAAGTTAACAAGACAAACAATCAAACAAGACATAATACAAATTAACAAGACAATCAGTCAAACAAGACATAATACAAGTTAACAAGACAAACAGTGAAAAGAGACACAATACAAGTTATCAAGACAATCAGTCAATCAAGACATAATACAAGATAACAAGACAAACAGTCAAACAAGACATAATACAAGTTAACAAGACAATCAGTCAAACAAGACATAATACAAGTTAACAAGACAATCAGTCAAACAAGTTAAAAAGACAAACAGTCAAACCAGACACAATACAAGTAAACAAGACAAACAGTCAAACAAGACATATTACAAGTTATCAAGACAAACAGTCGAACAAGACACAATACAAGTTATCAAGAGAAGCAGTCTAACGAGACACAATACAAGTTAACAAGGCAAACAGTCAAACGAGACACAATACAAGTTAACAAGACAAACAGTCAAACAAGACACATTACAAGTTAACAAGACAAACAGTCAAACAAGAGAAAGTACAAGTTAACAAGAAAAACAGTCAAACAAGACACAATGCAAGTTAACAAGACAAACCATCAAACGAGACACAATACAAGTTAACAAGACAAACAGTCAAAACGAGACATGATACAAGTTAACAAAACAAACAGTGAAACAAGACACAATACAAGTAAACCAGACAAACAATCAAACGAGACACTGTACAAGTTAAAAAGACATCAGTCAAATAAGACACAATACAAGTTAACAAGACAATCAGTCAAACAAGACATAATACAAGTTAACAAGACAAGACAAGACAAATAATTATGATCATAGCGACTTCCTCCTTTGGACAAGCATTGATGTAAATGTCCAGTTTTTACGATAAGGCAACTGATTTCAAGGTTTGTTTACAAACAATTTATAAAACTAAGATGGAATGATAACAAATGCCCTTGAAATGAAATAAAAAGGAAATTTCTCATGAAAAAAATCATTTCCATAAAAATAGCTGATAAGTGAGGAACATTTACTTGTTCGATGTCATCTGCCTTCTCTTGTCTTTCAAAAAAATCGACTCCATCCAGATTATGAAGAAGCCTTGAAGTGTAATCTTTGAATTATACATGAAATAATTCGTCTTTGTTTGTGTTTAAGTAAGGTTAAAAAAATATCAAGTTGCAAAACTGCAATCTAAAGCTCGGATCAAGTAGTACAATCTTTATCAGTGAATAACAAGACACGAGCTAACGTCACTTCTGGGACTGTTTATATTGCTGTAATCTCTCTACAAATTTCTTGTAACAATAAGTAATTCAATTTTGTTTTCCAATATTATGATTTTCATCAATAAAAAGGATAATTACACTTGTATAGAGTTAATTTATTAAATATCGAGTTTTTTATTTTTTATTTATTTTTTGTCTGTTACCGCCACATGCAATAACCCCAGTAATACCAGGTGCCGTATACTTTTTAAGGGGCCTCGGTGTCCGAGTGGTCTAAAGTGCGTGCTTAAGGATCACAACCCTTCTTACCGCCTGGGTTCGAATCCCTATCGGGACATCTCCTACTGTGAGATAGTTTGTCAGTTCGCTTGCCGAAGGTCGGTAGTTTTCTCTGAGCACTCCGGTTCACTCCACATAACCAGAACTGACCGCCTCTAGATAAATGAAAGAATCTTGACTCGGGCGTAAAACATCATTACTCCACATGCACTCTATTCCGAAGGCGATACGCGACATTTGTGGCCGAGTTGTTTGAAGATACGAGTCCTGCAGCCTTGGTGCGAGTCTCACTCGGAATTTCTGTCTTTAGACACCCCGGTTTCCTTCACTTTCATAACGGACCTTCTTGATAAAATTTAACACAGTAAACAAAACTTCGGACTTTGGTGTAAACACAATTTACCCCTCCTTTCTTCGCGCCGAAAATGATCTAATCGACATATATGGCGATGCATAGCCCTATTTATAATCTGCTATGACTTGTTTTTGTGTCAATTTAAATTTCACTTTCTACAACGAGTTGTACTTCCGGTTTACCCCTAGGTCAGTCATTGTTTTAATAAAAATCTATTTTATCATATATTTTATACCGGTTTTGAAAAAAAAAGAAATCGACGTTTTCTCTGATCAGTGATATATTCTCTCCAACAGAAAGATTTAACAAAGACACACTTTTTTTCTAATTTGTTTCAAGATATTTGTGACAAAGAAGTGTGATTGTGTTTAAATTAAGCCCATATATATGTCTAACGAATATGGGTGGCTCTTCTTATGATTTCTAGTAAACCGAAAATAATTTAAATGACGCATAGTGCTCCGGAAATTTGCCGATCTTTTAATGAACCGATATAATTAATCTCACAGTAACTTATTAATTACCTCCACCCCACCAAAAACATCTAAAATAAAGTATACGCATGTGTCCTCTAACAAATGCGGCGCACTAACACTGAACTAACTATCCTGTAATAATTGAGACTTACGACGCTGTGTTGATGATCTTGCAGTGATATACGACTCTTCTTACTACCCCCACACACACACACCATACCCCCCCCCAACACATTCCACCCCCGCTTCAAGGAATCATGGCTCTTCTGAAATTCAATTGCTTTAATGCACGTGTTTTCACATAATTTATCCATACGAAGTGTGGCCTAGCCCCATGTTTGCCCAACAATACACGTATTTCTATCTTGCGGTGACGACAAATCATTGATCTCAAAAATTGCCGACAAATCATTCAATTTGTAACGATGCTTGTTTTTTTCCACTTAGAAATTGCGGCTACTCACGAATCGTCTTAATACTACAAAGTAATTTAATCTCGTCTTTTGACATACGAGATCTCGTTACGTTTTAAAATGACTATTTCAGATAACAGTACCAAACCTAAATTATACCTGATTGATCTAAACAATTTGTAATCTATTTATACCTATATACCAAATCTTAATGTAATATTTACCAAATTATCAATTATTTGAAGGCAAAATATGATATGGTTATCAAATCATCTACATCCATTTTTCGTCAATCTAAACAGTCAAATTTCTTATTTTATAATCTAATGGATTTGTGTTGTATATAACTCGTGTTTTAGTGATTCACAAAAATACAAATTAATTCAAACATTATGTGATAAGTTTGAAATACTCTTGGCTGGAAGATCGTGCCTAACACTGGCTCCTTGTATATCACCACCACTCTTCCATCCAAATCAGAAGATGACTACTCTAAAACAACCTCCCTTCCATCCGTATCAGGAAGTGCCTATTCCACAACCTCTTTCATCCGTATCAGGAAGGGTCTATTATACAAACTCCCTTTCATCCGTATCAAGGTGAATATTTCACAACTTGCTTTCCATCCGTATCAGGAACTGACTATTCCACCACCCACTTCTATTCGTATCAGGAATTGTCTATTCTATATCCTCCCTTCCATCCGTACCAGAAAGTGTCTTACCACAACCTTCCTTCCATTCGTATCAGGAACTGACTTTCCCACAACCTCCCTTTTATCCGTATCAGGAAGTGTCTATATACCACAAGCTATCTTCCATCCGTATCAGGGAGTGACTTTCCCACAACTTTCCTTCATCTGTATCAGAAACTGACTATCCCACAACCTATCATCCAGATGTCATCAAGGTTGTGCAAAACAAGATTTTAGATCTGGTAAGAACTTTCGGATAAGCCATCTTCTACTTTCGATACAGAAAGTTTGGTGGTATACGCTGTATTGACTTTGCATTCTACATCCCTATATTCAGTGTTGGAGTCACTGTGTTTGCTACAGTGAACTATGCAAAAAATTTCATAAAATTCCAATTAACTCAAATAAAGTTTGTTTTTTTTCGTTTACTTAAGTCTGTCTAGTCGCAACTGAAAATCGCTATGCACATCCGCGATTTCAAAAGAAAATTACATGTATAATAATTTTGTGAAAAGAAAAGTGTTGTTGCAACGTTGAGTATACGTGTAATTGAAAAACTGTGGATTCTTTTGCGCATAAGACGTAAATATCACAAAAAACATCACTTTTAGTGTAAACATCACCATTTTTGACATGTCAAATCCCCGTAGCTTAATTCAAATTAACTGGAATTTCTGTAACAGTTTTGCATAATTCATAGTCACAGTGACTCAAACAGTAAGTTATTTTACACGAAATCCAAAAACCCAGTACGGTAAGGTATGGATAGTTATGATTCATCACTTCACTCAGCACAAGAAATGTGTCACTGGGTTTTTGACAGTGAATTATGTAAAATTAAAATTTAAATTTAACCATTGGTTATGCAGCCATGATTTTGACCTTTGAACATATGAACTTGAACCTTTTATCAAAATGGTCGTAACATCGATACTCACAATATTTTGATATACATGCTTGTACAAAAAGTTCATAGTTTTCAAGATAGTTAACAATTTTAGTACTCTTATGCAGCTATGACCTTGAATCATGTATCAAAATGATTGTTATAGCAATACCTACAATATTCTAATATACATGCCTTTACAAAAAGATAATAGTTTTCAAGAGAAAACTTATGCAGCTTGACCTTGACCTTTGAACATATGACCTTGAGCCATATATCAAAATGATTATCATATCAATATTTACAATATTCTAGTATACATGCCTATACAAAAAGTTTATAATTTTCACGATAATGCACATTTTAGCATTCATAAAGCCCAAAATAACATTTCAGGGGCAACAACTCCTACATGGATTATCAAATAGTTACGAAACTTGGTATCTTGTTAAATTTTGTCATGGGGAACATTTTAACAATGTTTTAATATCATATTGCAAAAAAATTGCCTAAAACTGCATATATCACAAATTAGGTCATGGCTTTGATTTGTGACCTTGACCCTATTTTAAAGGTCATTTCAAGAAAAAGTCAAAACTGAAAACCCTATGTCAATATCTGTTCAAATAGTCAAGTTATAACAATTTGAAGCCATTTTACGAAAAAAAAAATTTAAATTAAACGCAAAAACGCGTAACCCATTTTTTCGACTAAATTCCACGATATGAACAAACTATAGGCTTGAGACCCTAGACAATCCAAATATCACATCAGATTTTTTTCTCCAATCATCGGTTCTGGAGAAGAAGATTTTTTAAGATTTTTGGACCCCTAGGTCACGGTGACCTAGTTAAGGTAGCCATGGCAACGCCATGAACAAATCTGAATCTTTTTAATTCTATTTTTTTAAAATTTAACAAAAGGTGATTATTTAAGCTAATATCGTTAATAAATTTAATTAAAGAACATGAATGAATAAGCTATTAATGAAGACAAGAATAAAAACACTTGTAGTAAAACACTTTATATATATATATATATATATATATATATATATATATATATATATATATATATATATATATATATATATATATATATGTATATACAGTGGTGATGAAATGAGAAATTATAAAGAGGAATTAGACCAAAAAAAATAACAATAAGATAAAAAAAAATATTTAATAAAAAAAATAAATAAAAAAAAATAAAATAAATTAATTTATTTATAATAATGATAATAATGTAAATACAAGCTTCCATTTTGGTGAGTTTTGCCAACAAAAACCTTTCTTCGCGTCGATTTTTTTTCGTAATCAACCAAAAAAGTTTTAACCAATAAATAACAATTAAAACACTGTTTTCAAAAACATTTAAATTTTGAGATATTAAACAATTTTAATTTTTACTGATAGAGATAGTGTGGATGGTGAGAGGCCCTGTTATACGTAAGCGTTTGCTATAGGACAATCGGCCATCGAGACCTCAAATGATACAAAAGGTATCTGATACAAAATCAGACAAAATTCAAGCACCATATAAACCGTTAATACTTAGGATTTATTAGAACAACTGTTAAAAATGATGCAAAACAAAATTCAACCAAGAAACCCACCTACCAAATTAATCAACCAACCATCCCATGTATAAACCCCTGTCACATTTCCTGCTACACTAAATTCATTTTACAATATAAAAACCGTCAGTTACAAGTGCTTACAAATTTATTGCAATATATTCTTAAGAACTTCCTTAGCGTTAAACTAATCTTTCATCATTGGATCAATATGTAATTTGTTTGTGTCTGATAATTTTGTTCAAGTACAAATTACCTAAGTTGTTGAGGGGAAAGGCCAGCCTACATGATTCCTTTAGTTGACCCATTGAGAAAAATTCCCGTACATCAACCGAACGCGATTATTGGCTAACGATTTCGCGTTTATGTGATGTGTACATGCTGTATATGATAGGGTTATAAAATTTGCTACAGGAAGCGTTTAATCTTTCCTAGTGATTATCTTAGACAGGAATCAATGTTACATAGAGGAACTACATCTATCTATTGGATATCCTTGACTGAATCACGAGAAATCACGTCTTAACGTGATTTATGAGATAAAGGTTTATATAATATCATTTACTTGTATAAGCCTAGACATTGTTTATAAAACTTTACTGATGATAAATTATATATGCTTCAATTTAAAAGGCAATTTTTAACTTTGTTTATAGAAATAAAAGCCATCTGTATTGTTGCCAGAGGGATTATTGAAATACCTCTTGAATCTTAATTGGAACAATTCAGTTACTATAAGAGTTCTTTAAAATTATACTTCACTAAGAAATCAAGTCTGAGAGGTCACCTTATGACAAAATTACTTCTTCTTCTTCTTCTAATTATTATTATTATTATTATTATTATTATCGGCAAAATATGAACAAATGGACTGATTATTTTATGAGATTGGGATACTCATCGAAGTAAACGTATCATATGGGACTGAATAAGTTTAAAAAATGACCAGAGCCCATCCTGCCCCTAACCATCGGCTTAAGACAAATTAACCGAAACAAATGATAATTTTAACATCAAAGTTTATGCTTTGCGAGAAAACGCCAATTTTTGCAAAGTATCAAAAACCCATCATAATATTCGTCGCTAAAATCTTCAATCCAGAAATACAGAAAAATTAAAACAATCAAATTCAAATCAAATGCAAAATCGTGAAAATCCATTTTTTTTATATTGCTTTGATGAATTTTCATTTCCCTTTGACCAAAGACAAAAGACAAAGACGGAAGTTTAAAAAAAATTATGTAAGTGAATTTGATTTGCAATCTTTGTTTTAATTTGTTAATGGGCATTTCTCACCGATTGTTATATAGATCGGATCAATAGCGTCACAATATCCGGTGTACGCCATGCGTGTACGGATGTGTTGTAATACTTAATTAGCTTATCACCGTGTACGTTTGTAAATCGTATATATTTGTAGAGACCCCAAACACTGAAAGAACTTCCAAAGCATATAAGTAATCCAAAACCACGCATACCATGGACTGGACATTTTGTACCATTATATCCGCTGTACGTACGAATAACCATTGAATGTATCTTTGGTCTTTAGAACATTTTGAAATAGCAGCATTCAGATTATATGTACTTCTATGAATGTCTGCTTGGAAGTTTACATATGACAGCTCGAAAAAACAAAGTCCAATGATTCCTACCACCGAGTTAATACTGCTAAGTTATTTTTTACTTAAACCTAGTTTTTAAGATCATGCGTCAAGTCAAGAACATAACAGATATAAGAATGTATGTGTTTTATTTCCTAGTCAAGACTTTTTCACTTATGCCGAAGCGATCAATTTTCGTGTGGTTGGAGAAACCGAAGTGTCTGGCGGAGAAAACCACCAACCGGATTTAGCAAGCGAACAAACAGAGTTTTTTTTGAAGACGACAACATTTAAAATAAGTGTGTGTGTGTGTGTGTGTGTGTGTGTGTGTGTGTGTGTGTTCGCGCGCGCAAGTATCTAGGTTTGCATATGTTAGTGTACACCGGACGTTACTAACAACCACACATTGAACCAAAAGTCTGGCTTGTATACTGTTACCCATAATTCACGTTTAGTTAATAATATTACAAATCTATAATAATCGTATTTTTTATTTTTGTTTCGTAAAGTATTCATAAAGATCTATCGAACTAAATCAAGTCATAATCTGCTTATTTACGGAGGTAATCGTTGTGTAGTAATGGGAGTAGAATGCAATATTAAACACATTCAGGCTTAAGGAAGCTAGATGAAATGTGAAATGCATAGATAGCACTAGTGATCTTCGATCGATAGATGAATGCTTTTCTTCCAAAATATTTGACTGAGAGTTTTTTCACATAGTCTTGTTTTGAAAATGGAAAAGAAGGTCTGCAAACATCAACAACAAAGAAATTGATCCGATTTCTTAAACCAGCGATGATGGCATCTTGAAATATACAAATATTTTGGAAGACAAATCATTTACCTATCAAACGAGTTAGTACCCTCCCTACAATTCCACTAATATTTTCAGTCTGAAGCGAAATGAGGTGGCACCTGTTCCGACACCAGGTTGGTTTTGGAAAATCCCGGGTTTTTGATAAAGAAATTGTTCTGAACCTAAACGCAATCGTCAGATATAAAGGTCGGAGGAAATTCTGGCTTTTATACAACTTACTTACTACAAAAAATTGTTCATATACATAAAGTCAGAAAGAGATTTTTTGCCGACTAACTTTCAATTTTGTTTCGTAAACGTTAATTTTAGCGACGATGTTTTAAAAATATTTGGTTGTAAAATCTTTCAACTATCTTTAATGCACAATTTTATTATTATCTGTCTTGTCGTAAACAACGGGTGGTACATCTTGGTACTTGTTCTGGCCGGCAGAATGTGCTAGCTGGGGTACCTCAGGGATCTATCCTTGGTCCACTTCTTTTGCTTCTTTACATAAACGACATAGTTCGTGATATCACTGCTAACATTAGACTCTTTGCAGACGATACAACCTTGTATCTAATAGGTGATAACCCAGAAACGGCTTCTCAATTGCTAAATAATTCCCTCCAACTTATTTATGATTGGTCCAGAAAGTGGCTCGGTTCTTTCAACCCACAGAAAACTGAGAGCATGGTTATATCAAGGAAACATAACAAAATTACATATCCAACTCTTTCACTTAACAATGTAGATATTATTGAAACAAATGAACACAAACACTTGGGCATCACATTTTCATCAGATGGTTCTTGGAACCAACATGTTAGCAACATACTTTCAAAAGCTTCTATTAGACTAAATATTCTTAGGAAGTTCAAATTTCATCTTAGCAGAAATTCCCTTCAAAACCTATACTTTGCATTCATACGTCCGATACTCGAATACGCTGATATTGTTTGGGATAACCTTCCAATTAACTTGCAAGAAGAATTAGAGAAACTAAACCTTGAAGCTGCAAGAATTGTAACTGGCTTAACAAAACTTTGTTCAAAGCAAGCTCTTTACTCAGAAACAGGTTGGGAACCTCTGTCTGTCAGAAGAAAAAAACACAGACTTACTCAGTTTCATAAGATGTTTTATGGTCTGACAAAAGACTATCTTTCAAACTTAATTCCCCAACGACAATACAGAACAACAAGACAGTCAGATCAAATACCTACAATTCTCTGTCACTCTCAAGCATATTTTCAAGATTTTCTACCTGTTACTATCAGAGACTGGAATGAACTTCCACTTTCTATAAGACAAACAACTTCACCTTCTTCTTTTAAAGCTCTTCTTAATGAAAATCAAATAAAACCACCCTTTTATTATAATACTGGTAATAGACTGTCTCAAATCTTACACGCCAGACTTCGCAATAATTGTTCACTTCGGGCTCATCTCTATAACAAAAATTTAATTGACAAGCCAGCAATGTCTTACTTAGGTACGGTTTTTTTTAATTCATTTTACTTTTTAACACTTTTGTCATTTGTTAGAACTGATGAACTCAAAACAATGGTAAATTAATTAGTTAGTTAAAGTACCGTAACTAGGCCCTTAAATAAACCGAGGCAAGAATTGAAGATCAGTCTATATATATATATTTATTTATTTATTTATTTATTTATTTATAATGACATACAGTATCAACAGAGTCTCAATTTTACATCTTCCACATATAAGGAATGTATTATAATACAATATAACAGGAAAGCTCAAAACTAGACCAGCTGTTGTTAAATAAGTAGGGATGGTTTTGTGCCATGAAACCTACGTGTAGTTTAACCACACCACTAAACCTCGTAATCCAGGTTTGAGGATAGTTTAAAAGTTAACTCAAAGTATCATTTCTGCGAGAAAAAGTATTTGTTTAAATTTTTACCGGGGCAGTTGCCTCATAGGTAGTTACGGTACTGAGTTAGTGATGCATTTAAAGTTGTCTTTTACATTTACTCAAACAGTATTATGTACTTCACTTTATTCTCATACTTATTTAAGACTCTTCTCACATGTTGTATGGAACTATAGGGGCATTCAACTGCTTATCAGGACGAAGTTACAAAATGTTTGACAGGTGTTTTGTTGTCTGTGTGGCAACACGAATACCCCTTACACTATCATTCCAAGTCTTTCATATCAGGCGATTTCTTGCGTGACTGGTAGAAACATCCACTGTACATATGTCCTATGTTGTTAGTATGATGGATGGATCGAGAAATGTAATTCAAAATATATATAATCTGAGTCATGAGAAACATTTTAACAAGAAAAAAAAAAGAATTCTGTAAATAACACTTATACGCATCAAGTCAGCAATGGATTATTGTTTATAAACGGCTCTTATTCATTACATTAAATACATGTAATACAAACATGCTGCGTCTGAGGTTAACATTTTTAAGTTTCAAAGTTCATTCTAACTTAATATAATATTAAAATTTGTACTTTCATCTTATAACTTAATAAAACTGCTTGACAAGATTCCACAAAGATGTTAATTTTGAACACAATGCACGCCTTCTTCCCAATTCAAAATCACTTTTAATGCCCATTTTAAGCGTTTATTTGCATAAGATACATACAATTTTTTCTTTCATTTTTTTTTCGTTTCTCTCTACTTCTACAGGCACGTAAGCAGGTATTTCAGAAAGGGGTCCGATGTTGAAGAATGTAGAAAAAATTTTTGGAAATGAAACGCAAAATGGCGCATTTTGGAGTAAATGTACAATTTGAATACGGGCCTATTCTACATTGATGAAAATAATTTTCAACAATCTTGACTTTACATTCGCCTTATCGGTTAATGCCACGTGGTCAAACCTTAAAAGGAGCGATCCGCTTATACGGAATATGTTAATTTTTAGGAGACCTCTATATGTAACATCGACTCGAGGCCAAAGACGAATAAATCTTCATCTTACATCGTTATATATTTGGGTTAAAAATATGAAATGAAATGCGTTTGAAAGAAATAATATGTTGAAAATTCTTATTATTTCTACTTAGATTTAAAAGGATAGTAAGTAAGGCATGATGGAATATAGGTATCTCAAATTTATTAATAAATATGTATAAATTAACAAAACATGACTATTTCTATCAAATTTTCATATTTCATAGAAGTAAATGGAAAGCGACATTTTCAATTGTATGTTCAACATATAATGAAATGTTTTTATCATAGTTTTAACATTCCCAATCATTTCATTTTGATACTATCTTATGACAGTACAGATATCATAACAAAATCCAAAATTTGAAAAATAAGAGGCAGATTCTTCGGCTTATTGAAAATCATCTTTTCGCATTGCAATCCGTTTCTATTAAACGTTACTAGGTACAGGCGTGCACTTACATTTTAATGATGTTAGTTTAAAGGTTAAAGGTCACAAGGTCTTGACTTCAGATTGTATTTTGTTCCCTGTACTTCGTAATACATTTTAAGGAAACTTGTTGGAAGTGTACATCAACAAAATGTTATATGCCATAAATAATGTTTATTTTTAAAGATCAAGGTCAGGAATTTATCATTCAAGTATTTATTTTGTTTTAATTCCAAGTTTACTGTTTGAAATTAAAGATCCAATCTAATTTTTTATATACTTGTATCTGGATAAACATAATACACATAGTACACTATAATCATGTAATAAGGCAAAAAAAATGTATGCTGAACCATGAAGCCATAGAGGTCAAGGTCGTGTTAACGAACATAGATGTATTCTAGTTCATGATTCAAACAAGAAACAAATTGAGTACAAAACCCTATTACATGGGGAAAGGGCAGTAACTCCTGAAATAACTGAAAATTGCTAATGCACAGTACTATTAGCTCCCATAGTAACAACAGAAAGAAAGTTTTAAAATTCCAACTAATGTGCTGAAAAACTGCAGAAAAGGTAACCCCACAAGTCCAGAATATGTAATTATTAACAAATTATACAGAAAAATTATAGATCCACAAATTCAGTTTGGTGCAATACCATAGTGCTCAGAGGCCCTCTCAAACATGGCATATAAAGTTATGTACCATTTTTATTACATAAAGGGATAATCCTCCTAAAATAATTAATTAATAATGAAAAATATTGCAGGTAGCCAGGTATGCAAGTTAGTTCAGGGATGGTGGAGGAAACCGAAGCACCCAATGAAAACCTTCAGCAAGTGAAGTGACAAACTTTTTTACACTTGGATCCAAGCGCTTGTTTCGATATTTTAAAAAAAAAAAAAAAAAAACCCTTATGTTAGGGTCAAGGGTTTTTTGTTTTGTTTTTTTTTTTTTTTTTTAAATATCGAAACAAGCGCCTGTGACTTGGATTTGCCCAAATAACACTTCAACCTAGGTAATGAAGAACAATGTGGTCATTAAGAGAAGGCTTTAGACCATTAGAAAGAAAGTATGGACAAAATAGTGTCTATGGTTAGATAGACCAAAAACATGATTTTTAGTATAGAAATTATTATTATTTATTATTGTTTTTTTTAAATCAATGTATAAAAATTATAAAATTTATCATCTAAATGAAGTACAACTTGCTATAGAATTCATATCCACATATTTAAAAATCTTTTAAAAAATATAAAACATGTACAAGATAGACAAAAAACATGATTTTAGTATAGAAATTATTATTATTTATTATTGTTTTTTTAAATCGATGTATAAAAATTATAAAATTTATCATCTAAATGAGGTACAACTTGCTATAGAATTCATATCCACATATGTACAAATCTTTTAAAAAATATAAAACATGTAAATTATAAGTGAAAATATAAACATCTTTGGTCCAAACACATGTCCAGTATATCGGATAACTTCACCATCTGTGGTTCAAACACATGTCCAGTATATCTGATAATTTGAATGTCAATGGTTCAAACACATGTCCAGTTTATCTGATAATTTGAATGTCAATGTCAATGGTCCAAACACATGTCCAGTAATCTGATAATTTGACCATCTTTGGTCCAAACACATGTCTGGTATATCTGACAACTTGACAATCTGTGGTCCAAATACATGTATTTAACTTTAACAAAGACTATAATGTTAGTCCCACCTGCTGTTTTGTTTTAATAAAATAAAAAAAATAAAAATAAAAAGAGATACAATAAGGGTCAGATCTGTGGACGGTCAATATTTGATTTAAAACACTGATAAATAGTATACATAAATACAATTACGTGTACATGCCTTTTGAGAAGATGTAGAAAAACTGATAACGCTGCATTTTTTTTAAAATTTTCAATTTTTTTTTTACATATTTGGCATTTTTTTGACACAAACAGTGCCCTAAAAAATACCTGACATTCAAAACCATTAACTACATCTGGTGGCAAGAGTGCAGTCACATAATCAATCAGTAGTTACCTTTACCTGATAAAAATTCTGTAACATTTTAAATTTTTACACCATAAGATCTTGTAAAATAACATTTAATCCCATATTGTGATTACAAAGTAATAAACAGAGCCGATAATGTTTTTGTTAAGCTGCTTTGAGAGTATTCAAAAAAATTAATTGAAGTTTTGATATTCTATTCTTGGAACTTTTCTTGATAGATAACTTTTTCTGTAATTTAAAAAAATGTATAAATTTCCCAATCTCGACCTCAAACTCATAAAAGATTCTCTCTTTCTCTCTCTCTCTCTCTCTCTCTCTCTATATATATACAGCCAAACCTGCCTTAAAGGCCACCTCTCTATAAAGGCCACCTGCTCATAAAGGCCAATAAAATTTTATCCCAGCTGTTCTTTATTCATATAAATTGAACTTGTATATAAAGGCCACCTGTCCATAAAGGCCACTTTTAATGATTCCCATGGGTGGCCTTTATAGACAGGTTTGACTGTATATATATATATATACAAATATATACATACATACATAAACTTTAACTGAATTAAGACTGATTTCTTGAAGGAATTTATTTTGGTTTATAACTAACTCACAAAAAAAAAAAAAAAAAAAAAAAAAAATATCTTGGGTAAAGGGTACCTGTAACAATTTTCAGTTTTTGACATATTTCATTTGTCATACTTAAATATGGCTTTAGCCAAAATTTCATAAAAGTCCATTCCAAAATTATTTAATGAAGTGGAACTAACATCCGTTTGACATGTACCGATAATTCAGATTATTATTAATCCTTTTGTTTATTAGATACATTTCTTAGATTCAAACCCACACCTGTAATTAACTGGATGGAACTTATAATTTGATAAAGTTATCTAACAACCCTGTTATATACAATAATACAATTTACAGTTCGAGTTGAGATGAGTAATGGTGTTTAACATCCCAGTCAAAAATATTTCACTTATATCGAGACGTCGCCAGCTATAGGCAAAAGTGCAGAAATTTTGACTGTGCATTGCGCTGATGGCATTATACAGCATTCTT
Organism: Tegillarca granosa; assembly: GCA_029721355.1. Classification (NCBI taxonomy): domain Eukaryota; kingdom Metazoa; phylum Mollusca; class Bivalvia; order Arcoida; family Arcidae; genus Tegillarca; species Tegillarca granosa. Next base: position 14,060,915 of record CM056604.1, read on the forward strand.
TATTGTGCCATGCCTGCCATGACACAGGACCTCGTTTATTTTAAGTTCCCATCCAAAAGAACCATGACCTTTATTTCGTAATGCCGAGTGCTTGGCGAAAGAACAGTCACTACCCACTTGTAAGTCTTGGGTCAGACCCGGCCGGGGTTGGAACCCACAACCTTCCACTTATGGAGTGAGTACTCTACCAACTGAGCTACCGTAGTGGTAATTTACAGTTCGAGTAAAGCAAATTAATTTTATTTAAAATGTTATTTGTCATAAACAGTCTATGATTTCATTTCGGAAAAAATGGATATTTCATTTTTTAATTTTAAAAAGTAAGAAAAAGAAAATTTTTACCTTAGTTTTCATGCCAAAATAATAATAATAATAATATAAATAGAATATAACTTTTAGACAAAATTAAGAATTGAAAATTGATGAACAGAATAGTCTATTTAAAACATGTTACAGCATTTGATTTTATTAGAATTTAGTTTTTATTTTTCCTTCGGCAAACATGTAGTTGTGATATTTTAAATTCTTTATTCTATATATACAATTCCATCTTTATAGTCGCAAAAATAATGATACTAATAATTAATATTATTATTATTTTTATTATCTCCTTTTTTAAATGTGGTCTCACTCTAAAATCTGTGTCTTTTCAATTTAAATAATTATAATATTTTTTGTGTAAAGTAATATGAGATGGAATATCCTGCTTTTGTTCCTTTTTTAATTACCCCAGCATTAATTTACCATCGGACAGTTGAAAATGAAAAGAACTATGTTGCCAACTTTAATTGAGTGAACATCTTCCAATTTGCTAGGAAATGTAATAACTGCCAGATTTTTTTAAAGTTATCTAAATCATGGTTATTTAATTTTAACTGTGAATAAACATTGCACAAAAGAGCACAAAACTAGAATCATTCCAAACAACCATCTATATGCAGGCTGATGTACCAGATAAATGGACACCACCTTTTGAGAGCATCCCCAGGAAGAAAGAAACTAGAAAAAAAGCACACCAACCAATTTCCTATATACACCTAAATTCCGGATTGTACCGGGTAATAACAGCTCATATCTACCACCCATCTAACCAACTAAAAGTTTATCATCATCGTCTACCTCAACCACTAGCACCACATGTGATCCACCAACCAATACTTAAAATATGCTTATTGAAGATCTACAACTCTCAGAATCCGACAGTGGAAGTTCCATTTCCAGCACCTCCTCAGGACCCACAGGATGGATCTATCCCCAGGATTGGATTATTATAGATGAATGTGAGTCATCATTTTTAGACAATTTCATTAATGATAAGCTTTATGCAAGATATTATTCTTTACTTAGTTAATAAGCCTTATGCAAGATATTGTTCTTTATTTCTCTTAAATCTTCAATAATTTCATCGTGACTGTGACACCGCAATTTGTACTTTATGATTATGTGTATTAACTCTTGGTCCTGATGAAGGCCACCCCAGGCCGAAAACTCAACCAGCACCATACTACAAAAAAAAATCAAAATACTTGAAGTTATTGGTGTTCATCCTTATTATTACTTGTATTTAATACCATATACACCTGCATCCTTGCCAATCCATCTGAAGACATTTTCAAAACCACTTTATCCACCTAAAGGTGTTTGAACTTTCACCACGATTTAGCCACTGTCTATTATATTAGATACTACTTCTAATACTGTCATGGCGTCACACGTATATAACTCAAAATGTGGCGTTTCACTTTGTGATCAAGGGAAGGTTTAAAAATGTAGATTTCAAACCGCTATAACTTTTTTATTTTGTCACCAATTTTAATACGGTTTTCAATATTGTTATATTTTAATGGTATATAAAACATTTATGATAAAAAATTTTTTGGTTACAGGTACCCTTTAACATCAAGAAGTCTTCAAGTGGATTTATAAATCTTTTGAATTTCCAGATTCATACAAGATTTCCAGGTTATTTATAAACAGCTGTGTAGACTGTGTCTGTTTTAGCTGTACTTTCTGTTTATCTTTTATATACAGATGATCTTTATTTCACATTCTATACTAGTATGTTGAACTTGATACTATCTTGATGCCATTGGTTGATTGGCTGCTAAGAATTTGGTTTTATCAAAGGTTCTTATGTAACCTGTAATACAATATAAAAAAAAAATAATAAATTTGTAATAATAATAATTATTATTGTTGTTGTTATTACTATTATTTTTTTTATTATACATGTAATAATAATAATTTATTTATACCAAATACATCCCATACATTGGATTTCCATGATTTCAAGACAACAAATTATAGTCTGATTAATAGTCATACAAGGATCATATTATAAAAAATTCAAGTTTAAGCAAAATGACTCTAGGTCATTGTATTTCATTTTCTATATATATATACATGTATATACATATATATATATATATATATATATATATATATATATAGAGAGAGAGAGAGAGAGAAAGAGAGAGAGAGAGAGAGAGAGAGAGAGAGAGAGAGAGAATTTTTATATTCAAAATTAATTTTATTATTTCTTATAGTTTAAGAGCTAAATTTTAAAATGTTTAAAAAGATTAACATGTAGAACCAAAATGAAGAAAGTTTAGAATGAGGACCAACAACTACCTGACTTCTATGTCTTAGCCATGTAAGGGAGACAATTACTATATACATACATGTATATACTCACCATATGGAAAATACCTGACAGTCATACGAATCGAAGTGTTCTTCTTTAAACATTTAACTGCCTACATATAAGAAAAATTAAATTAGTTGACATATCAATGCATACAGTCAAACTTGTGGTTATCAAACCCCTCCCAGACTAAAATATTTTATCTAGACACTGGGTTAGATTGAAGTGGAGTGGAGAACTGGTATCATTAAGGTGGTCAGAACAACAATGGTAGAGGAAAACTGAGTACCTGGAGTTTTTGATTTGACAATATCAATAATATAAATAAAAAAAATATTTATATTTTTAAATATAATGTATGACATTAATCTTCTGTACCCCTTTTTCTTTGAAAACATGATCCCAAGTTTTCTCAAGGCTTTTCCCAGAATAGCCTCTTTAATCTTAGTTTCAGGTCATGTAGATTGAACACTGCATAATAATACATACCTCACTATGGTCAATGTTTTCAAAATTGATCTCATTTACTGACAGTATCTGAAAAAAAAAATAAATAAGAAAAATAAAACAAATATTAATTAACAGGCGAAAAAACTAATACCAGTACAATGAATAATAGAGACAGGATTTTATCAAAAATTCAAAAAAAAGTTGTTTCACAAAACAAATATAAAACAAACAATAAATTCTTTAATACATTATTTTTTATCTTTTGTTTCGAAAGTATCTATTAGTATTTATTGTTTTTCTCTATTGCATTACATTGAGTACCAGTAACTGTTTATAACATCAGAGATTTCTGTCGTGGAAAACATTAAAGTGATGTCATTCTTCAACTTCAATAACTCAAACACCCCGATAACTCGAAGTCACCACTGAAGTCTTGTGTACTTCAAATTATCTATTCTACTGTGTATTAAAGAGATTACTTCCATTTTCTCTAAGATCTAGGTTTTCTAGATTCACAGACCACATTAACACATAACTTATGTATATTTTATATTTAGGTCTGATCTGATTGTGTCAGAAGTTGGTAGTTTTTTAGAGTATATGGTTTATATAAATACTTAAAATATTAGAGGCAAGTGCCAACACCAAGGGAAGTAACTCTGGTCAACAGGACATAATAACCAAACAGTTAAATAACAATTATAAAAAAATTACACAAATTTTCCATCAAGTCTACGACCGTTATTCCATTATTTAAATATTATTGTGCTGATTTCAATTAATTTTAACTTGTTTCAATCAATTTTATTATTTAAGATTGTTAAAATATTTTAAATTCATTGTTTAGTTCAGCAAATAAACTGTCAATGCTACACAATCTTTCACTTATTTTTTGGGTCTCATACACAGGATTTGATAATTCTAAGAGTTTTTGGGTGTTTCATAAAATATTCACATGGATTCTGAATATACCCTTCAATAAATTTAATTGCTTTAATTTGTGCAAGAATAAAGAAAAAATACCTCTAATCCTACCGGCGAGCACCGGATGTACACATGATTCTCCAGTGTAATTTGAACAAGGATAGTGACAATTTATGATAAAATGTGTAAAAGAATATCAATGAAATGTACTTCACAGATTTTTTTGGAAATTTGGATTTTTGTGGTAAACTCTGTACGAAAATGAAAATATTTTTTGCACATTCTGCTATAGTAATTTTTATTTTTATTATTTAAATGTTGTGTATATCACTTCATGGCATGCCGTTTATTAAAATACTGATTAAAACAATAAAAATAAAATTTGTTTTCATTACATCTGGTCATTTTTAAATTAAAAACAAACTTAAAATTAACAATCAGGGATATTAAGAAATAAGCATTAGATTGTCGAAAAGTGGGGTAGTTTTAACACACTCTACTGAAAAAATGAAAACCAAAGTGTATGTATTTTAAAAAAATTTCACGGTTTTCACTTGGTCAGTAAATACAATGGAAAGAAATTTAAAAAAACTTTTAGCTAACAATGCACACATTGAGACTTATTTTCACAAAACTCAATTCCCCAAATTTTCTCAAGTTTTGAAAAATTAATTGTTATTGGAAAATTTACCTACCATAATACCAATACACACAATGAAATTTGTTTTCATAAAACACAACTCAATGGATTTCCTCTTATTTTCCAAAATTAATTTTTTTTAAACAAAACCACAAAAAACAGTAAAACCTGTGGTAGTGGTCACCTGTGATATTTGTTTGTATACAGTAAATTTTAAACAAGAACAATCGGTCACCTGTGATATTTGTTTGTATACAGTAAATTTTAAACAAGAACAATCGGTCACTTGTGTTATTTGTTTGTATACAGCAAATTTTAAACAAGAACAATCAGTGACTTGTGATATTTGTTTGTATACAGTAAATTTTAAACAAGAACAATTGGTCACTTGTGGTATTTGTTTGTATACAGTAAATTTTAAACCAGAAAAATCGGTCACTTGTGTTATTTGTTTGTATACAGTAAATTTTAAACAAGAACAATCGGTCACTTGTGTTATTTGTTTGCATACAGCAAATTTTAAACAAGAACAATCAATGACTTGTGTTATTTGTTTGTATACAGTAAATTTTAAACAAGAACAATCGGTCGCTTGTGTAATTTGTTTGTATACAGCAAATTTTAAACAAGAACAATCAGTGACTTGTGTTATTTGTTTGTATACAGTAAATTTTAAACAAGAACAATCAATGACTTGTGGTATTTGTTTGTATACAGTAAATTTTAAACAAGAACCATCGGTCACTTGTGTAATTTGTTTGTATACAGCAAATTTTAAACAAGAACAATCAGTGATTTGTGTTATTTGTTTGTATACAGTGAATTTTAAACAAGAACAATCGGTCACTTGTGTTATTTGTTTGTATACAGCACATTTTAAACAAGAACAATCGGTCACTTGTGTTATTTGTTTGTATACAGTAAATTTTAAACAAGAACAATCAATGACTTGTGTTATTTGTTTATATACAGCAAATTTTAAACAAGAACAATCAGTGACTTGTGTTATTTGTTTATATACAGCAAATTTTAAACAAGAACAATCAATGACTTGTGTTATTTGTTTATATACAGCAAATTTTAAACAAGAACAATCAGTGACTTGTGTTATTTGTTTGTATACAGCAAATTTTAAACAAGAACAATCGGTCACTTGTGTTATTTGTTTGTATACAGTAAATTTTAAACAAGAGCACTCGGTCACTTGTGGTATTTGTTTGTATACAGCAAATTTTAAACAAAAACAATCAGTGATTTGTGTTATTTGTTTGTATACAGTGAATTTTAAACAAGAACAATCGGTCACTTGTGGTATTTGTTTGTATACAGTAAATTTTAAACAAGAACAATCGGTCACTTGTGGTATTTGTTTGTATACAGTGAATTTTAAACAAGAACAATCGGTCACTTGTGGTATTTGTTTGTATACAGCAAATTTTAAACAAGAACAAGTGATTTGTGTTATTTGTTTGTATACAGTGAATTTTAAACAAGAACAATCGGTCACTTGTGGTATTTGTTTGTATACAGTGAATTTTAAACAAGAACAATCGGTTACTTGTGTTATTTGTTTGTATACAGTAAATTTTAAACAAGAACAATCGGTCACTTGTGGTATTTGTTTGTATACAGTAAATTTTAAACAAGAACAATCGGTCACTTGTGGTATTTGTTTGTATACGGTGAATTTTAAACAAGAACAATCGGTCACTTGTGGTATTTGTTTGTATACAGTAAATTTTAAACAAGAACAATCGGTGATTTGTGTTATTTGTTTGTTTACAGTAAATTTTAAACAAGAACAATCAGTGACTTGTGTTATTTGTTTGTATACAGTGAATTTTAAACAAGAACAATCAGTGACTTGTGTTATTTGTTTTTTATGGATATAAATTGCTTTTGTAATGTTTCCAGTATCAGATTCAAGACAGAAAGAAGTAAAATAAAATTGAATTAGAATGATATACAGACATACTGAAGGTCATCATTTACTTCTGATCATCTAAATTGACAACCAATTTGACACCTGCCAGCATGTCAGTTGTTCCGCAATTAAAGAGCCTGGTTAAAAACAAACTGTAACTTTGTCAGAATCATGCCAATATTACTAGAGTTATTATCAAGAAACTAACAACTATACAGGTTGTAGTATGTTTAATAGTTTAAGTATGAATCATGTCATAGCTTAAGCCAAAATCTGATCAATTTTACATGAGTTATCACCTAGAAACCATCAACCAATCAGATTTCAGTATTCCAATCAACTTTGCATTGAATTTGTCACACAAAAAACTTACCAAGGTATTTCATCAATATGCATACCAACCAACTTATGTCCAAATGGGATCAATATAACATGAGTTGTAATCTGAACACACCTGTCTATCAACAACTGGCGATTGATAATACATGAAGGCAAAATTAATAGTTACACATTATGCTAGTTAGTAATGGAGAAGTTATAGATGAAGTAATTATTTGCCATTAGAAATAATGATTAGTATGTTTACATGTGTCCTAACAATGTGCTTCATAAGTGAATTTTTAATTTCTAAAATCAAATTTCAGCTTTACCTGATCACCATCTCTTAATCCTAATCTGTCTGCTTCACTGTTTGGCATCACCTAAAGATAAAAAAAGAGTCCAATCAATTCACAAAACACACACACACACACACACACACACACACACACACACACACACACACACACACACTCTCTCTCTCTTTCTCTCACTATCTCTGTGTGTATGTGTGTATGTGTTTTGTGTGTGTAACCATGCCACAAATGAGCAACCATATTCTATATTATATTAGTTACATTACTGGGTACTGCACCTAGAATACTCTCCAATGACAATATATGAACAAACTTCAAATTTCATTTCTGATACATTTAGGTTTTAAGTACAACATATACGTAGTAAACAGCTGGAAACAAAAGGTGGAATAGTGTCTTACAATACCAGTCTAGTTAGAATGGCATGGTTGGTGCAACGGTGTGTTATAAATCAAGTCAAATTAGAATGGCATGGTTGTTGCAAAGGTGTGTTTCAAATCCAATCAAGATTTATATTGAGGCAGTCAGTTCTTGTTTAGGGAAATTGAAGTGCCTGAAGAAAACCACAAAAGTCAGCAAGAAAACTGACAAATTCTCACAAGAGTGGGTCTTGAATATAAGCAGTGACAAGCAATGTGATCTGTTAACCAATGACAGAAACCACATGATCTGTAAACTGATGTCAGAGATCACATGATCTGTAAATCGATGTCAGAGATCACATGATCTGTACACCAATAAGGGATCGCATGATCTGTAAACTGATGACAGAGATCACATGAACTGTAAACTGATGACAGAGATCACATGATCTGTAAACCAATGACAGACATCACATGATCTGTAAATCTATGACAGAGATCACATGATAACTAAAGTTCCCACTGAGGAAAGGTATAAAAAAAAGAATGACAAAATATAGAAAAAATCTTGCAAATTAGTCCATAAATAAAAAATTTATCAACTATCCTTATTTAGGGTGGCAAATGCTGCAGGACAGTTTTGAAACATGGAATGCACCATTTAATGAAAGTTGTTGCTTGAACTTCACAACAGAGGCTGACAATGACATCAGAAGTTTGATTAAAGCTCTTTTACAATTTATGCAGGTGAGCTAAATGTTAAAATATGTAGTTGAATAAAAGAGTGTAAATGAATCTTGATCAATGTTACCGGTAAACTTGTTAACCCCATAAAGGGAGACCATTCCCTTACCTTTGATACATATATTCCACAGTGGTGTTCTTGACCTCCTCTAATATTGAAACCAAGCTGTGAATACAATGAAAATAAAAAATAAAAGATAATGGAATCGTAAGCCTATTATTCTGAAATAATCTGAACCAAATGGAATATCAGTATTTCACCTTCAAAGTAATGCTATCAATCAATATTTGAATAAATGTAATAATTTTTTTTTTTTAAATATGGTGAATATTTCTACCAAAACAACATTAGTTATGTTGATTTTTATTAAATTTGGATATTATGATTAATTTTTGTTTTGATCTTGAAACTGGAAAATGTGTAAATCTATTTATAAAATGCTGACTCTTGGTAATTTAGAAAAATTTGGATTTGACACTTAATATATGAAAAAAGTGGGCACTAATTACAGAACACAGTGTCTGTCACAACCTAGGTTCCAATCCCACTTGGGCTGATCCTGGTGTGAGAAGGTTTGTTAGTTTGCTTGCAGAAGGTCAGAGGCACTCTGGTTTTCTCCACCATCCATCTGATTTCTAGTTTTTAATAATTCCGATAAAACTGATACAGTAGATTTCACTTCTTTGCATAGCCAATTTGTTGGCAAATTTTACGCAATTAACCAAACAATGCAAATAAAATGTCCTATGGGCACAAAAAAACAACAACAGAAACTACTTAATTTCATTGAAATAAAAAACATATATTTTATCTAATTTGAATAAAGTATAAACTATGTGTAAGTATACAAGAAAAATTATCCATTTTCTAGCTTTCAGTAATTAAGATCACACAGAGAAGTACTTTTTAAGTTCACATACTTTACCTGTTCTGAGGCACTTGATCTTTGAAGATTTAACTTTCTAGGCATAAACTGTCTGATGTCATTGTTATAATCAGGATGCTGTGATCTCTAAAATAACAAGAACATAAATACTAAATTCATGATTGTGACGAGCTTAATAGCAGAATTCTTCCACTAGCTTTGTACTTAAATATGGTAGATCTGCAGGATTAGCTCTGGATATTAGCAATATCACCAATTACAAATTTATTTTAAAAAGTTTAGTGACAAAATTTGATTTTTATTATTATTTTGGCAAAATGTCTTAATAAAAAGAAGGGACACAAACAAAAGGATTCTGTCATCAGACCTGACAAACTGGCAACAACAATAGGCTTCTGCTGAAAAAAAATATTTCAAGGTTTTAGCTATATCTACATATCAGTATCACATGTATTTCAAAAATAATATTTACACTAAAAAGTAAAAATTAATAAAATCTCTTCCATGCACCATTGTAAGTCATAAAATTCAGAAATTAAAAAAAAAAAGAAAAAAAAAAAAAGTGGCCTCACTGGGATTTGAACCCTCAAACCCTTGGGTTGCTAGAATTGAAAAAGGAAAAGGTCGAAAAAAGCGACAGAATTTCATGAAAATTTTCAAACATGTGTTTCTTCACATAAGAAAATGATGTTTGGAAAAAAGAATTCACCTAAATTCATTCATCATTTGATCTCAGTGAATTGGTTTTCGAGAAGAAGATTTTTTTAGGTTTTCAACTATGTAGGTCAATGTGACATTTGGTAGCTATGGCAACTTAAAAAGTAAGAATTCATAAAATCTCTTCCATGCACCATTGTAAGTCATAAAATTCAGAAATTTTAAAAAAAAAAGAAAAGAAAAAAAATGGCCTTACTGGGATTTGAACCCTCAACCCTTGGGTTGCTAGAATTGAAAATGAAAAAGGTCGAAAAAAGCGACTTGTATTTTATAGACTTTCGTGATAATTTTCAAACACGTGTTTCTTCACACAAGAAAATGATGTTTGGAAAAAGAATTCACCTAAATTTATTCATTATTGTAATTTTGGGAAAAAAGTACTTTTTAAAATGTATAAAAAATAAATGCAAAAATGCGTAACCTAATTTTTCACAAAAATTATTGAATTTAGGTTTTCAACTATGTAGGTCAATGTCACCTACATTTGGTAGCTATGGCAACCAAAAACACAAATCTGAAAGGCAATGTTCTATAGATGCTTTTGACCAAGTTTGATCAAAATGTGACCAGAAGTTTCTGAGAAGAAGTCGTTTATAGCAATAGTTGAAGGATGGATGGATGACAGACAGAAGGACGACGGAGGGTCTGCCTTCATTGAAACCAATAGCTCAATGAGCACTTTGTGCTCAAGTGAACTAAAAAGAGGCTGACCAATATATTGCTAGCCTTTTTCCCAAAAATGTTACAACTAGGCAGATACACCATACATAGCTAACAAACTGATACATTCCATTATACTGGCTGAAGCTAACAAACTGATACATTACATTTTACTGGCTGAAGCTAACAAACTGATACATTCCATTATACTGGCTGAAGCTAACAAACCGATACATTACATTATACTGGCTGAAGCTAACAAACTGACACATAACATTATATTGGCTGAAGCTAACAAACAGACACATTACATTATATTGGCTGAAGCTAACAAACTGATACATTACATATACTGGCTGAAGCTAACAAACTGATACATTACATATACTGGCTGAAGCTAACAAACTGATACTTACATTATACTGGCTGAAGCTAACAAACTGATACATTACATTACACTGGCTGAAGCTAACAAACTGACACATTAACATTATATTGGCTGAAGCTAACAAACAGACACATTACATTATATTGGCTGAAGCTAACAAACTGATACATTACATTATACTGGCTGAAGCTAACAAAGTGATACATTACATATACTGGCTGAAGCTAACAAAACTGATACATTACATTATACTGGCTGAAGCTAACCAAACTGATACATTCCATTACACTGGCTGAAGCTAACAAACTGACTACATTACATTATACTGGCTGAAGCTAACAAACTGACACATTACATTATACCTGGCTGAAGCTAACAAACATGACACATTACATTATACTTGGCTGAAGCTAACAAAACTGATACATTACATTATACTGGCTGAAGACTAACAAACTGAGCACATCACATTATACTGGCTGAAGCTAACAACTGACACATTACATATAACTGGCTGAAGCTAAACAAACTGATACATTCCATTATAACTGCTGAAGCTAACAAACTGATACATTACATTATACCTGGCTGAAGCTAACAAACCGATACCTTACATTATACTGGCTGAAGCTAACAAACTGATACATTACAACTGATACATTATATACTGGCTAAAGCTAACAAACTGATACATTACATTATACTGGCTGAAGCTAACAAACTGATACATTACATTATACCTGCTGAAGCTAACAAACTGACACATTCCATTACACTGGCTGAAGCTAACAAACTGACACATTACATTTTATTGGCTGAAGCTAACAAACAGACACATTACATTATATTGGCTGAAGCTAACAAACTGATACATTACATTATACTGGCTGAAGCTAACAAACTGATACATTACATTATACTGGCTGAAGCTAACAAACTGATACATTACATTATACTGGCTGAAACTAACAAACAGACACATTACATTATACTGGCTGAAGCTAACAAACTGATACATTCCATTATACCTGCTGAAGCTAACAAACAGATACATTACATTATACTGGCTGAAGCTAACAAACAGACACATTACATTTTACTGGCTGAAGCTAACAAACCGATACATTACATTATACTGGCTGAAGCTAACAAACAGACACATTACATTATATTGGCTGAAGCTAACAAACTTATACATTACATTATACCTGCTGAAGCTAACAAACTGATACATTAAATTATACTGGCTGAAGCTAACAAACTGACACATTACATTATACTGGCTGAAGCTAACAAACAGACACATTACATTATACTGGCTGAAGCTAACAAACTGATACATTACATTATACTGGCTGAAGCTAACAAACTGATACATTCCATTATACTGGCTGAAGCTAACAAACCGATACATTACATTATACTGGCTGAAGCTAACAAACTGATACATTACATTATACTGGCTGAAGCTAACAAACTGACACATTACATTATACTGGCTGAAGCTAACAAACAGACACATTACATTATATTGGCTGAAGCTAACAAACCGATACATTCCATTATACTGGCTGAAGCTAACAAACTGACACATTACATTATACTGGCTGCATGAAGGTAACAAACAGACACATTACATTATACTGGCTGAAGCTAACAAACCGATACATTCCATTATACTGGCTGAAGCTAACAAACTGACACATTACATTATACTGGCTGAAGCTAACAAACAGACACATTACATTATATTGGCTGAAGCTAACAAACTGATACATTCCATTATACTGGCTGAAGCTAACAAACTGATACATTCCATTATACTGGCTGAAACTAACAAACTGATACATTCCATTATACTGGCTGAAGCTAACAAACTGATACATTACATTATACTCACTGAAGCTAACAAACTTACACATTACATTATACTGGCAGAAGCTAACAAACTGACAAATGGAGACATTACATTATGATGATAGAATCTGACAAACTCACTCATGCTCCCAATAACTATAAACCTCCCACAGCTGATATAATCATTTTAATTATGGTATTTATTCCATTTTATTTCTTTGGATTTTCTGATGTTTATGAAACTATTGGTTGCAGAGTGTACCAATTTACAGATTACACTTGAATCTCATGAATATGCTGGGTTTGAATCTTACCAATGCAGAATTTTAATAAGCTAAAAATGTCTACATTGCAACTTTGTTGTTTATTGGCAACTGACATCTTTAAGTAGTCTAATTAAATGAAATAATTATTTAACTTTATAAACAAAATAATAAAACCATCATTACTGGCAAAAAACGTGCATAGAAAATCCCCTGCACTCTCTACATAGGCTGTGCCTACATTTATATTAGCTTGATTATTAGTGAACCCATAGGTTATAATTTAAGTACTTTTGTCAAATAAGTGAACCTTGAAAACTCCTAAAAAAGTTGTTGCCAAGTAATGATGAATAAAAAGAAACTTTTATTGTACTTAAAATAAGCCTTAAATGTGGCACGAAATATATATGTCAAATGTTGAAGTAAAGACCAAATGAATCATTATAAAGCAAATAAACAACTTTCTGAAGAAAACAGTCAAATCATTTCATGGTAAATTTGTTGATAGTTGTTGGTGCCTACTCCTGGCTACCACAAGGTATAAAGAGTAAACAGAGGTAAAAGGGAGTGAATGGGAAACATAACAGAGTACCGGTAGATAAATAGTTTACCTACTGGACTTAATTACCCACAGCATTAGTAAACAAGAGTTACCTCTCTTTGACATTACATTGTTTCTACAACATGAATGCATTATTTTTTGCTGTAAGATTTAAGAAATTAACTACAGTTATAATTTTGTTAAAGACTCCATCCAGCTCTTCAATCTGCATCTACTAAACCTACTGTAGGCAAAATAAGTTATTCAACTTCTCTATAATTTCTCCCTTTTACTCCGTTTACTCTTTATACCTAACCTCGGCTACTAATCCAAAAAGCATGTTCATACCTCATGAAGTGGGATCCATGGTGGAGGATATTCATACGGAGGCAATTTGGCGCGTATCAATTCTCGTTGATCTGTGTTCATTTTAAAAAGAAAAGTAGAAAATTTACTTTAGAAAGTCTTTCCATCGAACTGTTTCTTCACCTTCAGTTATAGTTCTTGACAAAATGAAATTCGAGTGTCAAAAAATCAGTCCGAGATGATAACGGCCTAGTTTACTCTGTTTAAAGAAAATCATACCGGATGTGCTTAAAATATACACTTCCTCTACTGCCTCGCAAGCCAAAATGGCCGTCGGAAAAAATAAGAGGCTAACTAAAGGTGGCAAAAAGGGTGCCAAGAAAAGAGTGTATGTTTATGAAAGAATAAATAACATTGCTTCAAATTTATTTCTACTCGTTAAAGCTGTAAAAAGTCCTCGATGTAATGTCGATATTGATATTGAAACGGATTGATCTACACTTACCCCATTTGTAAAACGTGATAGTATTACTGTTGTCTCGAATAAGGTCCGTTATCTTTTGAATTGCTTAAAATATTTAGTTTGTTACAAGCTTACAATTGTAACATTAAACTTGTGAAGGTTTGCTTGATTCCATGAATTTGACAGCTCTTAAGAATTGTCGAGAATGGCTCTCCAGTTCTAAATGGGGGGGGGGGGGGGGGGTTAGTAAATGACACTGTCTTTATATCAAAAACTTGGGATTGCCCTATACCAACTAGTGTCAAAAGGGATACTGCTTCATTTCGCTTCAGACTGAAAATATTAGTAGAAAAATTACCAACCTTGATAGACAGGTGAATGATTTATCTTCTGAAATATTTAAATGCAAGGGCAAGATGTCTTGTTTTGAAAATGGAAGAGGATGTCAGCTCTAGAATCAACATTGCAGGAAACAGATCTGGATCTCAAACCAGCGGCCACAACGTCTAGAAATATTTCAGTTTGTTGAAAAAGAATGACCTATCGATTGAAACTTAGTAACCCTACTCCTTTTGAGTCTGAAAACAAGACAGCGTCCCTTCCAACACCAGTTGATATAAGAAAATTCTTGGGTTTTTGATATAGAAATTTCTCTGACCCTACATGTAGCCATCGAGCATAATGTGTGTTGGGGTCAGAGGAAATTTGAACCAATTATTGGGTTAACTAAGAATAAGAATTATGTTTAGCCCTTGATTTATAAAAACAATTATCCATTTACTTATTTGGATTTTTGTTTTCAGTATTGATCCATTCACAAAGAAGGATTGGTATGATGTCAAAGCTCCGTCTATGTTTGTTGTACGTCAGATTGGAAAGACACTTGTAACAAGGACACAGGGAACAAGTAAGTTTATTTATACCAAGTGTTTGTTCCATGTAGTTATGCTTTTATTTAAACTCAATAAAACCATACGTATAATTAAGTGGCTTTATCTTCCTATGAAATTGAATGTTGATCAAAAATTTACATTCACTGCCAAAAAATTGTGCAACAGATTCATGTCGGTACATGAGTTCAACATCAAACTGATCAAAGACATTTTTTTTTATAAAATTAGGAATTAACATTTTCAATTTCATTGGATGAGAAAAGTAAGGAATCCCTCTCATTTAGAATATGCTATGGAAATTCCAGAAAGTGACCATTAGTTGTTCTAGCCAAAAGACAAGATAAAAA
>CM056604.1:14076659-14154060 GCA_029721355.1 Tegillarca granosa
AATAGCGTCACAATATCCGGTGTACGCCATGCGTGTACGGATGTGTTGTAACTTAATTAGCTTATCACCGTGTACGTTTGTAAATCGTATATATTTGTAGAGACCCCAAACACTGAAAGAACTTCCAAAGCATATAAGTAATCCAAAACCACGCATACCATGGACTGGACATTTTGTACCATTATATCCGCTGTACGTACGAATAACCATTGAATATCTTTGGTCTTTAGAACATTTTGAAATAGCAGCATTCAGATTATATGTACTTCTATGAATGTCTGCTTGGAAGTTACATATGACAGCTCGAAAAAAAAGTCCAATGATTCCTACCACCGAGTTTATACTGCTAAGTTATTTTTACTTAAACCTAGTTTTTAAGATCATGCGTCAAGTCAAGAACATAACAGATATAAGAATGTATGTGTTTATTTCCTAGTCAAGACTTTTTCACTTATGCCGAAGCGATCAATTTTCGTGTGGTTGGAGAAACCGAAGTGTCTGGCGGAGAAAACCACCAACCGGATTTAGCAAGCGAACAAACAGAGTTTTTTTGAAGACGACAACATTTAAAATAAGTGTGTGTGTGTGTGTGTGTGTGTGTGTGTGTGTGTGTGTGTGTGTGTTCGCGCGCGCAAGTATCTAGGTTTGCATATGTTAGTGTACACCGGACGTTACTAACAACCACACATTGAACCAAAAGTCTGGCTTGTATACTGTTACCCATAATTCACGTTTAGTTAATAATATTACAAATCTATAATAATCGTATTTTTTATTTTTGTTTCGTAAAGTATTCATAAAGATCTATCGAACTAAATCAAGTCATAATCTGCTTATTTACGGAGGTAATCGTTGTGTAGTAATGGGAGTAGAATGCAATATTAAACACATTCAGGCTTAAGGAAGCTAGATGAAATGTGAAATGCATAGATAGCACTAGTGATCTTCGATCGATAGATGAATGCTTTTCTTCCAAAATTTTGACTGAGAGTTTTTTCACATAGTCTTGTTTTGAAAATGGAAAAGAAGGTCTGCAAACATCAACAACAAAGAAATTGATCCGATTTCTTAAACCAGCGATGATGGCATCTTGAAATATACAAATATTTTGGAAGACAAATCATTTACCTATCAAACGAGTTAGTACCCTCCCTACAATTCCACTAATATTTTCAGTCTGAAGCGAAATGAGGTGGCACCTGTTTCCGACACCAGTTGTTTTTTGGAAAATCCCGGGTTTTTGATAAAGAAATTGTTCTGAACCTAAACGCAATCGTCAGATATTAAAGGTCGGAGGAAATTCTGGCTTTTATACAACTTACTTACTACAAAAAATTGTTCATATACATAAAGTCAGAAAGAGATTTTTTGCCGACTAACTTTCAATTTTGTTTTCGTAAACGTTAATTTTAGCGACGATGTTTTAAAAATATTTGGTTGTAAAATCTTCCAACTATCTTTAATGCACAATTTTATTATTATCTGTCTTGTCGTAAACAACGGGTGGTACATCTTGGTACTTGTTCTGGCCGGCAGAATGTGCTAGCTGGGGTACCTCAGGGATCTATCCTTGGTCCACTTCTTTTGCTTCTTTACATAAACGACATAGTTCGTGATATCACTGCTAACATTAGACTCTTTGCAGACGATACAACCTTGTATCTAATAGGTGATAACCCAGAAACGGCTTCTCAATTGCTAAATAATTCCCTCCAACTTATTTATGATTGGTCCAGAAAGTGGCTCGGTTCTTTCAACCCACAGAAAACTGAGAGCATGGTTATATCAAGGAAACATAACAAAATTACACATCCAACTCTTTCACTTAACAATGTAGATATTATTGAAACAAATGAACACAAACACTTGGGCATCACATTTTCATCAGATGGTTCTTGGAACCAACATGTTAGCAACATACTTTCAAAAGCTTCTATTAGACTAAATATTCTTAGGAAGTTCAAATTTCATCTTAGCAGAAATTCCCTTCAAAACCTATACTTTGCATTCATACGTCCGATACTCGAATACGCTGATATTGTTTGGGATAACCTTCCAATTAACTTGCAAGAAGAATTAGAGAAACTAAACCTTGAAGCTGCAAGAATTGTAACTGGCTTAACAAAACTTTG
Organism: Tegillarca granosa; assembly: GCA_029721355.1. Classification (NCBI taxonomy): domain Eukaryota; kingdom Metazoa; phylum Mollusca; class Bivalvia; order Arcoida; family Arcidae; genus Tegillarca; species Tegillarca granosa. Next base: position 14,078,792 of record CM056604.1, read on the forward strand.
TTCAAAGCAAGCTCTTTACTCAGAAACAGGTTGGGAACCTCTGTCTGTCAGAAGAAAAAAACACAGACTTACTCAGTTTCATAAGATGTTTTATGGTCTGACAAAAGACTATCTTTCAAACTTAATTCCCCAACGACAATACAGAACAACAAGACAGTCAGATCAATACCTACAATTCTCTGTCACTCTCAAGCACATTTTCAAGATTTTCTACCTGTTACTATCAGAGACTGGAATGAACTTCCACTTTCTATAAGACAAACAACTTCACCTTCTTCTTTTAAAGCTCTTCTTAATGAAAATCAAATAAAACCACCCTTTTATTATAATACTGGTAATAGACTGTCTCAAATCTTACACGCCAGACTTCGCAATAATTGTTCACTTCGGGCTCATCTCTATAACAAAATTTAATTGACAATCCTTATGTGCATGTGGTCAAATAGAGACAACCGAACATTTTCTTTTTTATTGTAACTGTTATTCAAACCTACGTGACAGACTATTACATTCGTTACCACACACATTGTCTACTAATTTACTATTGTTTGGTGACACTTCACTCCAGCCCCAACAAAATATAGAAGTTTTCAGATCCATGCATAGATATATTCATCTGACAAAACGATTATCTTATACTTAGTGTTTCAAAATTAAATGTTTAGTGTGATTAACCCTGAAAGTAGGCGCATTTTGAAAAATGAATTTCTTATTTATTTGGGAGACAGATTAATATAAGTGCTATGTCAGTTGTTTCTGAATCCTTTGTCTATATATGTAATTATAATTATATATAATGTACTTATATTTGTGTATATGTGACTGACAAATAAAATATGTTTAAATCAATGCACCATTTTTTTATCCATGCATTCACTTGCCAATAAAAAGTCAAAATTTTTAAACTGTAGACATATATACACGATAAAAATATCTGCATACTCTTTATTCATTACTCTTCAAAGGTTTTAATTTATGTGTATATAAATGTATATAGAAAACCTGTTAAAGCCAGCAATGTCTTACTTAGGTACGGTTTTTTTTTAATTCATTTTACTTTTTAACACTTTTGTCATTTGTTAGAACTGATGAACTCAAAACAATGGTAAATTAATTAGTTAGTTAAAGTACCGTAACTAGGCCCTTAAATAAACCGAGGCAAGAATTGAAGATCAGTCTATATATATATATATATATATATATATATATATATATATATATATATATATATATATATATATATATATATATATATATATTTATTTATTTATTTATTTATTTATTTATTTATTTATTTATTTATTTATAATGACATACAGTATCAACAGAGTCTCAATTTTACATCTTCCACATATAAGGAATGTATTATAATACAATATAACAGGAAAGCTCAAAACTAGACCAGCTGTTGTTAAATAAGTAGGGATGGTTTTGTGCCATGAAACCTACGTGTAGTTTAACCACACCACTAAACCTCGTAATCCAGGTTTGAGGATAGTTTAAAAGTTAACTCAAAGTATCATTTCTGCGAGAAAAAGTATTTGTTTAAATTTTTACCGGGGCAGTTGCCTCATAGGTAGTTACGGTACTGAGTTAGTGATGCATTTAAAGTTGTCTTTTACATTTACTCAAACAGTATTATGTACTTCACTTTATTCTCATACTTATTTAAGACTCTTCTCACATGTTGTATGGAACTATAGGGGCATTCAACTGCTTATCAGGACGAAGTTACAAAATGTTTGACAGGTGTTTTGTTGTCTGTGTGGCAACACGAATACCCCTTACACTATGTGCTATCATTCCAAGTCTTTCATATCAGGCGATTTCTTGCGTGACTGGTAGAAACATCCACTGTACATATGTCCTATGTTGTTAGTATGATGGATGGATCGAGAAATGTAGTTCAAAATATATATAATCTGAGTCATGAGAAACATTTTAACAAGAAAAAAAAAAGAATTCTGTAAATAACACTTATACGCATCAAGTCAGCAATGGATTATTGTTTATAAACGGCTCTTATTCATTACATTAAATACATGTAATACAAACATGCTGCGTCTGAGGTTAACATTTTTAAGTTTCAAAGTTCATTCTAACTTAATATAATATTAAAATTTGTACTTTCATCTTATAACTTAATAAAACTGCTTGACAACATTCCACAAAGATGTTAATTTTGAACACAATGCACGCCTTCTTCCCAATTCAAAATCACTTTTAATGCCCATTTTAAGCGTTTATTTGCATAAGATACATACAATTTTTTCTTTCATTTTTTTTCGTTTCTCTCTACTTCTACAGGCACGTAAGCAGGTATTCAGAAAGGGGTCCGATGTTGAAGAATGTAGAAAAAATTTTTGGAAATAAAACGCAAAATGGCGCATTTTGGAGTAAATGTACAATTTGAATACGGGCCTATTCTACATTGATGAAAATAATTTTCAACAATCTTGACTTTACATTCGCCTTATCGGTTAATGCCACGTGGTCAAACCTTAAAAGGAGCGATCCGCCTATACGGAATATGTTAATTTTTAGGAGACCTCTATATGTAACATCGACTCGAGGCCAAAGACGAATAAATCTTCATCTTACATCGTTATATATTTGGGTTAAAAATATGAAATGAAATGCGTTTGAAAGAAATAATATGTTGAAAATTCTTATTATTTCTACTTAGATTTAAAAGGATAGTAAGTAAGGCATGATGGAATATAGGTATCTCAAATTTATTAATAAATATGTATAAATTAACAAAACATGACTATTTCTATCAAATTTTCATATTTCATAGAAGTAAATGGAAAGCGACATTTTCAATTGTATGTTCAACATATAATGAAATGTTTTCATCATAGTTTTAACATTCCCAATCATTTCATTTTGATACTATCTTATGACAGTACAGATATCATAACAAAATCCAAAATTTGAAAAATAATAGGCAGATTCTTCGGCTTATTGAAAATCATCTTTTCGCATTGCAATCCGTTTCTATTAAACGTTACTAGGTACAGGCGTGCACTTACATTTTAATGATGTTAGTTTAAAGGTTAAAGGTCACAAGGTCTTGACTTCAGATTGTATTTTGTTCCCTGTACTTCGTAATACATTTTAAGGAAACTGTTGGAAGTGTACATCAACAAAATGTTATATGCCATAAATAATGTTTATTTTTAAAGATCAAGGTCAGGAATTTATCATTCAAGTATTTATTTTGTTTTAATTCCAAGTTTACTGTTTGAAATTAAAGATCCAATCTAATTTTTTATATACTTGTATCTGGATAAACATAATACACATAGTACACTATAATCATGTAATAAGGCAAAAAAAATGTATGCTGAACCATGAAGCCATAGAGGTCAAGGTCGTGTTAACGAACATAGATGTATTCTAGTTCATGATTCAAACAAGAAACAAATTGAGTACAAAACCCTATTACATGGGGAAAGGGCAGTAACTCCTTAAATAACTGAAAATTGCTAATGCACAGTACTATTAGCTCCCATAGTAACAACAGAAAGATAGTTTTAAAATTCCAACTAATGTGCTGAAAAACTGCAGAAAAGGTAACCCCACAAGTCCAGAATATGTAATTATTAACAAATTATACAGAAAAATTATAGATCCACAAATTCAGTTTGGTGCAATACCATAGTGCTCAGAGGCCCTCTCAAACATGGCATATAAAGTTATGTACCATTTTTATTACATAAAGGGATAATCCTCCTAAAATAATTAATTAATAATGAAAAATATTGCAGGTAGCCAGGTATGCAAGTTAGTTCAGGGATGGTGGAGGAAACCGAAGCACCCAATGAAAACCTTCAGCAAGTGAAGTGACAAACTTTTTTACACTTGGATCCAAGCGCTTGTTTCGATATTTTAAAAAAAAAAAAAAAAAAACCCTTATGTTAGGGTCAAGGGTTTTTTGTTTTGTTTTTTTTTTTTTTTTTTTTAAATATCGAAACAAGCGCCTGTGACTTGGATTTGCCCAAATAACACTTCAACCTAGGTAATGAAGAACAATGTGGTCATTAAGAGAAGGCTTTAGACCATTAGAAAGAAAGTATGGACAAAATAGTGTCTATGGTTAGATAGACCCAAAAACATGATTTTTAGTATAGAAATTATTATTATTTATTATTGTTTTTTTTAAATCAATGTATAAAAATTATAAAATTTATCATCTAAATGAAGTACAACTTGCTATAGAATTCATATCCACATATTTAAAAATCTTTTAAAAAATATAAAACATGTACAAGATAGACAAAAAACATGATTTTAGTATAGAAATTATTATTATTTATTATTGTTTTTTTAAATCGATGTATAAAAATTATAAAATTTATCATCTAAATGAGGTACAACTTGCTATAGAATTCATATCCACATATGTACAAATCTTTTAAAAAATATAAAACATGTAAATTATAAGTGAAAATATAAACATCTTTGGTCCAAACACATGTCCAGTATATCGGATAACTTCACCATCTGTGGTTCAAACACATGTCCAGTATATCTGATAATTTGAATGTCAATGGTTCAAACACATGTCCAGTTTATCTGATAATTTGAATGTCAATGTCAATGGTCCAAACACATGTCCAGTAATCTGATAATTTGACCATCTTTGGTCCAAACACATGTCTGGTATATCTGACAACTTGACAATCTGTGGTCCAAATACATGTATTTAACTTTAACAAAGACTATAATGTTAGTCCCACCTGCTGTTTTGTTTTAATAAAATAAAAAAAATAAAAATAAAAAGAGATACAATAAGGGTCAGATCTGTGGACGGTCAATATTTGATTTAAAACACTGATAAATAGTATACATAAATACAATTACGTGTACATGCCTTTTGAGAAGATGTAGAAAAACTGATAACGCTGCATTTTTTTTAAAATTTTCAATTTTTTTTTTACATATTTGGCATTTTTTTGACACAAACAGTGCCCTAAAAAATACCTGACATTCAAAACCATTAACTACATCTGGTGGCAAGAGTGCAGTCACATAATCAATCAGTAGTTACCTTTACCTGATAAAAATTCTGTAACATTTTAAATTTTTACACCATAAGATCTTGTAAAATAACATTTAATCCCATATTGTGATTACAAAGTAATAAACAGAGCCGATAATGTTTTTGTTAAGCTGCTTTGAGAGTATTCAAAAAAATTAATTGAAGTTTTGATATTCTATTCTTGGAACTTTTCTTGATAGATAACTTTTTCTGTAATTTAAAAAAATGTATAAATTTCCCAATCTCGACCTCAAACTCATAAAAGATTCTCTCTTTCTCTCTCTCTCTCTCTCTCTCTCTATATATATACAGTCAAACCTGCCTTAAAGGCCACCTCTCTATAAAGGCCACCTGCTCATAAAGGCCAATAAAATTTTATCCCAGCTGTTCTTTATTCATATAAATTGAACTTGTATATAAAGGCCACCTGTCCATAAAGGCCACTTTTAATGATTCCCATGGGTGGCCTTTATAGACAGGTTTGACTGTATATATATATATATATACAAATATATACATACATACATAAACTTTAACTGAATTAAGACTGATTTCTTGAAGGAATTTATTTTGGTTTATAACTAACTCACAAAAAAAAAAAAAAAAAAAAAAAAAATATCTTGGGTAAAGGGTACCTGTAACAATTTTCAGTTTTGACATATTTCATTTGTCATACTTAAATATGGCTTTAGCCAAAATTTCATAAAAGTCCATTCCAAAATTATTTAATGAAGTGGAACTAACATCCGTTTGACATGTACCGATAATTCAGATTATTATTAATCCTTTTGTTTATTAGATACATTTCTTAGATTCAAACCCACACCTGTAATTAACTGGATGGAACTTATAATTTGATAAAGTTATCTAACAACCCTGTTATATACAATAATACAATTTACAGTTCGAGTTGAGATGAGTAATGGTGTTTAACATCCCAGTCAAAAATATTTCACTTATATCGAGACGTCGCCAGCTATAGGCAAAAGTGCAGAAATTTTGACTGTGCATTGCGCTGATGGCATTATACAGCATTCTTTATTGTGCCATGCCTGCCATGACACAGGACCTCGTTTATTTTAAGTTCCCATCCAAAAGAACCATGACCTTTATTTCGTAATGCCGAGTGCTTGGCGAAAGAACAGTCACTACCCACTTGTAAGTCTTGGGTCAGACCCGGCCGGGGTTGGAACCCACAACCTTCCACTTATGGAGTGAGTACTCTACCAACTGAGCTACCGTAGTGGTAATTTACAGTTCGAGTAAAGCAAATTAATTTTATTTAAAATGTTATTTGTCATAAACAGTCTATGATTTCATTTCGGAAAAAATGGATATTTCATTTTTTAATTTTAAAAAGTAAGAAAAAGAAAATTTTTACCTTAGTTTTCATGCCAAAATAATAATAATAATAATATAAATAGAATATAACTTTTAGACAAAATTAAGAATTGAAAATTGATGAACAGAATAGTCTATTTAAAACATGTTACAGCATTTGATTTTATTAGAATTTAGTTTTTATTTTTCCTTCGGCAAACATGTAGTTGTGATATTTTAAATTCTTTATTCTATATATACAATTCCATCTTTATAGTCGCAAAAATAATGATACTAATAATTAATATTATTATTATTTTTATTATCTCCTTTTTTAAATGTGGTCTCACTCTAAAATCTGTGTCTTTTCAATTTAAATAATTATAATATTTTTTGTGTAAAGTAATATGAGATGGAATATCCTGCTTTTGTTCCTTTTTTAATTACCCCAGCATTAATTTACCATCGGACAGTTGAAAATGAAAAGAACTATGTTGCCAACTTTAATTGAGTGAACATCTTCCAATTTGCTAGGAAATGTAATAACTGCCAGATTTTTTTAAAGTTATCTAAATCATGGTTAGTTAATTTTAACTGTGAATAAACATTGCACAAAAGAGCACAAAACTAGAATCATTCCAAACAACCATCTATATGCAGGCTGATGTACCAGATAAATGGACACCACCTTTTGAGAGCATCCCCAGGAAGAAAGAAACTAGAAAAAAAGCACACCAACCGATTTCCTATATACACCTAAATTCCGGATTGTACCGGGTAATAACAGCTCATATCTACCACCCATCTAACCAACTAAAAGTTTATCATCATCGTCTACCTCAACCACTAGCACCACATGTGATCCACCAACCAATACTTAAAATATGCTTATTGAAGATCTACAACTCTCAGAATCCGACAGTGGAAGTTCCATTTCCAGCACCTCCTCAGGACCCACAGGATGGATCTATCCCCAGGATTGGATTAATATAGATGAATGTGAGTCATCATTTTTAGACAATTTCATTAATGATAAGCTTTATGCAAGATATTATTCTTTACTTAGTTAATAAGCCTTATGCAAGATATTGTTCTTTATTTCTCTTAAATCTTCAATAATTTCATCGTGACTGCGACACAATGCAATTTGTACTTTATGATTATGTGTATTAACTCTTGGTCCTGATGAAGGCCACCCCAGGCCGAAAACTCAACCAGCACCATACTACAAAAAAAAATCAAAATACTTGAAGTTATTGGTGTTCATCCTTATTATTACTTGTATTTAATACCATATACACCTGCATCCTTGCCAATCCATCTGAAGACATTTTCAAAACCACTTTATCCACCTAAAGGTGTTTGAACTTTCACCACGATTTAGCCACTGTCTATTATATTAGATACTACTTCTAATACTGTCATGGCGTCACACGTATATAACTCAAAATGTGGCGTTTCACTTTGTGATCAAGGGAAGGTTTAAAAATGTAGATTTCAAACCGCTATAACTTTTTTATTTTGTCACCAATTTTAATACGGTTTTCAATATTGTTATATTTTAATGGTATATAAAACATTTATGATAAAAAATTTTTTGGTTACAGGTACCCTTTAACATCAAGAAGTCTTCAAGTGGATTTATAAATCTTTTGAATTTCCAGATTCATACAAGATTTCCAGGTTATTTATAAACAGCTGTGTAGACTGTGTCTGTTTTAGCTGTACTTTCTGTTTATCTTTTATATACAGATGATCTTTATTTCACATTCTATACTAGTATGTTGAACTTGATACTATCTTGATGCCATTGGTTGATTGGCTGCTAAGAATTTGGTTTTATCAAAGGTTCTTATGTAACCTGTAATACAATATAAAAAAAAAATAATAAATTTGTAATAATAATAATTATTATTGTTGTTGTTATTACTATTATTTTTTTTATTATACATGTAATAATAATAATTTATTTATACCAAATACATCCCATACATTGGATTTCCATGATTTCAAGACAACAAATTATAGTCTGATTAATAGTCATACAAGGATCATATTATAAAAAATTCAAGTTTAAGCAAAATGACTCTAGGTCATTGTATTTCATTTTCTATATATATATACATGTATATACATATATATATATATATATATATATATATATATATATAGAGAGAGAGAGAGAGAGAGAGAGAGAGAGAGAAAGAGAGAGAGAGAGAGAGAGAGAGAGAGAGAGAGAGAGAGAGAGAGAGAATTTTTATATTCAAAATTAATTTTATTATTTCTTATAGTTTAAGAGCTAAATTTTAAAATGTTTAAAAAGATTAACATGAAGAAAGAACCAAAATGAAGAAAGTTTAGAATGAGGACCAACAACTACCTGACTTCTATGTCTTAGCCATGTAAGGGAGACAATTACTATATACATACATGTATATACTCACCATATGGAAAATACCTGACAGTCATACGAATCGAAGTGTTCTTCTTTAAACATTTAACTGCCTACATATAAGAAAAATTAAATTAGTTGACATATCAATGCATACAGTCAAACTTGTGGTTATCAAACCCCTCCCAGACTAAAATATTTTATCTAGACACTGGGTTAGATTGAAGTGGAGTGGAGAACTGGTATCATTAAGGTGGTCAGAACAACAATGGTAGAGGAAAACTGAGTACCTGGAGTTTTTGATTTGACAATATCAATAATATAAATAAAAAAATATTTATATTTTTAAATATAATGTATGACATTAATCTTCTGTACCCCTTTTTCTTTGAAAACATGATCCCAAGTTTTCTCAAGGCTTTTCCCAGAATAGCCTCTTTAATCTTAGTTTCAGGTCATGTAGATTGAACACTGCATAATAATACATACCTCACTATGGTCAATGTTTTCAAAATTGATCTCATTTACTGACAGTATCTGAAAAAAAAAATAAATAAGAAAAATAAAACAAATATTAATTAACAGGCGAAAAAACTAATACCAGTACAATGAATAATAGAGACAGGATTTTATCAAAAATTCAAAAAAAAGTTGTTTCACAAAACAAATATAAAACAAACAATAAATTCTTTAATACATTATTTTTTATCTTTTGTTTCGAAAGTATCTATTAGTATTTATTGTTTTTCTCTATTGCATTACATTGAGTACCAGTAACTGTTTATAACATCAGAGATTTCTGTCGTGGAAAACATTAAAGTGATGTCATTCTTCAACTTCAATAACTCAAACACCCCGATAACTCGAAGTCACCACTGAAGTCTTGTGTACTTCAAATTATCTATTCTACTGTGTATTAAAGAGATTACTTCCATTTTCTCTAAGATCTAGGTTTTCTAGATTCACAGACCACATTAACACATAACTTATGTATATTTTATATTTAGGTCTGATCTGATTGTGTCAGAAGTTGGTAGTTTTTTAGAGTATATGGTTTATATAAATACTTAAAATATTAGAGGCAAGTGCCAACACCAAGGGAAGTAACTCTGGTCAACAGGACATAATAACCAAACAGTTAAATAACAATTATAAAAAAATTACACAAATTTTCCATCAAGTCTACGACCGTTATTCCATTATTTAAATATTATTGTGCTGATTTCAATTAATTTTAACTTGTTTCAATCAATTTTATTATTTAAGATTGTTAAAATATTTTAAATTCATTGTTTAGTTCAGCAAATAAACTGTCAATGCTACACAATCTTTCACTTATTTTTTGGGTCTCATACACAGGATTTGATAATTCTAAGAGTTTTTGGGTGTTTCATAAAATATTCACATGGATTCTGAATATACCCTTCAATAAATTTAATTGCTTTAATTTGTGCAAGAATAAAGAAAAAATACCTCTAATCCTACCGGCGAGCACCGGATGTACACATGATTCTCCAGTGTAATTTGAACAAGGATAGTGACAATTTATGATAAAATGTGTAAAAGAATATCAATGAAATGTACTTCACAGATTTTTTTTGGAAATTTGGATTTTTGTGGTAAACTCTGTACGAAAATGAAAATAATTTTTTGCACATTCTGCTATAGTAATTTATATTTTTATTATTTAAATGTTGTGTATATCACTTCATGGCATGCCGTTTATTAAAATACTGATTAAAACAATAAAAATAAAATTTGTTTTCATTACATCTGGTCATTTTTAAATTAAAAACAAACTTAAAATTAACAATCAGGGATATTAAGAAATAAGCATTAGATTGTCGAAAAGTGGGGTAGTTTTAACACACTCTACTGAAAAAATGAAAACCAAAGTGTATGTATTTTAAAAAAATTTCACGGTTTTCACTTGGTCAGTAAATACAATGGAAAGAAATTTAAAAAAACTTTTAGCTAACAATGCACACATTGAGACTTATTTTCACAAAACTCAATTCCCCAAATTTTCTCAAGTTTTGAAAAATTAATTGTTATTGGAAAATTTACCTACCATAATACCAATACACACAATGAAATTTGTTTTCATAAAACACAACTCAATGGATTTCCTCTTATTTTCCAAAATTAATTTTTTTTAAACAAAACCACAAAAAACAGTAAAACCTGTGGTAGTGGTCACCTGTGATATTTGTTTGTATACAGTAAATTTTAAACAAGAACAATCGGTCACCTGTGATATTTGTTTGTATACAGTAAATTTTAAACAAGAACAATCGGTCACTTGTGTTATTTGTTTGTATACAGCAAATTTTAAACAAGAACAATCAGTGACTTGTGATATTTGTTTGTATACAGTAAATTTTAAACAAGAACAATTGGTCACTTGTGGTATTTGTTTGTATACAGTAAATTTTAAACCAGAAAAATCGGTCACTTGTGTTATTTGTTTGTATACAGTAAATTTTAAACAAGAACAATCGGTCACTTGTGTTATTTGTTTGCATACAGCAAATTTTAAACAAGAACAATCAATGACTTGTGTTATTTGTTTGTATACAGTAAATTTTAAACAAGAACAATCGGTCGCTTGTGTAATTTGTTTGTATACAGCAAATTTTAAACAAGAACAATCAGTGACTTGTGTTATTTGTTTGTATACAGTAAATTTTAAACAAGAACAATCAATGACTTGTGGTATTTGTTTGTATACAGTAAATTTTAAACAAGAACCATCGGTCACTTGTGTAATTTGTTTGTATACAGCAAATTTTAAACAAGAACAATCAGTGATTTGTGTTATTTGTTTGTATACAGTGAATTTTAAACAAGAACAATCGGTCACTTGTGTTATTTGTTTGTATACAGCACATTTTAAACAAGAACAATCGGTCACTTGTGTTATTTGTTTGTATACAGTAAATTTTAAACAAGAACAATCAATGACTTGTGTTATTTGTTTATATACAGCAAATTTTAAACAAGAACAATCAGTGACTTGTGTTATTTGTTTATATACAGCAAATTTTAAACAAGAACAATCAATGACTTGTGTTATTTGTTTATATACAGCAAATTTTAAACAAGAACAATCAGTGACTTGTGTTATTTGTTTGTATACAGCAAATTTTAAACAAGAACAATCGGTCACTTGTGTTATTTGTTTGTATACAGTAAATTTTAAACAAGAGCACTCGGTCACTTGTGGTATTTGTTTGTATACAGCAAATTTTAAACAAAAACAATCAGTGATTTGTGTTATTTGTTTGTATACAGTGAATTTTAAACAAGAACAATCGGTCACTTGTGGTATTTGTTTGTATACAGTAAATTTTAAACAAGAACAATCGGTCACTTGTGGTATTTGTTTGTATACAGTGAATTTTAAACAAGAACAATCGGTCACTTGTGGTATTTGTTTGTATACAGCAAATTTTAAACAAGAACAAGTGATTTGTGTTATTTGTTTGTATACAGTGAATTTTAAACAAGAACAATCGGTCACTTGTGGTATTTGTTTGTATACAGTGAATTTTAAACAAGAACAATCGGTTACTTGTGTTATTTGTTTGTATACAGTAAATTTTAAACAAGAACAATCGGTCACTTGTGGTATTTGTTTGTATACAGTAAATTTTAAACAAGAACAATCGGTCACTTGTGGTATTTGTTTGTATACGGTGAATTTTAAACAAGAACAATCGGTCACTTGTGGTATTTGTTTGTATACAGTAAATTTTAAACAAGAACAATCGGTGATTTGTGTTATTGTTTGTTTACAGTAAATTTTAAACAAGAACAATCAGTGACTTGTGTTATTGTTTGTATACAGTGAATTTTAAACAAGAACAATCAGTGACTTGTGTTATTTGTTTTTTTATGGATATAAATTGCTTTTGTAATGTTTCCAGTATCAGATTCAAGACAGAAAGAAGTAAAATAAAATTGAATTAGAATGATATACAGACATACTGAAGGTCATCATTTACTTCTGATCATCTAATTGACAACCAATTTGACACCTGCCAGCATGTCAGTTGTTCCGCAATTAAAGAGCCTGGTTAAAAACAAACTGTAACTTTGTCAGAATCATGCCAATATTACTAGAGTATTATCAAGAAACTAACAACTATACAGGTTGTAGTATGTTTAATAGTTTAAGTATGAATCATGTCATAGCTTAAGCCAAAATCTGATCAATTTTACATGAGTTATCACCTAGAAACCATCAACCAATCAGATTTCAGTATTCCAATCAACTTTGCATTGAATTTGTCACACAAAAAACTTACCAAGGTATTTCATCAATATGCATACCAACCAACTTATGTCCAAATGGGATCAATATAACATGAGTTGTAATCTGAACACACCTGTCTATCAACAACTGGCGATTGATAATACATGAAGGCAAAATTAATAGTTACACATTATGCTAGTTAGTAATGGAGAAGTTATAGATGAAGTAATTATTTGCCATTAGAAATAATGATTAGTATGTTTACATGTGTCCTAACAATGTGCTTCATAAGTGAATTTTTAATTTCTAAAATCAAATTTCAGCTTTACCTGATCACCATCTCTTAATCCTAATCTGTCTGCTTCACTGTTTGGCATCACCTAAAGATAAAAAAAGAGTCCAATCAATTCACAAAACACACACACACACACACACACACACACACACACACACACACACACACACACACACACTCTCTCTCTCTTTCTCTCACTATCTCTGTGTGTATGTGTGTATGTGTTTTGTGTGTGTAACCATGCCACAAATGAGCAACCATATTCTATATTATATTAGTTACATTACTGGGTACTGCACCTAGAATACTCTCCAATGACAATAATTGAACAAACTTCAAATTTCATTTCTGATACATTTAGGTTTTAAGTACAACATATACGTAGTAAACAGCTGGAAACAAAAGGTGGAATAGTGTCTTACAATACCAGTCTAGTTAGAATGGCATGGTTGGTGCAACGGTGTGTTATAAATCAAGTCAAATTAGAATGGCATGGTTGTTGCAAAGGTGTGTTTCAAATCCAATCAAGATTTATATTGAGGCAGTCAGTTCTTGTTTAGGGAAATTGAAGTGCCTGAAGAAAACCACAAAAGTCAGCAAGAAAACTGACAAATTCTCACAAGAGTGGGTCTTGAATATAAGCAGTGACAAGCAATGTGATCTGTTAACCAATGACAGAAACCACATGATCTGTAAACTGATGTCAGAGATCACATGATCTGTAAATCGATGTCAGAGATCACATGATCTGTACACCAATAAGGGATCGCATGATCTGTAAACTGATGACAGAGATCACATGAACTGTAAACTGATGACAGAGATCACATGATCTGTAAACCAATGACAGACATCACATGATCTGTAAATCTATGACAGAGATCACATGATAACTAAAGTTCCCACTGAGGAAAGGTATAAAAAAAAGAATGACAAAATATAGAAAAAATCTTGCAAATTAGTCCATAAATAAAAAATTTATCAACTATCCTTATTTAGGGTGGCAAATGCTGCAGGACAGTTTTGAAACATGGAATGCACCATTTAATGAAAGTTGTTGCTTGAACTTCACAACAGAGGCTGACAATGACATCAGAAGTTTGATTAAAGCTCTTTTACAATTTATGCAGGTGAGCTAAATGTTAAAATATGTAGTTGAATAAAAGAGTGTAAATGAATCTTGATCAATGTTACCGGTAAACTTGTTAACCCCATAAAGGGAGACCATTCCCTTACCTTTGATACATATATTCCACAGTGGTGTTCTTGACCTCCTCTAATATTGAAACCAAGCTGTGAATACAATGAAAATAAAAATAAAAGATAATGGAATCGTAAGCCTATTATTCTGAAATAATCTGAACCAAATGGAATATCAGTATTTCACCTTCAAAGTAATGCTATCAATCAATATTTGAATAAATGTAATAATTTTTTTTTTTTTAAATATGGTGAATATTTCTACCAAAACAACATTAGTTATGTTGATTTTTATTAAATTTGGATATTATGATTAATTTTTGTTTTGATCTTGAAACTGGAAAATGTGTAAATCTATTTATAAAATGCTGACTCTTGGTAATTTAGAAAAATTTGGATTTGACACTTAATATATGAAAAAAGTGGGCACTAATTACAGAACACAGTGTCTGTCACAACCTAGGTTCCAATCCCACTTGGGCTGATCCTGGTGTGAGAAGGTTTGTTAGTTTGCTTGCAGAAGGTCAGAGGCACTCTGGTTTTCTCCACCATCCATCTGATTTCTAGTTTTTAATAATTCCGATAAAACTGATACAGTAGATTTCACTTCTTTGCATAGCCAATTTGTTGGCAAATTTTACGCAATTAACCAAACAATGCAAATAAAATGTCCTATGGGCACAAAAAAACAACAACAGAAACTACTTAATTTCATTGAAATAAAAAACATATATTTTATCTAATTTGAATAAAGTATAAACTATGTGTAAGTATACAAGAAAAATTATCCATTTTCTAGCTTTCAGTAATTAAGATCACACAGAGAAGTACTTTTTAAGTTCACATACTTTACCTGTTCTGAGGCACTTGATCTTTGAAGATTTAACTTTCTAGGCATAAACTGTCTGATGTCATTGTTATAATCAGGATGCTGTGATCTCTAAAATAACAAGAACATAAATACTAAATTCATGATTGTGATGAGCTTAATAGCAGAATTCTTCCACTAGCTTTGTACTTAAATATGGTAGATCTGCAGGATTAGCTCTGGATATTAGCAATATCACCAATTACAAATTTATTTTAAAAAGTTTAGTGACAAAATTTGATTTTTATTATTATTTTGGCAAAATGTCTTAATAAAAAGAAGGGACACAAACAAAAGGATTCTGTCATCAGACCTGACAAACTGGCAACAACAATAGGCTTCTGCTGAAAAAAAATATTTCAAGGTTTTAGCTATATCTACATATCAGTATCACATGTATTTCAAAAATAATATTTACACTAAAAAGTAAAAATTAATAAAATCTCTTCCATGCACCATTGTAAGTCATAAAATTCAGAAATTAAAAAAAAAGAAAAAAAAAAGAAAAAAAAAAAGTGGCCTCACTGGGATTTGAACCCTCAAACCCTTGGGTTGCTAGAATTGAAAAAGGAAAAGGTCGAAAAAAGCGACAGAATTTCATGAAAATTTTCAAACATGTGTTTCTTCACATAAGAAAATGATGTTTGGAAAAAAGAATTCACCTAAATTTATTCATCATTTGATCTCAGTGAATTGGTTTTCGAGAAGAAGATTTTTTTAGGTTTTCAACTATGTAGGTCAATGTGACTACATTTGGTAGCTATGGCAACTTAAAAAGTAAGAATTCATAAAATCTCTTCCATGCACCATTGTAAGTCATAAAATTCAGAAATTTTAAAAAAAAAAAGAAAAGAAAAAAAAATGGCCTTACTGGGATTTGAACCCTCAACCCTTGGGTTGCTAGAATTGAAAATGAAAAAGGTCGAAAAAAGCGACTTGTATTTTATAGACTTTCGTGATAATTTTCAAACACGTGTTTCTTCACACAAGAAAATGATGTTTGGAAAAAGAATTCACCTAAATTTATTCATTATTGTAATTTTGGGAAAAAAGTACTTTTTAAAATGTATAAAAAATAAATGCAAAAATGCGTAACCTAATTTTTCACAAAAATTATTGAATTTAGGTTTTCAACTATGTAGATCAATGTCACCTACATTTGGTAGCTATGGCAACCAAAAACACAAATCTGAAAGGCAATGTTCTATAGATGCTTTTGACCAAGTTTGATCAAAATGTGACCAGAAGTTTCTGAGAAGAAGTCGTTTATAGCAATTGTTGAAGGACGGATGGATGACAGACAGAAGGACGATGGAGGGTCTGCCTTCATTGAAACCAATAGCTCAATGAGCACTTTGTGCTCAAGTGAACTAAAAAGAGGCTGACCAATATATTGCTAGCCTTTTTCCCAAAAATGTTACAACTAGGCAGATACACCATACATAGCTAACAAACTGATACATTCCATTATACTGGCTGAAGCTAACAAACTGATACATTACATTTTACTGGCTGAAGCTAACAAACTGATACATTCCATTATACTGGCTGAAGCTAACAAACCGATACATTACATTATACTGGCTGAAGCTAACAAACTGACACATAACATTATATTGGCTGAAGCTAACAAACAGACACATTACATTATATTGGCTGAAGCTAACAAACTGATACATTACATTATACTGGCTGAAGCTAACAAACTGATACATTACATATACTGGCTGAAGCTAACAAACTGATACATTACATTATACTGGCTGAAGCTAACAAACCGATACATTACATTGTACTGGCTGAAGCTAACAAACTGACACATAACATTATATTGGCTGAAGCTAACAAACAGACACATTACATTATATTGGCTGAAGCTAACAAACTGATACATTACATTATACTGGCTGAAGCTAACAAAGTGATACATTACATATACTGGCTGAAGCTAACAAACTGATACATTACATTATACTGGCTGAAGCTAACAAACTGATACATTCCATTACACTGGCTGAAGCTAACAAACTGACACATTACATTATATTGGCTGAAGCTAACAAACTGACACATTACATTATATTGGCTGAAGCTAACAAACAGACACATTACATTATATTGGCTGAAGCTAACAAACTGATACATTACATTATACTGGCTGAAGCTAACAAACTGACACATCACATATACTGGCTGAAGCTAACAAACTGACACATTCCATTAAACTGGCTGAAGCTAACAAACTGATACATTCCATTACACTGGCTGAAGCTAACAAACTGATACATTACATTATACCTGCTGAAGCTAACAAACCGATACATTACATTATACCTGCTGAAGCTAACAAACCGATACATTCCATTATACTGGCTGAAGCTAACAAACTGATACATTACATTATACTGGCTGAAGCTAACAAACTGATACATTACATTATACTGGCTGAAGCTAACAAACTGATACATTACATTATACTGGCTGAAGCTAACAAACTGATACATTACATTATACTGGCTGAAGCTAACAAACTGATACATTACATTATACCTGCTGAAGCTAACAAACTGACACATTCCATTATACTGGCTGAAGCTAACAAACTGATACATTCCATTACACTGGCTGAAGCTAACAAACTGACACATTCCATTACACTGGCTGAAGCGAACAAACTGATACATTACATTATACTGGCTGAAGTTAACAAACTGACACATTCCATTACACTGGCTGAAGCTAACAAACTGATACATTACATTATACTGGCTGAAGCTAACAAACTGATACATTACATTATACTGGCTGAAACTAACAAACAGACACATTACATTATACTGGTTGAAGCTAACAAACTGATACATTCCATTATACCTGCTGAAGCTAACAAACTGACACATTACATTATACTGGCTGAAGCTAACAAACAGACACATTACATTTTACTGGCTGAAGCTAACAAACCGATACATTACATTATACTGACTGAAGCTAACAAACAGACACATTACATTATATTGGCTGAAGCTAACAAACTTATACATTACATTATACCTGCTGAAGCTAACAAACTGATACATTAAATTATACTGGCTGAAGCTAACAAACTGACACATTACATTATACTGGCTGAAGCTAACAAACAGACACATTACATTATACTGGCTGAAGCTAACAAACTGATACATTACATTATACTGGCTGAAGCTAACAAACTGATACATTCCATTATACTGGCTGAAGCTAACAAACCGATTCATTACATTATACTGGCTGAAGCTAACAAACTGATACATTCCATTATACTGGCTGAAGCTAACAAACCGATACATTACATTATACTGGCTGAAGCTAACAAACAGACACATTACATTATATTGGCTGAAGCTAACAAACCGATACATTCCATTATACTAGCTGAAGCTAACAAACTGACACATTACATTATACTGGCTGCATGAAGGTAACAAACAGACACATTACATTATACTGGCTGAAGCTAACAAACCGATACATTCCATTATACTGGCTGAAGCTAACAAACTGACACATTACATTATACTGGCTGAAGCTAACAAACAGACACATTACATTATATTGGCTGAAGCTAACAAACTGATACATTCCATTATACTGGCTGAAACTAACAAACTGATACATTCCATTATACTGGCTGAAGCTAACAAACTGATACATTACATTATACTCACTGAAGCTAACAAACTTACACATTACATTATACTGGCAGAAGCTAACAAACTGACAAATGGAGACATTACATTATGATGATAGAATCTGACAAACTCACTCATGCTCCCAATAACTATAAACCTCCCACAGCTGATATAGTCATTTTAATTATGGTATTTATTCCATTTTATTTCTTTGGATTTTCTGATGTTTATGAAACTATCGGTTGCAGAGTGTACCAATTTACAGATTACACTTGAATCTCATGAATATGCTGGGTTTGAATCTTACCAATGCAGAATTTTAATAAGCTAAAAATGTCTACATTGCAACTTTGTTGTTTATTGGCAACTGACATCTTTAAGTAGTCTAATTAAATGAAATAATTATTTAACTTTATAAACAAAATAATAAAACCATCATTACTGGCAAAAAACGTGCATAGAAAATCCCCTGCACTCTCTACATAGGCTGTGCCTACATTTATATTAGCTTGATTATTAGTGAACCCATAGGTTATAATTTAAGTACTTTTGTCAAATAAGTGAACCTTGAAAACTCCTAAAAAAGTTGTTGCCAAGTAATGATGAATAAAAAGAAACTTTTATTGTACTTAAAATAAGCCTTAAATGTGGCACGAAATATATATGTCAAATGTTGAAGTAAAGACCAAATGAATCATTATAAAGCAAATAAACAACTTTCTGAAGAAAACAGTCAAATCATTTCATGGTAAATTTGTTGATAGTTGTTGGTGCCTACTCCTGGCTACCACAAGGTATAAAGAGTAAACAGAGGTAAAAGGGAGTGAATGGGAAACATAACAGAGTACCGGTAGATAAATAGTTTACCTACTGGACTTAATTACCCACAGCATTAGTAAACAAGAGTTACCTCTCTTTGACATTACATTGTTTCTACAACATGAATGCATTATTTTTTGCTGTAAGATTTAAGAAATTAACTACAGTTATAATTTTGTTAAAGACTCCATCCAGCTCTTCAATCTGCATCTACTAAACCTACTGTAGGCAAAATAAGTTATTCAACTTCTCTATAATTTCTCCCTTTTACTCCCGTTTACTCTTTATACCTAACCTCGGCTACTAATCCAAAAAGCATGTTCATACCTCATGAAGTGGGATCCATGGTGGAGGATATTCATACGGAGGCAATTTGGCGCGTATCAATTCTCGTTGATCTGTGTTCATTTTAAAAAGAAAAGTAGAAAATTTACTTTAGAAAGTCTTTCCATCGAACTGTTTCTTCACCTTCAGTTATAGTTCTTGACAAAATGAAATTCGAGTGTCAAAAAATCAGTCCGAGATGATAACGCCTAGTTTACTCTGTTTAAAGAAAATCATACCGGATGTGCTTAAAATATACACTTCCTCTACTGCCTCGCAAGCCAAAATGGCCGTCGGAAAAAATAAGAGGCTAACTAAAGGTGGCAAAAAGGGTGCCAAGAAAAGAGTGTATGTTTATGAAAGAATAAATAACATTGCTTCAAATTTATTTCTACTCGTTAAAGCTGTAAAAAGTCCTCGATGCAATGTCGATATTGATATTGAAACGGATTGATCTACACTTACCCCATTTGTAAAACGTGATAGTATTACTGTTGTCTCGAATAAGGTCCGTTATCTTTTGAATTGCTTAAAATATTTTAGTTTGTTACAAGCTTACAATTGTAACATTAAACTTGTGAAGGTTTGCTTGATTCCATGAATTTGACAGCTCTTAAGAAGTTGTCGAGAATGGCTCTCCAGTTCTAAATGGGGGGGGGGGGGGGGGTTAGTAAATGACACTGTCTTTATATCAAAAACTTGGGATTGCCCTATACCAACTAGTGTCAAAAGGGATACTGCTTCATTTCGCTTCAGACTGAAAATATTAGTAGAAAAATTACCAACCTTGATAGACAGGTGAATGATTTATCTTCTGAAATATTTAAATGCAAGGGCAAGATGTCTTGTTTTGAAAATGGAAGAGGATGTCAGCTCTAGATCAACATTGCAGGAAACGGATCTGGATCTCAAACCAGCGGCCACAACGTCTAGAAATATTTCAGTTTGTTGAAAAAGAATGACCTATCGATTGAACTTAGTAACCCTACTCATTTTGAGTCTGAAAACAAGACAGCGTCCCTTCCAACACCAGTTGATATAAGAAAATTCTGGGTTTTTGATATAGAAATTTCTCTGACCCTACATGTAGCCATCGAGCATAATGTGTGTTGGGGTCAGAGGAAATTTGAACCAATTATTGGGTTAACTAAGAATAAGAATTATGTTTGAGCCCTTGATTTATAAAAAAAATTACTCATTGACTTATTTGGATTTTGTTTTCAGTATTGATCCATTCACAAAGAAGGATTGGTATGATGTCAAAGCTCCGTCTATGTTTGTTGTACGTCAGATTGGAAAGACACTGGTAACAAGGACACAGGGAACAAGTAAGTTTATTTATACCAAGTGTTTGTTCCATGTAGTTATGCTTTTATTTAAACTCAATAAAACCATACGTATAATTAAAGTGCTTTATCTTCCTATGAAATTGAATGTTGATCAAAAATTTACATTCACTGCCAAAAAATTGTGCAACAGATTCATGTCGGTACATGAGTTCAACATCAAACTTGATCAAAGACATTTTTTTTTATAAAATTAGGAATTAACATTTTCAATTTCATTGGATGAGAAAAGTAAGGAATCCCTCTCATTTAGAATATGCTATGGAAATTCCAGAAAGTGACCATTAGGTTGTTCTAGCCAAAAGACAAGATAAAAAAAAAAAAAAAAAAGGAAAAATGAGAATGGCATTTAAACTTTGTAATGTATTGTTAAAGTTTTTATTTGCATGGGTCTGGACTTTGAACTATTATTCCATCTTTGCATTCAGTGATCCTTAAAATTTACAAACATATCTGTGGCAAAATACGGAATTGGACTGAAACTGAATGCCCTTAACTTAATTGTCAAATAACATAATGCTGGCAACTATTATTTTTAACAATTGTGACTGAAGACAATAACAAACAAAAAGCTGTATGTTGGTGAACCACAAACATTGGGAGTTCATGATAAAAGTCACATTATTTATTTAGAAACAAAATGGCATCCTTGATGTGTATTTGCATAATGAATCATGATTATTGATCGACAAACACATTGCAAAATAATGATTTAAAAATCCTCACAGAGGTTAATTTTTTCATGTATTTTATATGTGAATTAACATAATAATATATGTGTGGATTTCGCTGTTGATAGTGTCTTTAAATACAGAGAAGGACTGAGAATCAACTCCAAAATGTCTCTACTTTGTTGGACACACTAATTATGTAGACATGCCCAATTTTCAAAATATTTAATTTTCAAATTTCCTCTATATTCCAAGGCACTTGAAAATGAAATTATTAATTGGTCCGAAAACAGAAAGATTACAGTAACGTTGCTTTCTTGTCGAGAGTAATATCTTGACATTCATTCAGAATATCTGGTCTGATTGAAAATTTTGTGAACATCCTCTACTGTTATATAACTGACATGACATGTTTTTTATTGACTACTATGTTATTTTGACTGTTAGTGAATACTGCAACACTACTGTTAAAAATTTTTACTTACCAAGACCCTCAATGGAATTTGTTGCTACAAAACACAATTCCACAAAGTTTTCTTTTAACAATTTTTTAAATGTAAAAATCATGAAATTTTTATGCAACAAATATTTATGATTCAGTAGTATATAATTAAAAAAAATGCTTTGACAATCAATATTGAATGGGTTAGAACTAGGAATATTCACCTGTTATGAAAAAAAACAATAAGATGTCAGTTTTTCTAGACATCACTAGTCCATCTTGAAACTGCACAATTTTTTCTTGTCTTAGAAATTGCATCAGATGGACTTAAAGGGCGTGTATTTGAAGTTTCCCTCGCCGATTTGCAGAATGATGAGGTGTCTTTCAGAAAGTTCAAGTTAATGGCTGAGGAAGTTCAAGGTCGTAATGTATTGACAAACTTCCATGGTATGGATTTGACAAGAGACAAGTTGTGCTCTATGGTTAAGAAGTGGCAAACCCTGATTGAAGCTCACATTGATGTTAAAACAACTGACTGGCTTTCTTTTACGAATGTTCTGCATTGGATTCACAAAGAAGAAGCCATACCAGGCTAAAAAGACTTGTTATGCACAACATGCGCAGGTATTTTCATAGCTAAGATTCCTCTCCTTTCCTTTTGACTAACTTACATTTTATTTTCGGATCAAACCATAAAAAGATTGTTCATTTCAGTTCTTGTGTAGGTATAGATTGAAACAAATAAAAAAATATTAAGCACAACTGTTAATACTCTACATCTTGAGTAGTAAACATATGTGAACAACTTGCTTTCCTTTCAATCAATGTTGGAATTGATAATGATGAATGGTTTTTAATACTATGATTGTCATTGTCTCACATGAGCCACTTGTATCGTGTTTGGCAATTGTCTTCCATCTGCATGTAGATATATGCTGTAGTGGCAGGATATTTAATGTGTTGGCCTTCAAGCTGAGGTGTCTTGCTGCTGTGGTTTTGACCCCAGTCAATTACAAGTGAGAAAAGGTTATTTTTGGTAGGCCCTTAATGGTTGGTTCAGTTGCAGTGTTATGGACCAAATGGTCTGTGATGTTTAACTACACTATAAAGTGTACCATTAATGTGCACCAGTACAATACATATCAGAAACACACACACACACACACACACACACCACATGAACTTCTGTTAAGATTGCTGAAAAATTGCTGATGTGATGTAAAACAACATTCATCATTCATAGGTATATAAATATCATAACTGTTGTAACCACATCTGTAGATATTTGAATAATATGGAAGCTGTAACTACCATCATTATAAATTCATAACCTCTGGCACTAAAGGGACCTCGGTATACAGATTGATCTAAAGTGCCTATTTTGGGAACACACTGTCCCTTGTTGCCTAGGTTAAACTCCCATTTCACCAGATCCTGGTGTGAGGTTTGTCAGTTTGCTTGCTGAATTTGGGTGGTGTTCTCCAATCACTCTGGTTTCCTCCACCATACTTGTGTTGTCTTCTTTACTATATAAAGGGAAAGAATCTTGACTAAGATGTCAAACACCACTCGTCCAATCCAGTCTACATACATACTATATTTTTTAATGTTTTAACTTTTGTAGGTTAAAAGTATTCGAAAGAAGATGGTTGAAATAATTACAAGAGAAGTCTCATCAAACGATATGAAAGAAGTTGTCAATAAATTGTAAGTTTAATGTGGTATATTGTATATGTTTGAAAAGTTAAATGTACTTTGCATAGAGTACAGTTTCATGAGACAAAAAGCTTTAGGTAGCTCTAAATAGTATATAAGTAGTTCTCTACCATCATGTAGTTAAAACCCCCTGTATATGTGGTGGGGTATAATGGAAGAACTTTTGGTCTGTTCCTCAGGTGACAGATTTCATTATGTTGTCACACATTGTAATACTCGGGGGTTTTTTTTATCAATAAGTTTGTTATTGTTAAATCTATTTTGAGGGTAAAAGGGGATATTTTATTAGAGGATCTGTATTAATCTGTCTGTCAATGTTTAAGTGTTTATTCCAAATGCTACTTATATTTGTAATATTTAAAACAGTAAAATCGAGACAGTATCCCAAAACAGAAATTACTGAATGTTCTACCATCAACCCAAGGCAACAGATCATTAGCATTCATTATTATTATCCATACCTTCCAATATGCCTGTTTTACATATGATTTTATTATTTTCATAAATCATCAAAGGATATTTGTTTAACCAAATTTTATTAAAATCTCAATTTACATCAGCTTTTTTAAGTTGACTGTGAGTCGTCGGCAAGTAAGTTACTACCAGATGCCGCCGGGTAATGTTGAGAGCTCCGTGCAAGGACTTTGACACAAGTCATTTAAAAATGTTGTCAAACAAGATTGTTTCGACTTTTCTTTAAGCCAGATGCAAAGAGCGCTTATAATGACTTTATAAATTAAGCGTTCAATACAAACATTTCAAAGATTAAGAATATAGACAGGTTCCTATATCAATAATTAGCTTCCTGTAATATGGTACAATAGTCATGTGGTACGACAATACAGAATTTCCACTCAGTACTTTTGTTTTCAGTCGTGTCACCTTTTATATTTT
This sequence comes from Tegillarca granosa, assembly GCA_029721355.1. Lineage (NCBI taxonomy): Eukaryota > Metazoa > Mollusca > Bivalvia > Arcoida > Arcidae > Tegillarca > Tegillarca granosa. Next base: position 14,104,058 of record CM056604.1, read on the forward strand.
ACAGTAGCTGATTTCAATCTACATAAAAATGCTTGCGTCAAAAATAACACAACAGCAAAACAAAGATGCGCCATTCATAAAAAAATCGCATCAAAAACGCAAGAAATGCACTCTGGAGAAAACACTGTATTTGGAAATGCATGTACAGTAGAACTTCGATAACTGAAACTTCGATATCTCGAATACCACGTATAACTCGAAGTCTTTGTTTTGTCCCCAACAATTTTCTATATAAACTATATTGGAACAACTTCGATAACTTAACTTCTATAATTTGAATACCCCTGATAACTCAAAGTAAAAGTTTGGTCTGTAGTTTAAAAATCAATGAAAAAATTACTTCAAAAACTCGAATTTTTTCTAACAATGTGTTATCAGTGGCCCATTAAATAAAAACAATCAGAGAAAGTACATATCTGAAATTAGGTTACCATAAGAGAAATGAACTCTTGTTATCTACCATATTAATTAGTATCAATTAACGGATTAATATCCCATACTGTCACAGACAATTAAGTTTAACAGGTGCACCAATCCCCTACCAAAAAACAGAAGCTGAATAGTATGCCGCTGTCATTAACAGTGCAACTTGCAACTAAATTTCTCCAAGCTTAAGTTTAACGACTAACCCCATGGTACTCACAACTACATTAAAATCTAGAAGACTTATTACACTGCTCTGTAATTTTATTAACTATCTGTTTATATTTCCTAATGAATGTAATAAATAAGTATTGCCAGTAAACATGTACATATATCTGACTTCCAATTCCATTGTTCGTGTACATCATGATTTTAAAATGAAAGAACACATTTTGCACACATTTGCTGTTAATATCAATTCTTTAATAATTTTTTTTTTGAAAGTATCTATTAGTATTTATTGTTTTTCTCTATTGCATTATATTCAAGTATCGATAACTGTTTACAACATCAAAGATTTCTGTAATGGAAAACATGTATAAAGGTGACGTCATCCTTCAACTTCGATAACTCGAACAATCTGTCACCACCAAAGTCCTGTGCACTTCGAGTTATCGAAGTTCTGCTGTACATACATGTATGATTCATTAAAAGGATACAAGTCCTTTTATGCTTAACCGGAACATACCCCATGAAACTATATTGCTTGATCATTACAGTAGCTCATTTGGTAGAGTGCTCGCTTGGTATGTGGAAGGTTGAGTGTTTGAACCCTGACCGGGTCTGACCAGGACTTGAAAATTGATAGTGACTGTTCTTTCACCAAGCGCTCTGGCTTTTAGTAATGAAAGTCACAGGATAATTGGGATGAGACCTTAAAACCCATACCCTATGTCACTGAAGGTGTTGCATGTTAAAGAACCCTCCCTGTACATTGCCTAAGTGCACTGGAAAGCTAAAAATTTCGGCCACTTTATTTATAGCTGGTGACATCTCGATATAAGTGAGAGATTTTTAACTAGGACATAAAACCCCATTAAATTAATCAATCAACTATATTGCTTAAATTGAATATTATTTTTACTTTTTCTTGTCTCATTTTAGAATCCCAGACAGTATAGGAAAAGATATTGAAAAGGCATGCCAAGGAATCTATCCACTTCACGATGTTTTTATCCGCAAAGTCAAAGTTTTGAAAAAGCCTAAATTTGACTGTAAGTTTCTGCATCAAAAATTTATATGCCCTTGGCAAAAGAAGGGTTAGCTCTGGGCATCAGAATTGTTGCCAATTGCAATTTTAAAGAAGATTGACATCAAAATTTGGTTTTCTTGTTATTATTTTGGCACACAGAATTTTGTGTCAATCCAATTAGAGGACAAAGGCAATAGAAATTTGACCATGAACAAAATTTGGCTGCTGTCAATATTGCTGGCAACAAAGAATTTGAAACCAGAGCTTACCCTGATAAAGTTTATCGAGAGGTGGTAAATAGGAATTGTCCTGTCTGTCCATCCATCTTTTTTGTCCAATCAGTCTGTCCATCAATTTGTTTGGCTGGTTAATATGTCTGTCAAGTCATTTCATTTTCAACCTTCTTTCTTGGTACATCATATGATGATGATGTGCAGTGTTATACAAGTGGTTCCAATTATTTTCATACAGAATTTTGGGCTTTTGGTAAATAAGAAAAGAGAATTGCCTCTCTTTAACCGTTATAGCATTTCTTAAAACATTTTGTAACATTAAAAGGATGAGAGGAAAAAACAATTACTGGAACTGCAGAATGTTGATGTTTGAGGGAGAAATGTGTTGAAATTCTATCATAAATTTTTTAAATTGGAATTCTTGAGTTGACTGGTTTGGTTTTGAATATTTTAATAACACAATTTTACTAGTGTCGTGTTTTTAAACCCCAATTAGACTTTTCTTAAAAATGGTTGATGTGTATGTGTTGGTTTGCCAGTGTCTTTTGTTTTTGAAATGTATTGATTTCTTTTGTAGTGGGTAAATTGATGGAACTTCATGGTGAGGGTGGTACCAAAACAGTAGTCACAGATTCAGGAGAGACAGTTGCTAGACCAGAAGGATATGAACCTCCAGTGCTTGAGTCTGTTTAGAAATGTGAAAATGCAACAGACATTTAAAATAATAAAAAAAAACATTTAAAATGTCCTGTCCTGTTTTTCTTTGCTGGAAGAGATCAATACAGTACATTTAGTTCTGATGTAGAAAACAATGTCATGTAGAAAATGGGGCAGGGGTAGGAATTATTCTTGGCTAGCCCCAGCATGCCTTCGCAGGGGTTTATTTTACTTACAGTCATTCAATGTCATAGGAAAGTTTGAATTAAGAATTCTCATAAGAGCAATTTAATCAAAGGATAAATCCAAGACAAGTTTATATTCATGTACATGTATGATTGTGTTTGTTTGCCTTGTTCTAGCATACACTCAGGGCTACTTAAGGCTAGCTCACAGAGTCAGTTTACTGCAGACATACACACCATTAGCATTATCCTGACACCAAGTGACCTAGTTAAGGCTAGCTCACAGAGTCAGTTTACTGCAGACATGCGTACCATTAGTATTATCCCGACACCAAGTGACCTAGTTAAAGCTAGCTCACAGAGTCAGTTTACTGCAGACATACATAACATTAGCATTATCCCGACACCAAGTGACCTAGTCAAAGCTAGCTCACAGAGTCAGTTTACTGCAGACATACACACCATTAGCATTATCCTGACACCAAGTGACCTAGTCGAAGCTAGCTCACAGTCAGTTTACTGCAGACATACATACCATTAGTATTATCCCGACACCAAGTGACCTAGTTAAAGCTAGCTCACAGAGTCAGTTTACTGCAGACATACATACCATAAGCATATCCTGACACCAAGTAACCTAGTCAAAGCTAGCTCACAGTCAGTTTACTGCAGACATACATACCATTAGTATTATCCCGACACCAAGTGACCTAGTTAAAGCTAGCTCACAGAGTCAGTTTACTGCAGACATACATACCATAAGCATATCCTGACACCAAGTGACCTAGTCAAAGCTAGCTCACAGTCAGTTTACTGCAGACATACATACCATTAGTATTATCCCGACACCAAGTGACCTAGTTAAAGCTAGCTCGGAGTCGGTTTACTGCAGACATGCATACCATTAGCATTATCTTGACACCAAGTGTCCAAGTCGATACTTTGTCCTTTCAATGTCGAGGAAGCAGTATTTCAAATTTGTAGTATAAATTTATGTCTTGTGCATCGCTGACCTTGCTGTGGTTTAAACTTAACATAATACCTTCTGTTCTTGAATTGATGCTTGCATCCTTACACCCAAAACTATCTGTTTCATTGTAGTGAACTTTGGTAAAAACACCTGGGACAGTTATTTGTTTAATCATCTAATAACATAGTTGTAATGATGTTATGAAATATGTTGAATCTGTAAATTGGTCCTGTTTTGTGAAAAAAATTGCTAGGTGAAATCAGAACACTAGAGGTAATATATTGTGTCCAATCTACATAGAACAGCCCAAAATGACTTGATAAAAGCTTGATAGTAAGTCAGACCAGTAGAGAAATTTTGTGCTGTGCAAATTAAGTACTACTTATTTTAAAGATGTTAATGAAGCCTATTAAAGTCAAGATCAATTTGCTATTTAGACAACATCATGCACTGGTGCCATATATGAAGTTTTGACCTAGGTCTTGCAATATAGAGAAGATGATTACAGATTTTCTTGTTAAAGGTTGCAGTGAAGGTTTAGGTCAACTTAGAAGGGTTTAACCAGGAAGCATCTCTCTAATCATTATTCACATTGGTTAACTGGTTCTAGAAAAAAAGACAAGTGAAAATGTAAAATCGATTAAAGTTTGTGTTTGGCTCGTAAATAAAAAGTAGGTCAAATTTGTCATTAAACTATTCTGAGGTTGGTGTCTAATTTTATTAACCTTCTAACCTTGATCCTGCCAAAAAATGGTCTTAACTACCGGTTATATCTAAAAACTCTTTCACATATTAACCATTGCAATTGTTTAAAAAAAATTGTCTGAGTATCTAGTTATTGAGAGACCATGAAAATTGACTAATTAGGGCATGAGATATAAATTCCCAAGATTAATAAAATTTTATGATATCCTGAACAACTTAGAAATTGCTGACGTGAAGTAAAACAGTATGCAGGGAAGCTTATCACTGGACACTTGAAGATGAATCTAACATGACTGTATGCAAGAAAGATCATTAGCTTTGCCTGTTTCCGTGTAAACATGTAGTTTGTAATATTGTGACATTGTTAATATACTGGTACATGCACGTTAGAAAATCATCAGAAAAATTACTCTCATAAACCTGTGAACCAGTTTAACATGCTTTGAATTAATTATCAAATTACTCTTGGCATAAACGATGGAAAACTTGCTGATGCAATAAACAACAATGTACATTCGGATAAATGGTTTATTTAAACTATATTTAAAGAAAAGCTAATACACTGTAATTATAAATCTTAAACTTTAGGAGTACAGTAAAACCCAGTTAATTGTGACGACTTCATGATTCAATATTTTTGGGGATATTAACTGATAATATATTTATATTACATAGATCATTAAGATTACATGTTGTGTTGTAGACCCAAATTAAGATTCTGCCATTTATATAACTTAAGTTTGTCTGGGATTTCAGAAGAAACTGGAGAAAACCACATTTTGTTTTTAGTTTACCTACCAAAGGTGATGGTGACTGCTTCTAGGCACTCTGGTTTTCTACATCATCCTGAACTGACATCTTGACTCTGGTGTAAAACAATATTACTTCTTTTATTATTCTGAATGCTAACTTACAAAACATTGTCACACTTAGATCTGTAATAGTGGATTCAAATGTAAACAGATGATGTGATTCTGCAGTAGGTGCTTAAGACAACTCCAAATTCTAGCAAGTAGCAGAGAAATAAAACAAAGAATTTCTGGCTGTTTAAAATATTTATTCTTGAAAAAAAAAAAGTTTTGATTGTTCCTTCACTACTTTCATATTTAAAAAATTTTAAAAAATGTAAAATAAATAAAGGCTGTCAAAGTTAAAAAATTCTACCACCCAATCAACAAAGACGACATAAAATGGTTGTCATACAAAACAAAAAAAAAATAAATAAATAACTTTCATTATAAAACATATTCCTGTAAAAAGTTCACCTCTGTTTTGGGCTTGTCATTTCTATCCATGTTGAACAATAATACTTGATATTCAGTTTTTAGATTTAGAAAACTTGATTATGGAATCATAAGAAAAATTGTCAATTTGTAGGCCTACTGTAATAAGTAGCTATTTTTGGCCAAACATAGCTGGGTTTTTTTTTCTGTTCTTTTTGTCCCCTTTCTCTGGATATCTTGGTCCCTTTTAAAGATAAAATTCAAAGATGGTCAAACAAAATCTGTGTATGACCTTGAATTATTCACGGAAGACAAGTTGATAGTTTAACAAGACCTTAGTGTGGCCTGTGAGTTTGACTTCAAATACATGACTAATGTGCAGTATAGAGGAAAACCAGAGTTTCAAGTTTAAACTTGTTGGAAGTTCAAATGAAGTTTCCTGATGGGTCAAAATTTACAAGGTCAGATTACCAGACAAATTTGTCAATGTGTAGAAACAAGGTCAAACTTTGCAAGGTCATATTGCCAAATTAATCATATTAAGGTCAAGAGACCAGAACCCAACAAGGTAAAATATGTCAAAGGGCCAGGTCAAACACTTATGGTCAAATTGCCAGATTAAATATGTTAAGATAATATATGTCAATTAAACATGGCAAAGGCAACAAGCAAGGTCAAAATTTGTGGAAGTCAGATAAAACACCTGGTCAGCTTTTTAAGGTCAAAAAGACAGATCACACTTGTGTCAAACTTGAACTTGTATGCATCATGTAATAAATACTAATTTCATTATAACTTAAAAATGACAATTTCTTTTAAAACAATCCTATTTATGGTTGGCTTTACAGTCCCTACTGGGCTTCATGCAATCATTTTAAATGTTGATCTGTTACAAAAATGGTCAAGTTAATCTAAAATGGTCCCTTTTCATCTTAAATGGGCTTTAAATCATCACCTAGTAGAAAATGCCTTGTTTAAATCCACAACTTCCAATAATAATAATAATTAAACAAAAACAACACTTAAGCAAATAACCTATTTCAATGTCAAAATAAAAAGGCTTAAAAAATGTAGGTCACAACATTAAAAAAAAACACTGCTACAAAAAAAATCACAAATTTTAATCTGTATTGAAAAATTTTCAATTTTGCCTAAAATGTGGTAAAAAATCTAAAGCCATGATTTATACATATACATTTTATTTTAACAAAGTGAGTCACCTCAAGAGGTTGTCTCAAGTTGAGACTCTCAACCTTTGTATTTTCAAGGCAGTCTGTAATTTTTTTATTTATCATGACCAAGAGAACAATTGTTATCTTGGGTAAAATAGTACAATCATCATTTAGCTTTGGTTATCATCAGAAACTCTCTTATCTCAAACTCCATAAAATTGTACTAGTTTAATAGCTTCTAAAACTCTAAAAAAAATCATACTAGTTTAACTTCCAGTTTGAGTATGCAATTTTACTGTATAATCAAGATGAAGCCATCCATTTAAAGCTATTTTAACACCCCCCCCCCCCCCCAAAAAAAAAAAAAAAATTAAAAATATTTATTGCAAAAACAATGTAACCTATATTCTGACTAAATTTCTCATGCATAGATGCACTTACAAGCACAGTACTATGCTATAATATCGCATGACCTTTTGGCCAGATGAGCTAAAAACAAACAATTAAAAAGAGAATTACAACAACAAAATGTTAAAAGACAACAAAAAAGTTGCACTTTAGTTTAAAATATAAATAAGGAAGCAATATACAAGCATGGTTCATATAATAATAACCTTAGATCACTGATTGTAGGTCATGTAATCTGACAGTTAAATACAGTACCCTGATAAATAAGAAATAAAAATGTATGTAAAATAGCTTCATTACAAACAATAGACCGACACTATGCAAGTATCTCTCTCTCTCTCTCTCTCTCTCTCTCAATACAATAAAAATGCACATAAAATGGCTTTATTATACCAGCACTATGTTTAATCTCTCTCTCTCTCTCTCTCTCTCTCTCTCTCTCTCTCTCCTCTGAAATTAGCACTAAAGTCTGTTAGAAAAACAATGACAAAAATTTAAGTCCTGAAGCTACATAATAGAACAACAACAATGATGTCAGACATCTCTCCGACATTTTTTCTCCGTTTAGCAAGTAGTACAATATACATGTACTATAAGAACACATAAAATGTTAACATAATGACTTGTTACAATAAAAAATATGATATATAGTTTTAACAAATACTGATTGTGCAAAAACCCCAAAGTAAAATAAAATTGAGCCACACTAAAATCAATAAACACACACAACAGTTAATATGTTAAATAATGAAATATAATAAAGATCAATAATCTCAAATATACAGAAAAAAGTGCTTTAATATGTCCAGAGGTCCCCTGAAATCAAATTCCATGTAACAAAAAAAAAGAAAAGAAAAGAAAAGAAAAGAAAAAGAATCTTTTATAGAAATGTTGAAAAAGATTTTATCAATTTTTAAAAATTTGTTTGTAATGTGTAAAGTTTTTACATGTATGCTCTTTTGGAATATTACAAAAACACTATTTTTTTTACATTTTACCATATGTTACTATGATGACTGCTAAAACCTCAGCTATATTGTGTAGAATTGAAAATCTTGACTTTTTGACAGCATCAGCTTTATACTGCTTGCATCACAATGATGGCTGCTTTTATCAACTGTCAGAAAAAAAAATTTACCATGAAACTATATATCCATACCAAACATCAAATGATACCATTACAGTGTTATAACACTGAAATGGGAGGAATTTCAGTAAAGTTGGAAATCTTGATTGTTTGTACATTAAAAAAACATAGCTGTAATACTGTTTTCTTTTCTATTACTGCTCATGTGTGATATGGATTTTATATCATGTGAGAATACATTTCTCTACAAAAATCCATACAAAGAGAAGTTAGAATATCTCCATCTTGCAACCACCACCCCCTTTCCCACCCATCCCAAACTCTGTGCAAGAAAGCCCACATGCTATTTTTCTGACAAATATTTATGAATGAATTCAGAGATGTATAACAGAGTTGATAATGATTTTTAACTGGTAATTTTAACACATTTGGTAATGCAAGTAAATCATTTACTACTTATGGTAGCAGATCAGAAAATCTTCACTCTACCGAGTCTACTCATTCTAATACATTTTGTAGCTTTGTACTGAACTCAATAATTTGAAACATGGTTTGAGATTTCCCTGTCTGATACCACAAGTAGACTGACAGAGTCTGGTTATCTCAAAAGGCTAAGACAACTTGTGTGACATTATAATCCAAATAAAATCACAACACCATCATTTGTGGGACATGATGTTGTTTGTGGGAAATGATGTTAAATTTTGTGGAACATGATGTCATTTGCAGGACAATGACAGAACTCTTAAAATTTTAGAAATTTGCAATGCGTTTTAAAAGTTAACAATGAAAAAACATTATTTCTTTTATTTAATACAATATGTATAAACAAAATTTTAGTACAGTTTTTGTAATGGTAATGTTTATTTTTACCTAAAATTTAAAATAGTTAAAAAAGTTCAACTTGGTAAACATGGCATCAATGTTTATGTAATTCATACAAGGACAAGGTAAACCCACTTGAGCAGTTAAATATATAAGTTATAGATAAGAACTGTGAAGATGGGGCATCAATTTTTATTTGGTTACAAAATCACATAGAATTTTGACTACACTTAGTGTCAGAGACATCCGAGAAATTGAAAATGCTACTGAAATTAAAAATTTTTAAGTAATTTCAAGTTGTATCTGTTTTATTTTTTTTATCTTTTGGTTTTTTTTCAGAATAACAATTTTACCAAAACATCAAAATGTCCTCCAAAATCTAGATCATGATAAATGTAAACAAGCAAGTTTTACCAATAATATACTGGTATATATTTGAAGGCATTATTCATATATTGCGTCATTTTCTTCATATAGGTAAATGGGTTCTATTGAAACAAAAATGTATGAAAAAACCTTCTAATAAATGGAAGAATTTAACGGTTTGGTCAATTTTTTAAAACTGATATAAAATAATTGGCTTCATCACTTCATCACAAATATCATGTCAATACAAAGATGTCAATTGAAATATGCAAAAAAGCTTAAGAAACATTAACATTGAAATTCTCAGAATCACTGTTTTACTGAAAAATAATAATTTATATGATTCTGTATCTATCATGTTTATTCGTTAGCCACTCTAAATATTCTACATTGGAACTGGTTTAATTTGGAGGGCCATAACTTTAGATTCTTCTGGATTATCTACAGTAATATTCAGTGCTAAATGATTTCCCCTTGAACAAACATAGGTAGGAACTTGTTCCACTTGGATGACTTGTTCATCTTCATTATAGATGATAACGCTAGCCTGAATTCGAGCTTCCCCATTAATCATGGCCGAGTCATGGCAGTAAATTTGAATAGTCCAGTTGTCGCCATTTTTCCTGTATGTTATTTTCCATTCTCCCTCACGGCGATCAGTAGGCACTGGTCCAGCATATGTCCTGACATCCACCTGAATGCCAAATCTTAATGTGTTTTGCATTCTCACTGTATCTACTACCAAATCTGTGTAATTACGTGGATTATAAAACATATCTGAAAACCAGATCTGGAGCTGTTCTTGTGATGGACACAATGACCTAAATCGATATGCCTTGCTGACTAAAGACGGAAGTATGTCAGAAAATTCTTCTCTTTCAAAATCTTCAGAAGACTCAATTTCATACAATTGAGAAACCATCATTTGTGGAAATCTGATGAGTGGAAATAATTTCTTTGCATTTTCCCTGAGACCTGCAGAATGCTGTTCTTGTAACAGCCATTGCACTATTGCCACATAAAGGTCATATTCATTAGAAACAACCAATGACGAGTCATTAAGCAAATCATACACAAAATCAAGATCCATATTCATCCATTCTTGTGTATGTAGTAATGAATCTGCATTCCAAGCAATTGTCTTAGCACATTGGTCAATCAAATGTTCCAATCCAAGAGCTTTTGACCATGCATACCATGTTAGAGCATTTTTTACTTTTGGGGGTTTAGCATTCTCCACCATGTAACTAGTACAAAGATTCTTTAGTGAAGACACATTATACTTGTCTGCTAAACACAGGATTCCAACAGCTGATTCTACATTGATCAATATTTCTGCAGTATACAAAAAGCGTAAAAATTTCTCAAAGACAACTTGACATTCTTGTGTTTCGCTTAACTCAATTTCATTCATGTTGCGAGAAGACCATCGCCCTTCATACAGCATTGTACGAAATACATCACTGGATTTTGCCAAGACAAATTTGTGTGCAAAATAATTCTGTTCACCAATTTTAAGACTGACATCACTTAATGACTCTTGATTGAAAAACTGTGAAACATTCTGAATAAAATTGCACTCGTCCCGTAAAACATGGCTATGGTCACCGTCCTCAGATGAAGTTTCCATTGTCTGAAAAATAATGAAAAAATATCAGCATTAATACACTTATTTAAATGAATATTTTTCTATTAAATAATAAATCATCATAAATGTACCTTAAATAGTGTTGGACAGATAAAAATAAATCTTTAGGGCAAATATCTTACATGAAAACAACAATAATATATCTTGCAGTTCTGAAACAGAAAATTTTAAGTCTGGTACTCTATTTCCACTTTCCTCTTAACATATGTACAAATTTAACAAGAGGCAAAGTATCATTCATTTTAAACTTCCCCAAATTTAAAGTTTTTAAAGTAGCAGCAGCCATTTTGGATTTTTGGGGTCATGCCAGATAAGGACCAACCTAGTACCTTCTTTTTAGTTTAAACAGGTTCAATACTTTGAGAGAAGGACATTTTCAAAGATTTTGGCTCGATATACATCTTATTTGCATATTTTATACAAACAAAAACTTGAACAGAAATATCGATTAAATATTTTAAATAACCTGATTTCTATTTTCCATATTAAGAATTTTAACAAAATTGGTACATAAAAAACCTAAATAGGCCATTTATAGGTTCTTGCTATTGATAGAAATTGCAACCATCTTGGATTTTGGATGTCCATGTAGAATACAACTTTTTCTTTTATCACCCATAAACATTCCATAATAAATTTTGTTCAAATTTGGAGGTTTCAGAGGAGAAGACTTAAGTTTAAAGATACACAGATGCATGTTACGAAAAGAAACCAAAATAATGGCATGAAACAAAAAGAAATACATAAATGAGAACAAAAAAAATGATATAAACAAGAGCTGTCTACTGAGAGCCAAGTACCCCACACAAAAATCTCAAAGTTAATTATTTTCACTGTAGTCTTGTACTTTGTAAGATCTCAACTTGTGACCTTGACCTTTGACTACACACTAAAAATGTAGTCAATGACATATTCCCTCATGTTGGTTTACATTTGTGTCAAGTTTAATCAAAATCCATCACAAGATGTGGCAGTTATGTAGCAGACATAATTTTATATGGACAGACAGACAGACATGGCCATCATCCTATAATGATTCCTGTGTAATTATACCCCAGCAATACCTACAGCGATACTGAGTAATGTCAGAGGTCAAATCGAGGACAATTAGATCTGTCTCTAAAGGAGACGAAAAGCCCCAACAGACATACCACCATCAGTCTAACCACCATCTGCATGGATTTTGCAACAAACACATCCATAAAAGCAAGCTATTGTTTTTTGAAGTATAAAATTGTATCAAAGGAGTGTAAAGTAATATCTTAATTTTACACGTTAGAAACTAAACATGAAAAACATTTTACCTATTTTTCATCAAAAATTCATGAAATGAAGAAACTGCATGCTTACGATACCAAATACAAAATCTTGATTTGCCTATCAGCTTATTGCTTTTTAAGATAGAGTTTTTTAAATTTTATGATCAAAGGGCAACAACTCCTGTAAAAATCAACAAAAGGAAATAGAAATCAGAGTCAACATTTATCTTCACACAATAAAGTTCCATACTAATTTTAATCAAGATTGGTCAAATATTTCTTAGGTTATTGTCTGGAAAGCAATCCATCTACAGACGGACAGCTGATTCTTATATCCCCCCCCCCTAAACTTTGATTGCAGGGGTATAATAAGTAAACCAAATAGTGGAAACTTTGATCATTCTCATTGCATGTTAAGTAAACCATCACCTCTAAGGCTTAGCGATAGAGTACAAGCCTTGAGTCTTGAGAGTAGGAGGTTTTGTGTTCATATCCTAGATGAATCATATGTAAGACTTTATAGCTTGAAACACTGCTTCTGGTGTTAGGCATTAAGAGAACAAGAGTATTAACTGGCTCATCAGGTTTCAGGATAATGTGACTAGAGGTGGTGCATAAATGTCTGTGGTGTAATCTCCTGATGAGCTAGCACCTTAAAAACCTTTGCCTTGAGTGTGCAGTAGTACAAGACAGACCATAAAATACACTTACACACTTCACATACATAAACCTGTTCTACATTAGTCTTAAGAGTTAAATAAACCTGTTTTCATCAAGAATAGCTGAAAGACTGCTGATGGCAGCAACACAGCCAACCAATTAACCCAAGTAAACCTGTCAAAATTGAACTATTCTTTCATAGGAAACCATTCTTATTATGTGTTAAATTATCATGTTTTATCCTACCTAAATTGTTAAGTCCTATAAATCTAATACACCCGGTAGATCCCAGTTTGAGAAAATGTGTTAGTTTGCTTGGTAGATTAATTGATTTAATGGGATTTTATGCCCCAGTCAAGAATAATTCACTTATATCAAGACACCATCAGCTACAGGTGAAGTGGCAGAAATTTTTACCTTTGCAGTGCACTTAAGGCAATGTGCAGGGAGGAGTTCTTTACATGCCATGCATGCCATGACAAGGTCCATCGGTGTTTAAGGACTCATCTTAAGAACCCTGTGACTTTCATTTCTAAATGCTGAGTGCTTAGCGAAAGAACAGTCACTACCTAAGTCTTGGTCAGACCCAGCTGGGGTTCGCACCCTAGCCTCCCACATACAAAGCCAGCATTTTTTAAGTCTATAGTTGCTTGGAAGGGGTCAGCAAACAAACTTGAGTTAATACGCATCCCGTAACAATTTGATACTGACTACTAAGTAAACTTCTAAAGAACCGATAATGACCCAACTAATTTGCACTGAAAAACGGCCAAGGAAAGCTGGCAAACAAACTTGTGTTTATAACGTGCAAATTTGATGTCTCTGTTGATATTATTCATCAAATTTTGTAAACTTCTTATAAAAGAATTTCCGTTAAAACATCAATAAGCTGTAACTTTAGTTAAAACTGAAAATGAACTTGGATAAATTGCATCAACAATTGTAACTGCTTAAACATCAAGTTTCACAAAATTGTGTTGTACAGTTATGAGGAATTTCTATGGTCAAGAAGTAAGATGGATTGAATGATAGACAGATTTAAAGACTGACAAAACTTCACATTTAATTCCTGAAAGACCGATGAAAAAACACTATTTCTATCCTTAATTTAAAATAAAATTAATGGTTGTACTCTGTTGTTTAGTTCAAATACATGAAGTCTAAATCTATATGACTATTAAGGAAAATCGCAGGTAAGTATAAAGAACTGGTATCAAATTCTGGGCTAAAATGTGATGTTGATTCACACATAATGATCACCTATTGATCACAGCTGACACACCTGTTAATTAATTTAATTGTATATTACCAATAACCTTCACATCAAATCTAGAAGTATCTAATTAACTAATAATAAAAACCTTTCTGAATAAATTTAATCTATTTCATTTATTAAATTGATTAAATTTTTATAAAAAGTCTACTTTAAGGCTGTGTAGCTCACCTGTACATTTTTGTCTACAAACACAAGAAAGCTTGTAGAAAATTGAGTCATACTCTCATTTTTAGATAATGGATCAGTGATCCATGCATATGTAAGAGATGGATATTAGAATATTTTAAGCATTGAGGGCAAGGATTTTACCTTTTAAAAGTAGTTTTACCCCTAAAAACACACCAAAAGATCATGAAGACTGAGTAAGTGTGAGAAAAACAATCAGTTTTCTGACAGATCGAAGGCTTTACTCACTAATCTATTTTCCTCCAACTTCCCTGAAATTAACGTCTCATTTTGAGTGAAATGCTTTTTATTTGTTAGCATAGATTCCATGTCTATTTGATCCACCTACAAGATGAAAAAGAGAGAGCTAGGACTGCCAGTTTTTCATCTTCTTGATGTCAGAGAGAGAGAGAGAGAGAGAGAGAGAGAGAGAGAGAGAGAGAGAGAGAGAGAGAGCTAGGCCTGCCAGTTTTTCATCTTCTTGATGTCAGAAACAGAGAGAGAGAGAGAGAGAGAGAGAGAGAGATAGAGAGTGTCAGTGAACCTACCATCATATTTCACATGTTACAATTTTTACCAAATTTTCCTTAGAGGGGGTAGGTCAGTGTGAACTTACCATCATATTTCACATGTTATAACTTTACCAAATTTCCCTTAGAGGGGGTAGGTCAGTGTGAACTCACACTGACCTACCCCCTCAAATAAATAATTTTATCCACTTTTCCTCAGATTTGAGAAACAAGAGAGAAAGTTGGCTTACCTTAGATTTGCTACTACACTCATTTTTATCCACCTTTTTTGATCCAACCACAGGTGTGTTATTGGATCCTTGACTTTTCTGGACAAGATTTTGATCAGGATTATCTGGTGGTAATGGTGGATTAGAAATTTGTGCTTCAAGCTGTTCAGGGTTTAAAGGATCCATTACTCCGTAAGAATTTGGTAGATAAATATGAATATATCCTTAATAATTACTGGTATTATAGCAGATCATTCAACGACCATGAAAACTAAGCTGTATACAAAACACAGAACCCATATAGTACGACACATAGTTCAACAAATTTAACCTGTCTGCCTGACTCTCATAAACAACTCTTAATAACTTTAGCAGTTTTGGGATTATATTGGAAAATACATGTACATAAATATATATATAAAAGTATGTTAAAATAAACATAGTTTTTTCATAAGATTATCATCACGAAATTATTACGAAATTTAAATTTGGAATTGATCTTATCCAAGTTCACACTGGCAGGTTATTGTAATAACTACATGTACTGCTGTATTTATTTTTAGCTATAACTTAATATTATCAAGTAGATAGTCACAAAAGATTTATATCTTACAGGTAAAAAGCTGAACAACTTTGACTTGCAAATCTGGCCTTTATCACAAAAAACTTAAACACATTCTGTATTATTACTATGTACACTATGGTTGAGTTTTGTTTTATATCACATCAGCTATTTTTCATCTGTTTGTGATGAGACAATTTTTTGTAATAACCTCTTTATTAAACACAAGTTCATTCGGTGCGTAATTGTGTGTCAATGTTTCTGATCTGCACTGTACTAGTGTGCACTAACGACAAACTTTAGAATGCTAGTAAACTTGCCTGCATTGTCACAGACAAACGACTCAGTCCATTATAATGCTATCAAGCAAATCAGATTAGGCCTATGACTAGGAAAAAACCTTTCTCTGAGTCTGCTGAGTCAAACTCACAACAGTAAGATACCTTGAGTTTAAAGTGGAGGGAGTCGAGTAATTGTGTTTTATGCCCCTGTCAAGATTCTTTTACTTATTTCGAGGCAGTCAGTTCTGGGATGGTAGAGAAAACTGGAGTGCCCAAAGAAAACCACCAACCTTCGGCAAGCGAAACTGACAAACTTTTTTACACTAAGATCTGTCTCGAGTAGGCTAATCTGTCAAGTTTATAGGCTAATGCTTTACTCACTTAGCCATCAAAGCCCATATATATATATATATATATATATATATATATATATATATATATATATATATATATATACTATATATGGGAAAGATACTTTCTGTTTTCTTTGTTTTCTTAATTTTAGGGAAATCTTTAATTTTTTTAAATATAGCAATTCTGTTGACTCAATGTTGTCATAGTAATATAATCAGGTGATCAATTTAAGAATTGAAATTTGGATTTTAATAAAATTATGACTGATCAAAATAGATAAGGATTATAACAAAGACAGTTTTTAGTTATACATGTACATGATTTTTTAAAATTATTGATATCTTTAATCATAACAGATTTACTATTAGAAAATTGGAAATAATAATAATGAATCAAAAATTGAAAGATTAAATTTTTAAAAAATCATTCATTTATTTCTGCAAAACACATTTTTTTATTCTAATAAGTGAAGAATTATCTGGAATAAATTTTTTGAACAAAGAAGAATTTTGAAAAAGGTTCCATTTACACTCATCACTAAAATTGTAAATATGAATTTAAAAAAAAACAACTTTAAATTCTTATTTAGAAGAAAAATTCACAGAAAATTTAATGACTTTTAGGAATTCTAAGTTCTTTTTTTTTGTTAAATTTTCTGTGAATTTTTCTTCTAGAGTTTTAAATAGAATTAGGTAATGGGTTAGAAGATATATCTTTTTACAAGTCAATTTTGATTTGGCTTAGCAAATTTCTCTCTCTCTCTCTCTCTCTCTCTCTCTCTCTCTCTCTCTCTCTCTCTCTCTCTCATATTTATAAACCTACCTCAGACAGAAGAACTTATCCTTGGTGTAATCCTGAGGTGTATGTGGTAACTATTTCTCTAATCATTTGATATCAACATCCTTTAAAATGCTCTGTAAATTCCCAGGTAGAAAACTGAAAAAGACAAAGAACTCAAAATTATTGATGTTGTTCTAAAAATAAATCTATACCCAGGTAAATTCTGAACAAAGACACCTTTAACAGTAATGAAGTCATTATCACAGTTAGACAAAGACACCAACAGCTGTTATTTCACTGGTGCTTCAGAAAAAAAATCCAAAAATTACGATTTCTTTATCAATTTTATTTCCTGTACCATATGTTACATACTTAATGGATTTTTTAAAAAATTACCTGTGTAAATGATCTACCTGTGTAAATATGATCTACCTGTGTAAATGATCTACCTGTGTAATTGATCTACCTGTAAATAAAACATTAATATATATATATAACTATATACATGTATCTTACAATAAACAGTGTATTAACAGTGACCAATACACATTATTTGGCTAAGCTATTACAAATGTATAATATTTGGCCCAATTATGATCAGGACTGGACATTTAAAGACAAGACACTCTCTATTTATATATTACTGGTTTTTCAGTATATATAATGAGTATTCCCAGTTTTTTATTATTTGTTCATGGTGTGGGCTGCAATTAAGATAAATATCTTTTTTTTTATTTCCTTTTAATGGCTTTAAGGCACTTGACCATTTCACAGGTGTTTTGTGTAGGTTTATTAACTTAATGCATAATTTTTTTAAATAAATAAAAAGGTTTATTTCTATATTATTTCTTTCAATTTTTACTCTTGTGGACTGTAACAATCTGGTCCTAATTTCAGTTTAAATTTTTTTACATTCTTTTTTCAGTCTTTTTTATGACAAAAATTGCAGGTCCATTTAAATTCTTCTTCCTCCTACAAACATAATTAAAAGTAATAAAGATGTCATATTTCAGACTGTGTAAACCCCCTATTTATCTTTAGATTGTCAAACTTCTGTTAATTAACATATTCAAAACCATGAAACCCTTGTTAATCATTATGACCATATTTCAAAACTATCACCATACTTTGAAAATAAAACCCCAGTGTATCACCATATTTTGTAAATAAAACCTCTGTGTATCACCATTCTTTGTAATTAAAACCCCTGTTAATCTCCATACTTTGTAAATAGAAACCCCTGTTTATCACCATGCTTTGTAAATAAAAACCCATCTATCCACATTCTTTGCAATTAAACCCCAGTGTATCACCATACTTTGTCAATAGAAACCCCTGTTTATCACCATACTTAATAAATAACCCCTGTTTATCTCCATACTTTGTAAATTAAACCCCTGTATATCACCATTCTTTGTAATAAAACCCCTGTGTATCACAATACTTTGTAAATAACCCCGGTTAATCTCCATACTTTGTAAATAAAAACCTGTGTATCACCATTCTTTGTAATTAAACCTCAGTGTATCACCATACTTCATAAATAATCCCCTGGTTTATTTCCATACTTTGTAAATAAAACATCTGTATATCTACATTCTTTGTAGTTAAAACTTGTTTATCACCATACTTTGTAAAAAGAAACCCCTATGTATATCCATACTTTGTAAATAGAAACCTCTATGTATCACCATACTTTGTAAATAAAAACCCATGTGTATCACCATTCTTTGTAAATAAACCCCTGTTTATCACCATAGTTTGTATATAAAACTCTTGTTTATCACCATAGTTTGTAAATAAAACATGTTTATCACCATACTTTGTAAATAAAACATGTTAACACCATACTTTGTAAATAAAACATCTGTTTATCACCATAGTTTGTATAAAACTCTTGTTTATCACCATACTTTGTAAATAAAACATCTGTTTATCACCATAGTTTGTATACAAAACTCTTGTTTATCATCATAGTTTGTAAATAAAGCATCTGTTTATCACCATAGTTTGTAAATAAAACATGTTTATCACCATACTTTGTAAATAAAACATGTTTATCACCATACTTTGTAAATAAAACATCTGTTTATCACCATACTTTGTATATAAAACTCTTGTTTATCACCATACTTTGTAAATAAAGCATTTGTTTATCACCATACTTTGTAAATAAAACATCTGTTTTTCACCATAGTTTGTATATAAAACTCTTGTTTATCACCATAGTTTGTAAAAAAAAACATCTGTTTATCACCATACTTTGTAAATAAAACATCTGTTTATCACCATACTTTGTAAATAAAACATCTGTTTATCACCATATTTTGTAAATAAAACATCTGTTTATCACCATACTTTGTAAATAAAACATGTTTATCACCATATTTTGTAAATAAAACATCTGTTTATCACCATAGTTTGTATATAAAACTCTTGTTTATCACCATATTTTGTAAATAAAACCTCTGTTAATCACCATACTTTGTAAATAAAACATCTGTTTATCACCATACTTTGTAAATAAAACATCTGTTTATCACCATACTTTGTAAATAAAACATCTGTTTATCACCATATTTTGTAAATAAAACATCTGTTTATCACCATACTTTGTAAATATAACATCTGTTTATCACCATATTTTGTAAATAAAACATCTGTTTATCACCATAGTTTGTATATAAAGCTCTTGTTTATCCCCATATTTTGTAAATAAAACATCTGTATCACCATACTTTGTAAATAAAACATCTGTTTATCACCATACTTTGTAAATAAAACACTTGTTTATCACCATACTTTGTAAATAAAACATCTGTTTATCACCATACTTTGTAAATAAAACTCTTGTTTATCACCATACTTTGTAAATAAAGCATCTGTTTATCACCATACTTTGTAAATAAAGCATCTGTTTATCACCATACTTTGTAAATAAAACATCTGTTTATCACCATACTTTGTAAATAAAACATCTGTTTTTCACCATACTTTGTAAATAAAGCATCTGTTTATCACCATACTTTGTAAATAAATAAATTGTTATAACCTCTATTAAATCACTATATTTCAAACCTTCAAACTGTTGTTAAATACATATCATTTTCAAGATCATGTTCAAACTTTTGTTGATCCCTGAATATAAGACCTTGAATACCCTGTTTATCACCATATTTTGGACTGTGAAATCAAGTGTAAATCATCATATTTCATATTGTTTACTCCCTAAGAAACCCCTGTTAATCAGCATTTTTTTTACTGTAAAATCTGGTGTAAATCGTAATATTTTAGACTGTGAACTCCCTCTTAATCACTATATTTAAGACCTTGAAAGTCCTGTTAATGACCTTTTTCAGACTGTGAATCCTCTGTTAATCACCATATTTTGTAAATAAAACCTCTGTTAATCACCATACTTTGTAAATAAAACATCTGTTTATCACCATACTTTGTAAATAAAACATCTGTTTATCACCATATTTTGTAAATAAAACATCTGTTTATCACCATACTTTGTAAATATAACATCTGTTTATCACCATATTTTGTAAATAAAACATCTGTTTATCACCATAGTTTGTATATAAAGCTCTTGTTTATCCCCATATTTTGTAAATAAAACATCTGTATCACCATACTTTGTAAATAAAACATCTTTTTATCACCATACTTTGTAAATAAAACACTTGTTTATCACCATACTTTGTAAATAAAACATCTGTTTATCACCATACTTTGTAAATAAAACTCTTGTTTATCACCATACTTTGTAAATAAAGCATCTGTTTTTCACCATACTTTGTAAATAAAGCATCTGTTTATCACCATACTTTGTAAATAAAACATCTGTTTTTCACCATACTTTGTAAATAAAGCATCTGTTTATCACCATACTTTGTAAATAAATAAATTGTTATAACCTCTATTAAATCACTATATTTCAAACCTTCAAACTGTTGTTAAATACATATCATTTTCAAGATCATGTCCAAACTTTTGTTGATCCCTGAATATAAGACCTTGAATACCCTGTTTATCACCATATTTTGGACTGTGAAATCAAGTGTAAATCATCATATTTCATATTGTTTACTCCCTAAGAAACCCCTGTTAATCAGCATTTTTTTTACTGTAAAATCTGGTGTAAATCGTAATATTTTAGACTGTGAACTCCCTCTTAATCACTATATTTAAGACCTTGAAAGTCCTGTTAATGACCTTTTTCAGACCGTGAATCCTCTGTTAATCACCATAATTAAGACTCTGAATTCTCTGTTTATGACCTTATTTCAGACCATGAACTCTCTGTTAATTACCATATTTCAGACTGTGAATTCCCTGTTCATTGCCATATTTCAGACCTTAAAACCCATGTTAAATACCATATTCAGACAACTCTATTAATGACCTTATTTAAGACTGTGAACCCTCTGTTAATCACCATATTTCAGACTGTGAATTCCCTGTTAATAGCCATATTTCAGACCTTGAAACCCCTGTTAAATAACTTATTTTAGACAGTCAACCTCTTTTAACCATCATATTTCAGAGCATGTTTAGTAATTCCCATATTTCAGACCTTGAAACCCCTGTTAAATAACTTATTTCAGACAGTGAACTCTGTTAATGACCTTATTTAAGACTGTGAACCCTCTGTTAATCACCATATTTCAGACTGTGAATTCCCTATTAATACCCATATTTCAGACCTTAAAACACTGTCAAATACCTTACTTTAGACAGTGAACCTCTTTTAATCATCATATTTCAGAGCATGCTTAGTAATCCCCATATTTCAGACAAGTCTTGAAACCTCTGTTTATTGCCATATTTTAGATACTGAACATCATTAATCACACAGTAGGGCAAACATATTAGTACACATACATATTAATATTTAATTATCAAAATAACATTGCATTTATGAAATCAAACAAGCTGGGCACTTTATTGCAACTCGTGAAATTAAGCTGTCTTTAAGTGCTAAAAATGGCTTTTTTGGTCCTGAAAATTGTTGTTTTGACAATACATGTAGCGAGAATTCCAAAACAAAAAAGAGGTTAGCTTGATAGGAGGTGCTCATCTAGTCAGACACTATGAAATCTTTAATTCACATACAAGTGCATGGATGTCATAGAAAGCAAATAAACATGAATTTACTTGCTCTTCAAGTTATTAGCTAACTATCGTTCATTTTGATTTCTTTGTAATTCCTGAAAGTTGACAATTTTTGTAATTCCTCAAAATTAATGATTTTGTTAAGTTGTGACAAAATACTGGTATTCATCAGGGATCATCTTGATTTCATTTATTTTTAATTTGGTTTTTGTTAACTTAAAAATCTTAAATCATTTTGGAAATTATAGTGAATCCACAAGCTTGCCAACTTGAGATGTGGCTCAGTTGGTAAGTGTATCAGACTCCAATTCCAGATTTGTGGATTCAAATTCCATCAGGAACATGCTGTTATCTTAAGCAAGTTATTTACTGTAGAATCATTAATATTCGTTGGGTTAAAATTTCGTGGTTTTGCATTTTTAAAAAATTCTGTTGGTAGAAATTTTCGTGGAATTCAGTTTTGTGCAAATAAATCCCATTTAGGGCAATGGAAATTAAAGATTTTCAATGACATTTAATTTTGTGGTTTTCAGTAACCCACGAAAATAACGAAATTTAATCCCCCACTGAAATATTTGTGATTTTACAGTCATTTTACAATGCTGCAGATTTACCTGTTGTCAACTCTGCAATTCAATTCAAATATTGTTCACTACATTTAACCATCAAAGGTGGTACGAAAGGTAACATATTTACAAATTTTCAATGCACCTGGACATTTACATTTTCATTTTTACAATAACATTGAAAACACATACATCATACTGTATATACATATCACAAATAAAGAAAAATGTACTGTATAAACAAGAGGCTAAATGGGCCTTATACGCTCACCTGATAAATTATGTCTTATTTAAATGCTTTAATTTTAAAATGAAAATGACTGTATTAGAAAGATTTTTTACAAAAACAAAATCATAAAATTTCAGAATTCTGTTATGAAAATTAAAAAATAGCCAATAACATCAAAGTTCTCAAAATATGAATAATTATGTGGCAACAATTTATTGTTTGAACTAAAATAGTATTCATGATAATCATCAAAGAATGTCAGATTCACAAAAAAATATATTTCAACTCTTACATGGAATATAATATAGTTTTAAAAAATTTCTAGATTTTATCATGTTGATTATTTATAATTATGCATTTTATTGTTATCGTCTACCTATAATAATTCACAAGAAAATGGTCAAAAACAGAAAACAGCAAAATCTGTGAAACAATTAGTATTTTAGAGGCAACAACTCTTACATGGATTAATATATAGATACAAAACTTGCTACCATGTTAGATGTGGTCATGCTAAAAATTTTTGCAATTTATTGTTAATATTTATCTCTTAAAGTTTTCAAGACAATGGGCAAAATTTGCAAAAAATTAGTATTTAGGGGCAACGACTCTTACATGGATTATGATAATATCATCAAACTTACTCTCTTGTAAGATTTAGTCATGTTGATCATTTTTGCAATATATTGTTATTATCCATCTATAATAGTTTTCAAGAAAATGGTCGAAAACAATGAAATTTTCAACAAAAAAAATCAATATTTCAGGGGCAACAACTCTTACATAGATTAACCTAAAGACACCAAACTTGATACATTGGAAGATCTTTTTGTGCTGAACATGTTTATAGTTTATTATCTGTTTATAAAAGTTTTCAAGAAAATGGTCAAAAATAGTAAAATTTGCAAAAGAAAATCATCATTACAAGGGCAACAACTCTTACATGGATTAACATTTAGATAGGAAACTTGCTACATTGTTAAGATTCTGTTGTTTTGAACATTTTTGCAATTTATTTTTAATATCCATCTGTAATAGTTTTCAAGAAAATAGTCAAAAACAGCAAAATTTCTATCATATCATTAGATCTTATCATGCTTATCAATTTTAAAACATAATAAGCATAAAATATCTGAAAAAACAGCTTATTTAGTACTAAAAACTAAAAAGTAAAAAATAGGTTGTGACCATAACCTTTGACCTTGACCTCATTTTAAAGAACATTTCAAGTTGACATCAAAACAGAAGACCCCAAGTCTTTATCTTTGCAAATAATCCAGATATAGCATTTTTAAGATAATTTCGAAATTCTAAAAATTCTAACGCAAAAACGCATAACCCATTTTTCAACCGAATTTCAAGAAATTAACAAACTATAGGCTTAAGACCCTAGAAAAGCCAAATGTCACATCAGATTTTTTTCTTCCGCCATTAATTTCGGAGAAAACAATTTTAAAAGATTTTTGCACCCTAGGTCACCTTGACCTAGTTTTGGTAGTCATGGTAACACCACAAACAAATATGAATTGCACAGACCCAGACATACTTCTGACCAAGTCTCATTGAAATCTGTCCAGCACTTTTGGAGGAGAAGTCAAAAATGTGTGTTAATGACATACACACACACTCACACACACTTATACGCACATACACACGTTGTGCTTTGCCATAAGCTCACATGACCTTTCGTCAGGTGAGCTAATTAACGTACTCTGAAATACATGTACATGTACTTATAACCTTAATTTTACAATCACTTTTTGATGTTCGAAACTGTGTAAAAGTAGAGATATAATAATGACTACAAAATTAGTAAATGTACATGATGTATGAAAGCTGCTTAACTACCAACTTAAAGCATATGCATAATAATTTAGCCCAAATTTCACAATCATTCCTTTGAACCAAGATTTTCCTTAACTTAAATTTAGCAAATTTTGGTAATTGATTTTTTAATCACAATTAAACATTTGTGATAAAATTGTTATAAGCTTGAAGTTGAGTTGAGTTGAGGAATGGTGTTTAACGTCCCAGTCAAGAATATTTCACTTATATCGAGACATCACCAGCTATAGGCGAAAGTGCAGAAATTTTGCCTGTACGTTGCGCTGATGGCATTATACAGCAGGGTTCTTTATCGTGCCATGCCTGCCATGACACGGGACCTAAGTTCCCATCCGAAAGAACCGTGACTTTCATTTCGTAATGCCGAGTGCTTGGTGAAAGAACAATCGCTTCCCACTTTTAAGTCTTGAGTCAGACCCGGCCGGGGTTTGAACCCACAACCTTCCACTTATGGAGCAAGCACTCTATCAACTGAGCTACCATTGTGGTTTATAAGCTTGAAGTGACCTTCAAAATGACATGTTAAACTCCTAACCAATATCTAAACAATTAACCAAATTATTAAGATTTCAAATTTGCCAGATTTAAGTTAAGGAAAATCTTAGTTAAGGAATGATTGTGAACACAGGGCTAGTAAAAGAGCAAGCACATGTTGTTGCTAGATTCTTATACATGAGAACATTACCAGCATTCATAAACATTCTAAAGCCAGCATTTCAACCATAAGATGATCTAACCAAATTCATGTGTACACTGTCCAGACACCATCTTAATCTCTCCCTGCAACTGCTGTCTTAGCGGGCTTGAACCCCAGTGTGTGCTTGAACAAAGCAGATATATACATAATATATGTACCAATATCATACTGTCAGTTAGGGTCAAATAAGGTAGCAAAGTATGATCAGGCTGGCACTAACACAATAATGTATAACTTAAAAATAACCAAAATAAACCTGAGGCTTTCTTAAAGGTTTGTCTAATTCAGTGAGCAAGATTTCAATGATTTTAATATAGGAGAGCCACTTGTATTAGTTCATAATTGTTTGTCACATTATTATTATTTTTTTTTTAATATTTCTTTTATTCAAAACTTTCCTCATAAGAATAACAGTAAGATTAATTATCAGTAATAAAAATTAACCTAACCAAAATCTATTTTTAAATGAAAAAATCTTCTGAAAGTTATCCTTTTACAAGGAACAGTCCTTTTACAAGGAACAGATTCTGAAAAAAAAATGAAATTTAATGACTTCATCGATCCAACTGGGCCTCACCTGAGAATACATCAGAGTATTTTAAGGTTACTAAATGTCAAATAAATTAATATGCAAACCACATTTTCTTACTACATGGTGTTGACTTTAAAGATGTCCAAAGATGCAGTAGATATAGTTTAAAGGTTTTGATTGTTTATGTAGGTAAGAGTCATAAATTAATAATCAGATTTTTAAAGGAGTGATCATCATGAATATTCAATTCATGACATCATATCTTGTGTTGTAAAGGAGGAAAGTGCAGAAGGGATATTTCGGACATGGAGAATTTGATATCTTGTTGAAAACATTTAAAAATGGTTACATGCACAGAATTAAAGAAACTCTTTGAATACATTGTAATTCTGTTTATTTTCCCCATTAATGAGGTCAGTAACTTTTATATTGATTTTTATCGAGGCGATCAGTTCTGGGATGGTGGAGGAAACTAGAGTGCCCAGAGAAAACCACCAACCTTCGGCAAGCCAACTGACAAACTTTCTCAGGATACTAGGATCTGTCCTGAGTGGGATTCGAACCCAGGTGGTGAGAGGTGCTGTGATCCGTAAGCACGTGATTTAGACCACTCTGCCATTTTCTAGTACTGTAGTTGTAGGTGTTATCTTTGATTTTTGATGGATACTTCATACACAATTTTTTTATCTTAATCAACTAAGGTCCTGTATCACCATATTTGGTTCAATTTGGCCAAGCAGTACCAGAGGAGATGATTAAAGATTATGGACAGATGCACATATACATACATACTTCACCATTCTATAAGTCTAGCTGGCTATATAAATAGCTGGTTATATCAAAACATTTTATACCTATTTATAGATATCTCTTATTACAGTTGATTTAAAAATATTTTTAAATTCATTAGCATTGAACTAAAGCTATCAGAGAAAGCCATATGTCAAGCAGAAAGGTATTTGTAACATGAACATAACTACATGTGTACTGTCATGTACAATACATATCAACACAATTAAACTGATAAGAAATATATTCACATTTTATGTTAAAACTGAAAAAATTAGAACATTGAATCAATCATAAAGTTAAAACAATTATTTTATATGCTCATGACCTGCAAATACTGTAACAATTAACAAAAATTAAATCTGCACAAGAGCACAACTGTCCAACTAGAAAAATCATTGAACTATTGCATGTCCTTCAAATATTTTGATCATTCTTACAAAGTTTTGTTTCTGGGCAGAAATAACATACCAATACATCTAGTTTGGACAAAACTAAAATTGAAAAAAAAAAAAAAAAACAAAGTCCATAACTCCTAGAAAAAAATCACTGAACTCAAACAATAAAACACACACACACACACACACACACACACACACACACACACACACACACACACACACACATCATTCCTGTAAAGTTTGATCAATATCTGACAAACACTTTAGATGCACTCTTGCAGACAAATTTACAGATGCAATGATGGATACACTAATTGATAGAATGCATTACTATAAATGCACATATCACCTTGCATTTTTCTGTTATTTCCTTTGATATGTCATTATGCTGACATTCATTGTTTGGTTTCTGCAGGAAATTGAAGAGAATACAATCTTTCAGTATTGAGGAGGAAGCACTAGATGCTGCAAAATCACATTACCCTATACTACACATTTCGATTGTTAAAAAATTATCAAGAACCCCAAAAATATTTATTTTGCAGAAAGAGCCAAGTATTGCTAAATAATGGTTATCTATCCAAAACTTGACCACCATCAGTACTGCCCACCTTGCATTGTTAAGGAGGATGACCCAGATTGCTAATGTCTAATTTTGGTAGTTTTTCATATCAGCTCAGCAGAACATAAAATCATACCTAATGTGGCTAGCTGAGAGCCAGATGATGGAAATTGTTAGCCTCGAGTTGGGAATATTGGGGATATGTTGTATTAGAATATGGTTGACATTAGTGTAACGGCACATATATCCATATCACAAACCGTTAAGAGTCATGACTAGGTTGACTATGTCTACTGTGTATTAATTTTTTAAAGGTTTTTAATATAATCATTACAGATTTCTGTCGATATTTACATTAAAACATTAAAATAATGAAATTAATGTTTGTGTCTTTTCCAAAATTTTATTATCACCAACTATCCTTAGTAACAAATCTGTACAATAGGGCAAAAATAATATTTCTACTGTCGAGCATTGGACGATTAGTGGATAAAATAGACTTTGATTTTGGCTCATTTGGTTCAAAGTCATGGCTCATTTGGTTCAAAATCACTATAGGTTCTTGGCATAGACCGTCTATCAACACATAATGAGAGAATAAGAAATTTGTAACAAGTCCATGTGTTCAAAGTAAATGAGAAAGAAAGGGTTTGCTAGTTTTCGGAAGATCTTGATTTAGTTTATAATTATGTACAAAAAAAACTACCTTCTCATTTATTCTTTAGATCCGAGTGTGCGTTGTGTTCATGATAATCGTGCATCATCGCCATCGTGGTCAGCTGTGGTCGCAAAATCTTTGTTGATATTTTACGGTCTGTTGTTTTTATTGCGAAACAAAAAATGTTCGGATTTTCAAGCAGGGTTTTATAAGTTATATGTTTTATATGTTGAAATGATTAAATATTGTTGCTGAGAGTTATTGAATAACCAATTGATATTACGAAAAATTAATGTTTCTATTACTCTGAAATTATCGTTGGATGAAAAATATCATTACATGATATAACACAAATACAAATATGTACAAATGAGCCGCAACAGACAGAAACCATTAAAATTATGTTTGTTTCATCCGTACAAATTTGACATGACAGGTGCTCGAATTGTCTCTCTTTAATAGTTATGTTGATTTGAAACATATCGAGTACATTCTTCGGGTTATTTAAAAGAAAATCGCAAAGATGGCGATCATGGCCACATTGACAGAATTTATCCAGCAGTATTTCAGGTCCGTTTTTAAAAATGGATGAATTGTGCAGTTAGATGACAATTATTAATATGATTGTAGGCACAGCCTATGTAGAGAGCGCAGCAAATTGTTTTAAGCACATTTTCCATATATGATGGTTTATTATATTGTTTATAATTTAAGATTTTATTTTTATTATTTCATTTCACTAATTTATTTAGACTACGTAAATATGACGGTTATTTGCTAATAAAAGACAAAGTCATAATGTTGATATGTTTAGCTTATTGAAATCCCTAATCAAATAAATTTGACTGAAAATTTTCTAAAGAATTCTCCTACAACAGAACTTCTGCACTGGTAAGATTCAAACCTAGCGTGTTCACGAGAGGAACTGTAATCTATAAATTGACGTACTCAGCAACTTATATACATCTAATTCAGTTTAGTTAAAATTGCTTAAAACAGGTAACAGATAAATCACATGCTTAGGTTATAGGTTACAGAAGTTGCACCTATTTTCAATTTAATCATCAATCGTGCCACTGTGTAGTGTTACAATATCATCAAATTACTATGCGACTGTTTAAATACCTTGTATCTTGTGCAACGAAATAAGCTTACTTTCGAAACCACATTGTTTTAGAAAATTAGTTTTACGTATCAATGCATAGTTTAACAACAAAGAAATATACTTTGATATCTAAGCACTTTTTTTTAAAAAAATTTTCCCAAATAGTTGGGGAAAAGATTTTATTCCGTGTTAATTGCAGTAAGTCATATTGCTAACTTGATTTTTTTCTAATTAGACTATATATGAGAGTTATATATTCACCAAGATATGTATGAGAACGTGAGGCATACTGCTAAACATAATTTTATGCTATATCATATTATGCTTAATTCTATTTTTGGTAATAAATGAGATATTTCGGTACATAATACTTTAGTATATTAAATAAAATTAAATAAAAATAATTATTATTTCAACAACCCCAAATCCCACGAAAAAAAATGTTCATGGATTTATGCCATGTGACCCTATGATGTAATGATGACGTCACATTCCCGCCATAATCAAAACAATCTTACTTGAGCTAGACCTACACGTAATTTCTATTGTTTGGAAATACTTTTTGGATCTCTAATAACGATTGGTTCAGGTAAGTCAATCACGATTGGCTATCTCTAATATAAACACTTTAAATTTTCGGCTATATCTTAGACAGTAGATTTACTGATCGGAAACATTGATTCATCTCAATACAGTAACAGTGAGTGATAATCTGCTCATTACGTCAGCCATTTTATATGTCAAATTCAGACATTATCTTGTGTAAAAGTTAGAGCTGGTGCGGTAGATTATATGTTTTAAGTGTTCATTTGGATTTTTAATTATTTTTGACATCTCTGAACAGTTTTGAAACACGACCATTAGCAGATTTATCGTCCACTGTTCTGTAGAATTCATGACGGTCCCATTTGTAACCTTTGACCTTCATCATCCATGACGTCATATTGGGTATCTGCCAAGTTCTTTTGTCAACAAGATTGACACTCGCCATAAATCGCTTGTTACCGTAACATTGTCATAAATAAATCGACATTGTAAGTTTTTGTAAGTCTCATGACGAAACTTAATTTTTATAGACAATTATGTTGTCAATAATAATTTTGTAAATTATTTTAAATAAGCGATTTTGAAAAAAATATTTTTCACTTCCGTTTTTTCCCACACGACCTCGGAAGTGACGTAATTCACTGGTGTCAAAAAACAAAACTTGAAGGATTACTACTAATTTTCAACTGGTCTCCGTACACGATATCTATAGAGCTCGCTTCGCGAGCTTGCACCTCTGGTGCAAGCATCGCTGCGCTCTCTATAAAAACTGTTTATCCCGACATAGTTTCCCACATAACACACAATAAATAAATGATATATGGATAATTGATTATGGTGCAATAGGACTAGGAGACAGTGAGACAAACGGCCATGGTCCTTAAAAAACAAAACCCGAAGAAAATCACATACAGTACTTTAATAGTATTGTGGTATATCCATAAACAAAATATAGGTTTGATATATGTTAAACCTTATTGTGCACCAGAAAAAATGAATTGAACGCAACGAAAAATAAGATAAATTTGAAATGATGCAACCCCTTTTATCTCGCAACTGTTGTCAACACCCACCTCACCACTGTTGTCAACACCCACCTCACCACTGTTGTCAACACCCTTGTGGGTTTTTTTGTTTGTTCACTGAATTCTAACAATGCTGTCTTCATTAGAATATGGGATCAATCTTGAACAGGTTTGGGCTATATACTGTACACAAATTAAGGATTCCCACGATTTTTAGTTTAATGCAACAGGGGTACTGGATCTGAAAGAAATAATTAATATGATTTTTGTCACTTTCCTAAGACAGAGATTCATAATTATTTTGAATAGAAAGTGCTTGAATTTTCATGCTTTATGGCACATCATAAAAAAGTGTAACATTATTGCATGTAGAAATTACCTCATATGTCAAACATTGTGTTGTGTCTATTTAAATAGTGGTGTATGTGCACAGGAACTTGTAATTGTTTCTATAATTAAAAAAAAAAATTTAACCATACACTCTACCAAAAAAACAACAAGGACAGACTCTTAAAATTTTCAAACCTACCCCTCACTAAAGATATTTTCTTTTGTTCTGGTAAAAATATCCGTTAATTTAGTAACAGTCATTTGCACAACACCCTTATCTATCCGCAAGTATATAATTATCCTCATTTTCTAGAATTTTAAATCAATTATTTACTCCAAAACATCGAGATATGCTGTTCCTAACACGAAAAGGGGCAGAAAACCGACTTGTTTTCTCATAGTTTTCTCCTACATCGAAGTACTCCAATTTCCAAGTTCGCAGGAATTTGGTAGGAACAACCTCGTTTTATCATTTAGCAGTTGGTCTGACGTCCGATGTGTTCCAAAATAATGAGTACATCTACTTTGTGGTATATGATATTGACTTATGTCAGTCTGCAATGTTCAAGACCAGTAACTTTTCAGACAGGCAGTTCTTTTAAAAAAAAAAAAACACTGAAATTTTGAGACAGAATTACAGTCTGATTGCTGACATTGAAGTTCTTAATCATTTTTAGGCTAATTCAAGTACTGAAATTTTCGAAAGAATAAATTTTGCTAATTTAATATGTGGAATCTTAACCCAGATTATCAATATAATGCAAACCTCAAGATAAAAATATGTTAATTTTCACTTTATTTTTTTCTATTGCATACAAGTAACCTTTGAAAAACAACACTTATGTGTAATATCATGGTTTCTATACATGAGTATAGAATAGCTGGAAAAAGTCTTGATCTTATGTTAAACAATGTGTGTATTCTATTTAAAAGTTTTTTTTTCTTTTCATTTTCAGCTTTCTGTCAAAGATGATCACACTTTTGATTGGTACATGTATCATTCTAATCATCTTGTTTGCTTTAACTGTACTTTTTCTACGATTCTGGTTGAAGAAACGATCTAGTACCCTTTTACCACATCTGAGAAAGAACAGCAAAGGGGAGAGAACTCTTGTAGTAGGATTTTTTCATCCTTACTGTAATGCAGGGGGCGGAGGAGAAAGAGTTTTGTGGATAGCAATAAAGACTTTACAAGTCAAGTAAGATATACTCTTGTTTTATTTTATCACTACAGTGGTTATTCATTTTTAATGCCATCAATGATATGATGCCATCCTGAATTAGGTCTATAGTTTGTTCTACAAGAGTTTTTTGTTCGAGTTGTAGATTTGTTGCTTCTGATGAATAAAGCAGTTCTTGACCCTAAAATGATGATAAGGAAAAACACAATTTTCTGTCAGTATTTCATAATGTTTTCTTAACCGTTCATCCTGAACATGAAAAAAAATTAAAACATTTGACTTGTCTTGAGAGATTATTGATATCATAATAGTACTGAAAAATGTATAAGAAGACTTTTAACTTATGTATAAATAAAATGTTTATGAACTTCTGCTTCTATTACTACTTAGTTCTGTGTAGGGTTTTATATCGAAACTCGGTACCAGTATTTGTACCAAAACTCATTCTAAAAAGTACCGGTAAATACAGTTTCAAAAAGTACTGGTAACTCTTATCAATACCTTGCTCAAAAACCATGATTTAACTCATTTTACCCATGTCAAAGTCATCAATTATCCAATAAAATCTGCAGTGATTTTTCTACAGGTCACAGCCATTTTGATTTTGTTTACAAATGTTATAGCTCTGCAGTGCATTAATAGTTTCAA
The DNA here is from genome assembly GCA_029721355.1 of Tegillarca granosa. NCBI lineage: Eukaryota > Metazoa > Mollusca > Bivalvia > Arcoida > Arcidae > Tegillarca > Tegillarca granosa. The sequence goes on from CM056604.1 coordinate 14,137,463, forward strand.
ATTTAATAAACTTTTTTTAAATGATTTTTGTCTGGTTTAATATCTACCTCAATATAAAAAATATAAATTTAACTACTAAATCGAGGCAAAGCTAAAAAATTATGTTCATAACTGACATACAAAGAATACAAATTTTTGACTCAACTGTCTTTGATACCTCTAGCCTCTATTGCTAATGTCAACATGTATTTTATCTAATACCATATATCGTTAACAGTATCGTCTCAGTGATACCGGTATGGTATCATATTGTTTCACCCTTAACAGTATCTAACCCTAGTTCTGTGGATTCCAAAGGAAACACAGGCTACGACCTTCAGCTTGGTTTGTAAAGGAATTTCTCCTTTGGTTCGATAGAACTAAGTAGTGACATCTGCATCAAATAAAATTCATAATTGAAAAAATTTTCTCCTTTTTTGACTTCAGAAGTATGAATCTCAAAAAACCTAAAGCTTGTATTTATACTTTAAGTAGTCTGCAGATGAAAGTTGAGAGTGAGATAAATTTCACTGTGATGAACCAATAAAACTAGCTTTAAAAAAGAAATATCAGATTCTCAAATACACAAAATGTACAACATTCTTCACATATTTACATTGTTGAGAGACCTAAAGTTATTTCTAAAGTTATTTCTATTTCAACAACCTTTCTGTCAAGACTCCTTGTAAATGGAAGTAAAAATCATTGAGTAGATACAACAAAATATAATTCCTTGTTAAAATGTACGGGTACCGTAGTTATTTTTGTTTCTTGGAAGATATTGCATCATTTAACAACATGGCACTGAGATGATGTTGTGCATGGAGGGGAATCAGAACTTGTTTCTTGACATTTTCTCCTGCCTAGGTTGAAAGCCCACACAAAAAAAACTTAAATCTTTTCCTTTAAAAACACTTGACCTCTGGGATTTAAATTTTGCATTGAAGGTCCTGATTTATAACAGTCCAACCCATCACTCAAGATGGCCCACATTATAACTGGTTTTAAAGACATAAAACTGTCTGATACCTTAGTTCTCAAACTGATTAAGTTTAAATTGTGTGTCAATTTTTATAAATTTATAGTAAAAACATGTAACTTCTCAGTAAAAGTTTATTTATCAACAACTTCAGTTTAAATTTGTAATGTAGAAAGTAGGTGAATAGCTGTTTTAGATTATTTTTTTTAGTCTTGATCATTTCCTTGTTATTAGCAGGATATGCAGGTAGAATATTCCACCATTTTCATTAAAACAAGCTCTCTGGGGACCATGTTTTATAACCAAGAAACAGACTTTTTAATTATGACCAGCATAAAGTTACCAGTAAATAAGGTGACGGTTTGTTGACAGCTATGCTAAAGATATTAAAGTGGTATTTGGTTTAACGATAGATACTTTTAATTACTGCATGATTTCTTACAGGTATCCAGGTATTAAATGCCTCGTTTACACAGGTGATCTGGGTGTAACAGGAAATGACATCATGGAGAAGGCAAGACAGCGATTCAACATAGCTCTACCATCATCTGTAGAATTTATCTTTTTAAAAAGACGCAAATGGGTAGAAGCTAAAAAATATCCATTTTTCACACTGCTTGGACAGAGTATTGGATCAGTTATCTTAGGTATGGAAGCCCTATGGTCTTATGTTCCAGATATATATATTGACAGCATGGGCTATGCATTTACAATTCCATTGTTTAAATATTTTGGACGATGCACTGTTGGATGTTATGTCCATTATCCAACCATTAGCACGGATATGTTAAACCGGGTTCATCAGCGCCAACAAACTTATAACAATGCATCATTCATATCTAGGAGTGCAGTTTTGAGCTCAGCAAAGCTAGTTTATTATAAGTTATTTGCATATTTTTATGGTTTGGCTGGTAAAAGGTCCCATTTCATCATGGTGAATTCCTCCTGGACATTTAGACATATAGCAGAACTATGGAAATCTCCTAGTACCGGTAAAACCTTTATTGTTTATCCCCCTTGTGATGTTAAAGAATTGATGAAAATTCCACTGACCGATGAGCAAGATAAAACAGTTGTGTCCGTAGCTCAGTTCAGACCAGAGAAAAATCATCAACTTCAATTACAAGCATTTCATTTATTCTTAAGCATGGTGGAAGAAAAAAATCCAAGAGATAAAAATAATTACAAAATGCTTTTAGTTGGAAGTGGGCGGAACTTAGAAGATATTCAAAGAGTTGAAAGTTTAAAATCAATGTGCAGTGCATTAGAATTAGAAAACAACGTTGAGTTTAGATTGAATGTCAGTTTTGACGAGTTAAAAGAACTTATGTCCAAGTCAATGATAGGATTACATACAATGTTAGATGAGCATTTTGGTATTGGTAAGTAAATTTAATATCTTTTTACTCTAGATTTTGTAATTGTTTGAATGGAGTTTTTCATCTCTGAAATTTTCATTTATATCAGAATGCTACCAGCTATATGTAATGTACCAGAAGTATTTGCCTTTGTAGTGCATTCAAGGCAATGTTAATAAAAGAGTATTTTGTGTGCAATGCCTACTAGACATGGGACTTCAGTTTTGTAAGTGGTACCTGAAGGACCTTGACATTAATTTTAAAAGCCGAGTGCTTTGCAAGCATAAGGTAAAGAACAGTCACTACTTAATCTCAAGCCTTGGCCAGACCCAGCCAGGGCTGAAACCCCAACCTTATACATACAGAGTGAGCACTTTATAGTAGTGATAGATTAGTTATGTTACTGTAAACCAACTTTTGTTCGCAGCTATCAACTTTCACGATTCTCCCACCAGAACTATTTCGCATCTATTAACTTTCGCGATATGGACTATTGCTGATATCTGTTAGGGTACTTTTGTAAACAAAGGGTTGATGGCTATGTAAACACATACCGGTAATCACACATGTTACTATCTGGAGAAAGTACTAGTACCGGTATATCTAGCAAAATTAATCTAATTAAGAAAAAGTGATTTATACTCACTAGTGTTTGGTGTTTATATTGTTAAAGCACATAACATTTTAATGTTATTTGTGGTCGTAATCTTGTACAAGGCTTCTAAAATTGAAAACTAAATCAAATGTACCAAAGTCACTACTGAAGATTAGAAATATGTGTTCCTGATCCAGTTGTTGAAAATTACAATGTACTTATCAATATAACATGATTTATTGTCCTTTCTAAAATGAATCTAATTGATGGTATACCATTTTTCATTTTTACAATTGATTGTCGCTTACATTTTTCATTTAGGATAATACCATTTTTTGAAACAAGTTCGTGATGATCAACTTCCGCGATTATTTTGTCCTCGCAAATAAATGTTGGTTTACAGTATTGGCTTATCTTTCTTGTGTTTTGTGTTCAGTTTCCTGCATGTTTTTTCAAATAAAATACAAAGACGACACTTAACATGTTTATTTAACCCAGCTGATAAAAAATATATATATTATGCCTGGGGTCCTGGTGTTTGAGTTTTTAAATTATAACCATCAACAAATATACACTATCTCGGGTTAAGATAAATAATGGTTGTTTACACCCCAGTCAAGATTCTTTCAGTTTATGAATTGTGAAAGAAACTGAAATACCTGGAGAAAACCACTGACCTTTGGCAAGCAAACTGACAAACTTTTTTTCATAGTAGGATTTTCCCTTAAGGGGTTATGAACCTAAGCAGTGAATATTGCTGCGATCTTCAAACCACCAGAGCAAAATAATGGCTGAGATATCCACGGTATTGATTTGTTATGGATGTCTGACTGATAACTTTTGTAAGTTTTATCGTTGTTATTTATTATTTTTATTTTTAAATTTTTTATTATTATTATTATTTTTTTTTTATTATTATTTTTTTTTTTAAATGAATTTCAGTGGATTTTTTTCTTCTTTTGTTGGAGGAACCTAACTATTTGAGGGAATTATTTAATGAAAATGATCACTAGTTTGGTTTGGACATTATAAGTTATACATGTATTTACAAAAATTGATGACAGTATCCGTAATTTATTTTGCAGGTGTTGTTGAACTGATGGCTGCTGGAACAGTGATTTTAGCCCACAATTCGGGTGGACCTAAATTAGATATTGTTGTACCATACAATGACAATGTAACAGGTTTTTTAGCTGATGATGTGCAGTCATATGCAAATGCAATGTACAAGATATTTAATATGACATCAACAGAAAGGATGGAAATTCGAATGAATGCTAGAGAATCCATATCAAGGTTTTCAGAAGATGAATTTAAAAATGGTTTTTTACATGTTTTGGAGCCAGTTTTAAAATCAAGACATTCTTTGTTATAACTTATAACTATTATTTTTTATGGTTAAAATGGAAGATTTTGATTAGCTATACTTATGTTTTTGTTTTGTTTCTACCAGGAAGTATTCAATCAGGGCATTAGGGCTGAAATAGGGAAAAAGTAGAGGGCTGTAATAAATTACATTGTGTTTAAGAGTCCTCTTTGATGATTATACATGAAAAGCCAGACCTTAAATATTTTTATATCTAGCATGCTTATGGCATGTAATGTTTAACTCAACTGGCACTGTCTGTACATCAGTCTGTCCATTAATTTAAATCTCCTCAGAAGCTAATGTACCATTTTGAACCAAATTTAATATGGAAGGTTGCCAGTTGGAGCTCATTACAGTTTGTTCAAATAGATTTCCTGCAACATCCAAGATAAAAAAAAGTGATAAAAGGCAGATATGGGTTTTCACATTGGTTCAAATTGGGTATAAAGATAAGTAGATGTACAGCCATTTACCATATTTGACTGGTTTTTCCTGCACATTATCTTTTTCATGGTATCGTTATTAGTGTAATAAGAAAAAAAGTACTACATGTATATATTTAGCTGGTTCTTTGAAAATCATCTCCTCTAAAACTGCTTGGTCAAATTGAGCCAAATTGATTGTAAATGGTCCAAAGGTTCTGCAGATTAAATATTGCTCATATCAACTTCCTGCTGCATTCAAGATGGATTCCAAGAGTGAAAAATGGTCAATACAGGTTTGTTTAACCACCAATTTTGAAACAACATGGAGTGTGCTGTATAGATGGTAGATGGATGGCTTTTTACTAGCATGCTCCCAAATCTTTTTTTCCCCTTTGCGGTTGTTATTAGTGGAATATGCAAATAAAGTGCTATTTTAGCCAGTTCTTTGGAAATCATTTTTCTTTGAAACTAAAAGGTTAGTCTATAAGAAATTGAGTGTGGATGGTCCCTTGGTTTGGCGGATTAAAGTTTGAACAAATCAACTTACAACATTGCCGCCATAACTATAAGTAACAAATAATGATCAATGGTCAACACTGATTTATATCAACTCATTTGGTCTGAATGTGGTAAATAGTATATAGGTTTTAATTTAACCTACCTAACAAGTTTTTAATACAATATTAATTAAGGAGCAATATTTGCAGGTTCTTTGAAAATCTCTTAAACTAATGGTAAATGGTTTAAACCAAATTTGGTTTTGAATGACACAAGTTTGCATTAATTAACCTTGGACATTTTTTTTTTCATAATTCAGGACACTTTACTGTATTTGCTTTATGTTCAAAAGATTAGATTCCATTCAAAAGTCATTTGCTAGTTAATATGACAAGCCTATTTTGTGCTCTTTGTCTCAGTTTTCAGTGCCATAGAAAATAAATGTTTTTATTTAACAATTCTGATTTGATGGTGTTCTTTTAAATATTTTACTTGAACAAGTTAACTGCAGATTTAGTTAACATGGCTTATTTTTATTGAGTGAACCAAAGCCAAACTGGATGTTTTGGCTTTTCACTGTCTCGGTGGTAATAAATAATTGTACATCCATTTGATCCTCGCAGGCCCTAATGTGCCTCTGTAGGTATAGTAGTTAAACTTTCTTCTGGATCCATGACAGCCACCATTGCTGTAAATAAAACAAGTAATAGATGGCAAATTTCTTTTTTATTTAACAACTTTTTCTGTTAAAGAAGTAGATTTATAGCCATTAATTATGTGAAACATATTTTTTTTAAAGTGACTATTTGTGCTATATTTTGATTATCTCTAAAAATATTGAACCAATTTCAAATAAAATTTTATAACAATGATTCCTAGGTTTAGCAGATTTAAAAGTTTTAACAAATCAACTTCCTGTAAAATCCAATGTGGCCACTGTTACTATAGATAGATAGAACTGATGAATGACTGATATATAAATTTATATATGAAGCAAATTTCAATTTGTCAGCTGGGTAAACCAACTATTGAATATTTGAATTTTCTGTGAAAAATAATGTTATTTATGTAGGTATATACATGGTAATATTTTCCTTATTAAACCAGAATAAATCAAGATTCCACAGTTGAACGGATTTCAGGAAGTGTTACTTGTAAATTCCATTGTTATATAATATACAATGTCTATTGTATAATGTATTTATTTGTTGTTTGAAATACAATAAACAATAAAATTGTTTTAAATTTCAACACTATATTTGTTCAAAGAATATGTTCCTGCTAGAAAGAGAAGAAAGACAAAATGTCTGTTTCCTATTGCTCCACATGTCTTTCTTTTTAGCTCACCTGAAAATTGTTTATTACATTGCAGTAGTGATAAAAAAATTTCATTGGGTTCCAGTAGCTTGAAACTCTTCAAGGAACATATACTAAAAAGCAAGGCTGATGTGATATTTGGATTAAGCGTTTAATTTGTATTTTTTAAATCATAAAATAGCTTTGATATCATGGGAATCCTCAAAATCTGCGTTTAGCTCAGATTTTTCCTGTCCAGTTGTTTAATTGGGATTTCAGTTTACTTTCACACTTATAAGATATTTGTCACTAGGGTTGTTTGTTGCTAGTTTTAGGGTCGACATTAACTCTCTATTTCAACTGTCACAGATATGGCTTTGCTTTTGTCCATCTCTCTTTATACATGCTTGTGAAACGATTGTAGTTGCAACTTTTTTCCTGATATTGAAGTTTATATTTCTTTACAGATGATGTATTCTTTCTTCATTGTACTTTATAACTAACAGGGTAATCCCTTCAAGTTTTATAATGATAATTTTGACAGGGTGTAACCGGCACAAGAGACTACTCATAAGTGATGGAATAAACCAGCAAAATAATATGAAATACTACCCACCTGTCACTGTGTGATATACTACCTAACGTCTTTGGTCTGGATGATATATTGAGATAAAACCTTTTAAGTTTCCAGTTTCCAAAAATTAGAACAGAGATCCATTTTAAGCTCCCCTGACCAAAGGTCATTTGAGCTTATGGCATGGTGCAGCGTGTGTGTGTGTGTGCATGCGTGCGTGCATCGTTAACACCTATTTTCTACTTCTCCTCCAAAACTGCTGGGCAGATTTCAATGATACTTGGTCAGAAGCATATATGGGCCAGTGCAATTCAGATTTGTTCATGGCGTTGCCATGGCTACCAAAACTAGGTCAAGGTCACCTAGGGGTCCAGAAATCTTAAAAAATCTTCTCCGAAACCCATAATGGGAGAAAAAATCTGATGTGATATTTGGCTTCTCTAGGGTCTTAAGCCTGTTGTTTGTTCTTTCATGAAATTTGGTCGAAAAATGGGTTATGTGTTTTTGCGTTTAATTTTAAAAATTTCGTAAAATGGCTTCAAATTGTTATAACTTGACTATTTGAACAGATGACATGAAGGTTTTCAGTTTTGACATGTTCTTGAAATGACCTTTAAATTAGGGTCAAGGTCACAAATCAAGGTCATGACCTAATTTGTGATTTATGCAGTTTTACGCAATTTTCTTGCAAAAATTAAGAGATATTTGAAATCAAAACATTGTTAAAATGTTCAGCATGACAAAATTTAAAAAGATACCAAGTTTCGTAACTATATGATAATCCATGTAGGAGTTGTTGCCCCTGAAATATTATTTTTGGCTTATAAATAATAAAATTGTGCATTAGCTTGAAAACTATAATCTTTTTGTATAGGCATGTATATAAGAATATTGTAGTTATTGTGACAACGATCATTTTAATATACGGTTCAAGATCATATGTTCAAAGGTCAAGGTCACAGCTGCAAATGAAGACATAAATTGCTAATTATCTTGAAAACTATTAACTTTTTGTATAAACATGTATATTAGAATATTGTAGGAATTGATATGGCGATTATGGTTCAAAGGTCAAATGTTCAAAGATCAAGGTCACAGCTGCAAAAGAAGACTTAAATTGATAATTATATTGAAAATGTAACTTTTTGTATAGGCATATATTTTAGAATATTGTAGGTATTGCAGCAACGATCATTTTGATATATGGTTCAAGGTCATATGTTCAAAGGTCAAGGTCACAGCTACAAAAGAAGACTTAAATTGCTAATTATCTTGAAAACTGTTAACTTTTTGTATAGGCAAATAAATAGAATTTTGTAGGTATTGCAGCAACGATCATTTTGATATATGGTTCAAGGTCATGTTTTTAATGGTCAAGGTCACAGCTGCAGAAGAAGACATAAATTGCTTATTATCTTGAAAACTTAAACTTTTTGTATAGGCATGTATATTAGAATATTGTAGATATTGACAGTGGTGATTATATATGGTTCAAGGTCATATATGTTCAAAGGTCAAGGACATAGCTGCATAAGTATACTGAAATTTGTTAATGATTTGGAAATTATTCATTGCATTACAGTTACTTCATGCATATTATATAAGCTACTTATAAAATGAAATGTGAGTGGATATATTTCTGATTAATTTTTGTGGCAGTTCTTAACTTGAGACAACTTTTAAAGTTTCTGTACCTAATATATTGTCTTTTGGGCTTTGCAAACAATTTTGGACAAATCCTCAGGTGAGCGTAAAGGCCCATGGGCCTCTTGTTTATTCCTTGCTCACCACTATGTCCATACCATTTTCAGCAATTTGTCACTTGATTTGAATACATGTATTAATTTTGTTTCATTTTCCTTAAAAAATGTTTCTTGAAAAGCCTGTTGACATACCAAGTTTTAGGCAAAAAAGTGGAATGTTGGAGTGTTATGTCAATGTATCAACAAGCATACCTTCAATTTCCTTTCATAATCTGACAGAGTGATGATCAATCCTTAAACAGTATATAATATAATATTTACAATATACTATCAATATTTTTAGACATTTTATACAAGTTCATAGAAATGGGAAAAAAATCATTTCTATCAACATTTTCTGTAAAAAAAAAAAAAATAGAGAAGGAAAAAGTGAAACTGGTTTGTAGGAAAAATATTCCTGATCAAACATTCCTTAAAGGCAGTGACAACATTTACAAGAAAAACGGGAGCCTCTGCGAACTTTATTTCCAACATTCAGTTTTAAAATGTGTTTCTGACATTGCGGTCTAAAATCCAAATGAAAATAAATACCAGTTTAGGGATACAGGCTATATTGGGTCTGTTGATTAAACAAAATCAAAATCTGGGGAAAGTAATAGAATTTGGGTGATTCTTAGTTTATTATTGTGAATATGTTTATAAAAAAAATATTAAATAATTTCCACTTTGAGGTCCATAACTCGCTTTCAAATCCTCAATCTAGATGAGCAATCTTTGAAGTTGTAGCTGAAAAAACATTCGACCTCCTATGAAAGCTTGAAAACTTGGTAAACAATCTTAATACACAAAAAAATCTTAATACACGAAATAACCATGTACTTTTAAGCCATTTCTAAGATTTCTAAGTTATTATTTGTCAATTGTTGTGTTTAGAATTATTATTATTATCTCATATTATTAATTATTATTATTATTTTTCAACCATTCACGAGAGCAAGATTATCAATCCCTAAGAACTTTCAAAGACAAGCACGTGTATGCATAAGGTATGCGAGAGTGTAATATGGTCTGTCTTGTACCGGCTTGAACTCCGGGAGACTTTTTGTTATGGTGCTCACTCATCGAGGCAGTATGCCGCGGACAAGCATACCAATTCCCAGGCACACTATACTGCCACCAGATGAACAAGTTGATACTCTGTCCTCACAATCCTGAGCACCAGACGAGACGGCAGTATCTTAAATTTTAAATTAATTCATATTTATGACCCGGCCAGGGTTCGAACCCCCAACCCAACCTGCTCTCATTTTGAAAAATGATTTGTAGACTAGCCAGTTTGCTAGCACTGAGAAAGGCCACATTCTACATGCTATAGTATAAAGGAAAAAGGCAAAGAGACTTTGGTACAATATAGAAAAATACCGTAGTGTCAATCTGATATCATCAGGCGGCTCATTGATAGAACGTCTGCCTCGTCAGTAAGAGTTCAAGTGTTCCAACCCTGGTCGGTTCATACATGATAAGAGATACTGCCCTCGCCTGGCACTCAGCATGAAGACAAATTACCGATTAAAATAATTATTATTTAAACAACATATATATCAACATACCAACTGACATAACTAATTAAATGTACATAGTAGAACAAAGGTTGTTTAACTAGCAACATTGTATTAATGGCTATTTAGTATGTTAAGTTGGTTGACCTGAACATTCAATCAAGGTCACAGTGACTTTCAGTTCTAAAACATTTTAACACCTTGTGATCAACTGTGAAAGAAAAAAAACTTCAATGTTTACACGCAGCATCATTGTTTCGAGTGACCCTACCTTCTCGAATTAAACCTGACCTACATTTAAGGTCAGAGTGACCTTCAACACAAAAATATTTGAACATCTTGTCAGCTTTCAAACGATCTAGATTTTTAATGAAAACTTTATTTATGAACCTTTGTGTATGCAAGTTTGTTCAGATTAAGTTTAGCATTTTTGCATAAAGCCTTACCAAGAATGCAAATGTTTACAGTATTTTCACAAGCATGTGTTTCTTCGTGTCCTCAGATGAGCATAATGGGGTCCGAGCATAAAGGCCATTGCGACTCTTGTTATAGTATTTAACTTTGTTGGCTCTATAATTGTTCCTGTTCCTGTTGTAAATGACAGAATTTGGCTAGAGACACCAGATATTGGTTGTTTGAACGAAGTTTTTGTAGAAACCTCATTTAAATTGAAATATCAACAGTTTTTAGTCATAACCGAAATTGCAAAAATACATACACGTATTCAATGCGCAGTGGTATTTTTCAATGTCATACTCACGGATTAATATTTTTTTTTATTATTTATTTATTAGGTCCTTACATTCAACTGAATCTGTGACCACAAAACAATTATATACATATACAAACATAGAACAGATATTACCAGTCTGAGTGCCTTATCTGGAACTTGCACAGTGCTTTCAAGTCTTTGTTTTCACCAGAACGAACATCGAACCGCGACCACTAACGTACAAACTGGGCAAAATACTCAGTTTTATACTACCCATGATGCATCACCATCCGGTTGGTTGGTTGAATGTTGTTTCATGTCACATCAGCTATTTTTAGCGTTTTGTGGACAAGACAATTTTTGTTATTAGTCTCGAAGTTTAATCATTACACAAGTCTGTGTGGTACGTGAATGTACAAGTGTTTGTACGAGTGCGCACCTATGGTAACCTTTACAGTGTTAGTGCAATCGCAAGCCATGTCACAGATAAACATGGCAAACCAGTCATTTATACTGGTACCAAAAACAATCGTGCCTCCGACAAGTAAAAATTTTCTCACTCGTGACCGATAGCGATGGAACCCATAACAAGAGACACCTTTAATTTGAAGCCTGACGGCTGAACCACTAGTCCATCGCGGTCCTTTCTCCTTCCGGTTCACCTGGCCTAATTTATGTTATGTGATAATGTATGTGCATCATTTGGTAAAGATCTGTAGTAAAATAATTAAATAAGTCAATTGGTAACTCTTTTTATTTTCAAATTTGAAGGTCACTATCGGACTAGTTCTTTATTTATTTGTACAGTTGGCAAATCGCTAAAAGTTTGACACATCATTTTTTACAAATAAAACTTTATGTACGATCCGTTTCGGTTTTTTCCCAAAGATCCTTTAAAGAGCGACCATTTTTAACAAAAATGAAATACCAACTCACACTTTTAACGCAATGCAATGTCACGGGGGTAATACCAATCTCGCGATTTCCGCCTACGACCGATTGGTACTTGCGTTTTCGCATTCGACCGATGATGATGTTACTAACGACACAGGTACGGTCATCGACCGATGCGAAAAAACCATACCACCTGAAGACGGAGATTTAATTTCAAAACGATGATAATTATTTAAAGATAGGTAACATGTATTTTCTTGTTCACAGATACCGATGAGTCTGTGGAAGTGAATGTTTTTACCTAGTGTAGGGTTATATATAAAATATCGGCATTAATCAGCCGTTATGGCAATTTTTTGTTAAATGTCTCTTTATACCACATTTAATGCAATATATTGAATTTAATTTTTTACCAATGTTTAATAAATGCATACATTAAACATTTTTTTCTCTTAACATAAAATTAAAGGCAGTTATTGATATTTTATAAACTGGTGGTGTTTTCGTGGTAAGGCATTCGAAGACCGTACTGCCAATAATACTTGTTCGTCGAATGCCGTATCGGTAAAAATATTTTTGACAAAAACTTAAAATCCACAAAAAATATGTACTGTATTTTTGTTTTTGATAAAGATTTGATAAGATAACAAAATTGCCCAATTTGTAAAAGTTGCTTAAATTGAACTTTTTTGTTGTAAATTGGTACTGTTATTTGTAACGGCAATAATCTTTCAAAGCAGACGAACAAATACGTTTCAGGTAAATAAGTATCAACTTAAAGCTTTAAATGATTGATCACTGCTAAAATAATTATTGAAATACTGATTTTAAAAAAGAATATAGAGCTATTTACCTCACCCGACGTGGTTTTTTGCATCGGTCGATGACCGTACCTGTGTCGTTAGTAACATCATCATCGGTCGAATGCGAAAACGCAAGTACCAATCGGTCGTATGCGGAAATCGCGAAATTGGTATTACCCCCGTGAATTTATCGATATTCATTAAATCATGAACAACACGGAGACATGTGTTATACTTTATGTCAAATCAGTAACAACTTAAAGTCACGTGATGTAGTTTATATGACTGCCAATTTATTTTGCTTCTGTAAGGATTGTATTAACAGTAATGCATATGTTTGAAGTCACCACTTATATATATATATATATATATATATATATATATATATATATATATATATATATATATATATATATATACTACAAAGTTAGATGGTAATGTTTAAGCTGACTAGATCTATTTTTATATTAAAGCTATACGACATCTTTCAATGCCACTTACAAGTACATTTGGACTAATAAATCAGCGAAAATAAAAAAGCATCTTTTGAGCTTCACCTCTTCACAAATTTGAAGTCATTTACAGTGAATGAAGACCAAAAGATAAGCAAAATTAAAGCACGTGACAATTCTACACATTGACATCAAGGCTTTTTTAAATCTTTTTTTAACTTGCTTCATAATACATGTATAGAGAAAACAAAATTAGGTCATCAGATATATTTCATACCTCAGAAAAATATATTAAGACTTATTCTGCCCAGACACATAGCTTCAAAGTCACATGGTCAATACAATAGATGAACAAATTTAAATTTAAAGCACGTGTAACATTATAGTCTAGAATTCTCCTATCTTTTCTGGTAACTCAGCTTTAAAGTCACCTGAAGAATTCAGATCAGTAGTTCTAAGAGCAAAAAGGAGTCACGTGACACGTTATACACCAATAGAAGCTTTAGTTTCAATTATATGTTGTCTAGAGTTTCTCTATATAAAGCTTGCTTGTCCAGTAACATATCTTTGTACAATAACTTAAGACGTATGGGATATAACTTAACAATCCGTGGTATTTATGATCATGGAGAGCAACTCGATACGTAAACAAATTATCCCTTTCATTATGAATATTCATAAAGCTATAGTCTTCGGAAAATATTATGTTGAGCCTATAGTGTAATCTGTCAATCTCCGTCTTCAACTCTGGTTGTCGAAGTCTTTTAATACTGTTACAAAAATCACATACTTTATCATATAAAGCGTCATTCTCGTATTTTAACATAATCAACTGATCCCAGAATATCAAAAACTCATCCATTTTGTCCGGACTGGAATCTCGAGGTGTTCCGTTTCTTGGAAACTTCCGGGCTAATTCCAAGACCTTTTTGAAATGTGTGACAGTGGTTATATCTTTTGGTAGTAGCTGAGCGGCAAGAATATGAATGATTTTGATAGAATCTAAGAATGATTGATGTTTGTGTTGGAACCAATCCATATATCGCATTTTCATGCTATTGAGTCTGTGAAGATGGCGATTGGCGTCATGTTTCATTCTATCAAGTTCGGCCATCTTCAACTCAATGTCTGTCCACACATGATTGCTGAAAGGAACCAAAAACTTTTTTAAACATAAAAAAGTAATATATATTTCGATGTTTACGCGCTCTCTCTCTCTCTCTCTCTCTCTCTCTCTCTCTCTCTCTCTCTCTCTCTCTCTCTCTCTCAATAACAGTATTAGCTCATTGTTTAACCACGTTTCTAGAATTGTTAAAATTCAGTCTGATTAACTCTCTCTCTCTCTCTCTCTCTCTCTCTCTCTCTCTCTCTCTCTCTCTCTCTCTCTCTCTCTCTCTCTTAATAACAGTATTAGCACATTGTTTAACCACGTCTCCAGAATTATTAAAATCCAGTATTAATATTCTCTTCTTTTTCTCTCTCTCTCTCTCTCAACTTACTGGTAATCCCTGTATGTCAGTTCCATGTTGTCTTCTGTTTATATTTTTACACTTAAACTTCTTTCAATCCCGACATCATGATGTTTCTGAAAAATGTAAATAAAGTATATAGTAATTCTAATTAATCTAACACCATCAAACGATCGATTTTGCGAACTAAATATCAATATTTAATTTTGAAATATCGATACTTTATGAAACATCAATATTTTTTTCAATATCCATATACTTAAAGCTTAAAAACTGGCATTTAATAAATTTTGAACAGGAGTGAAAAAAAATTAAACTGGACCGGTGTAACGAAGAATATTGACCCGGGGTTCATTTTTCAACGTTGAATATTGACCCGCGGGTGCTTTTTCAACGTTGAAAACTGAGACCAAAAGTCGTGAAATTTATTCCCGGGGTCATTTTTCAACGATTTGATTTTTTTTAAATTGCTGAAGACCTCAACACGTGGAAAATTGACCCTGTTGAAAATTGACCCAAACTACAAATTATTTTTGTTTATATCTCTTTCATTGAAATTTGCTCTATGAGACTGATCTATATCTACTGTCATGTTGCAAATTTTGAATTTAACTGGATGTTTGTAAGTACAAATAAAATGTTACGACACTACTTATCAAATATTAAATTTAAAAGTTAAATTTCCCAGAATAATAAGTAAAATTTCGTCTGAGATCACCCGATGTCCAGCAATACACGGTTAACTTATTTTCATGTTTGAGGCCACGTGATGTCAATAACAACGACAGTGTTTTTAATTTTACGGCATTTATTGATTTTGATTTTTGCGTTTTAATAATGATTCTTTATCCAATAGAATAAAATATATGGGATTTTTGGACCCGCACATGGCAAGTCTATTAGGATTTGCAGCGTAATTTTTGCTCATAGAATGAATTCATGGCTCTTTGAAACTGATTTTTTTATATAAGCAGAAAGCCGCTTCGAATACCCCTCCCTTCCTCTGAGTCAAATGATTGTCCCCTAATTTAAATCAACTTGTCAGTATAAATAACAAGTCGATAACAGTTTGTTTAACTGGTAAAATAGTAGACATTCTCGAAAATATATACTAGTCTGACAGCATTATTAATGACAGGGGTCATAATTATCCGACTAGACAACATTATGACATTCAATTCATTCGACTTAAAAAAGTTAAATGGACTTGCCACATAGCAATATAATATTCTAAAATTATTTTGTCCGATTGAAAGCAGGGTTATCTGTTTGTGTTAGATTTTTTTTTCATACCCCCCCCCCCCCAAAAAAAAAAAAAAAGAATAACCAACAAAACCTCCAAACAAACAAAATCACAAAAATGCCCCCACCCAATAGAACAAAATGACCAAAACAAAGCATAAACGAACCAACACCACACTACCCCCACACCCTTTAATAAAACATGACTTATATATCAATCAATATCAATATACATTAATCGCATCTAACATTTCCTGAATATTAAATCATTGAATTTTAGGATTATAAAGAAAAATAGAGGAATTGACTGACTTTTTTATTGAAAAAAATCATGGTTTATGATCTAAGTTCATTGATATTTATTTTTATGTTGTTGAATTTTGAACCGGTTTTCCGATCAAAATTCAACGACGCGGTTCAATTTTCAACGGACTAGGGTCTAAATTCAACATCTTCGGTCTAATTATTCAACGTTAAAAAATGAACCCCCGGGTCAATTTTCAACCCGGGTCATAATTCTTCGTTACACCGGTTAAATTCTTAGCTAGGTCAGATTGAAAATAAGCAACGGATCGAAATCACGAGGCCACGCGAAGAGACCACGCAGTTTAAAAAATCCTGACACCAAGCCCCTGTGTTTTTAATCTGTCTTGTTCTAGTGTACACTAATGGTGGTCGTTTTCAGATTTAG